>CM076574.1:54560708-55115347 GCA_034641835.2 Pinus albicaulis | reverse complement strand
GTGCATTTCGAGATTATAAAGTTCGACGATGCACCTGTGGATTTCACATGATTTTATAATGCCAATAAAATATGGAAGTCAAATTTACGACTCCCATTTTGGGATTGCTGACTTTCATCAAATATGGAAAATACTTTTATCAAATATGGAAAATATGGAAGGAGTTGTTTTTTGTGTGATTTTTTGGAGTTTTTGGTGTCTTGGAATAAAAAAACATTTGAGGTTGAATCTTGATTGTTGTTATTTAAACTGTTTTTTAACTGTATATATGGATTCAAGACCCTAAAAATTCCTCAGACACTTGATTGTGCAAAGTTACCCATCAAATTTCTATTTTCAATAAATTTCTGCTGAATTTTAGAAATTAAATGGAAAAAATTCATAAAAAAACTTTCAAAAAATCTCACCAAAAACAACTCCAATATGAAAACTCAAATTTACAACTCCAATTTGGAGATTGCCAACTTTAAGGTGCATATTTCAAGATTTCCAACTCTAACGTGCATTATATGACGGATGAGATTTGATGGGCTGTCATAAGGTGATTTGCTAGTATTTAGGGCAATTTGTCCATGAAACACAGCTTAAATTTTTTTCCTCCTGTCATAAATTGATAGAAAGGGGCACCAAAGTTGCACAAGACATGCATCAGTTTTGAAATTCCCTGTACTCTGGGCTTAGATGGGTTTATGTTAGGTGATGAAGCCATGGCCACTTTTATGTAATTTCTATTTTAATATGCAAAATGAAGGAAGTTAGAGATGAAGAATGCTGGGTTTGGTTGGAACGAAATAACTGAGGTTGATAGGTTCGGTTGGAATGAAATAACTGAGGTTGACATAATTGTTATGGTTGATTATAATTGAGACTACTGAATTTTAAAATATAACAGAGGGAAATGTAATAAATTGTAGTTTTGCAGAGTATTTTGCTCTGTATACCCTTGCTTCATATTTTTTCATCTCTATTTGTATGTGTTTGTTTTAGACTAATAAAACTAACATGTAAGCTAGCTTTCTACTTCAACAAGACTAAATTAGGGTACTGTCCCACCCTCCCTCGCGTTCAAGATTGGCAATTCGGAGGTGCATATCAGATCCGGGGGTGGAATGCGTTCTTTGTTAGTGATGGTGGCTTGCCAATCCACCCATGTAAGTTAGCTGGCATGGTTTTTACAACACCAGAACTAAATGCAGGGCACCCTTCGACCTTTCTTCCTGTCCAACCTTGACAACTCGGAGTGCAGACCCATTGGTTTTTGCCAGCGAGGATGGCCTAATCAGTCCACCTACGAAAGTTAGATAACATGCTTGCTACAACACTAGAATTATTAAATGCAGGGGTTGACCTTCTGTGTCTTTTGGATTCAATTTTACATGGATGGTGTAAAACCTTCTAGGCTTATACAACCTATTTGATCAATAGTCCATCACAAGGAATGAATTGATGCTTGTCTCAAATGTACGTTCACTAGGCTGTAATGAGTTTGAAGACCATGGATTGTATTCTTTTAGATGGGGAGTGTGTAATGGCTTCCCACTAGTCACATCTGTATTGGCATCACTACCCCAACAAACAACTCCATCCTTACAGATCCCCTATGTAATAGTGAGCAAGGAAACTCTTAGAGAATCTCTTTTTTTTTTCCTTTGCACCCTTGCACCCAGTGTTGTAGTCTAGATCAGAGTCCTTGAAATCGCTTTAGAAGGAAAATAACCTGGTATCATACAAAGTTAGAGTACTGACGTTAACTGAGATATTAAGAACAGAGATTCAATTGCCACTGCATTGTTATTCAATTTATTGGGTGCAGGTTACTCCAGAGCAATTGCAGAGCAAATTGCACTAAAAATGTGTCCTGAGCATACAAAGTTAGAGGACCGACGTTAACTGAGATATTAAGAACAGAGATTCAATTGCCACTGCATTGTTATTCAATTTATTGGGTGCAGGTTACTCCAGAGCAATTGCAGAGGAAATTGCACTAAAAACTGTGTCCTGAGCATATGCCTTGTAGCCTTTGTTGAGAGACAGAAATTCTTGAATAACACAGAGAGCCGCGGTTAAATTCACATTTCCACAACAGATCCGTGTTGGTGATGCAAGAAGGTTCTCAGCTTCCCAAGGGCCTGATCTCTTCTGTCTTGATTTCTCTGTAAAACAACTTATATGAAGCATCTACCCTACGGCTGGTCCAATTATGGAATGATGGTTATATATATTAACTATTGGCAGAGGTGTGGTACTAGTTATAATGACTGGTTGCAATCAGTGAGACCTCGCTCCAGTTTCACATATGTAAGAAAAAAAACACAAACAGAAATTTCCAGACCATGGTCCTATGCCATTCACACGTACTTATGGCATTATGTCAACAAGTAGCTTGCCACGTATGCTGTCAATAGTATTTATTCGGCCACCAAGAATATCGGGATTATAGTCTTCTTCATAGGAAGTCAAGTGTTCCAAAAATATAGGTTATGAAGTCATCAGTTGTGCAGAAAATCCCAAGTTGCATGCATCAACCGAGCTCATGCATGGAAAACAAATATAACCTGTAATAGAGGAGAAAGAGGCCTAACTCACTACATCAGGTGACGTGAGTCAGGATTCGTGCTATAAAGCACTTTATGATCTCAGTGATACTAGAAGCTATCTGAAAACATTAGTGATCATGAACATTTCATGTGAGTAGGCCTTAGGAGCATTCGGTCACATTGAGAAGGTATAAATTAGAAAGACTGCCAGCACAGTGGGAAAAGTTGAAATGCATCTGGTCACATAGAGAAGGTGTAGTCGGAAGTTTAGAGCCATTCCTGCAACCAGGCTGTAGGAAGTTTAAAACCATTCCTGACCAGGGCGATTTGCGGAAGCAAATAGTCATTGTTTTTTGTAAATCCAGTTCACCAGATGTTTTGCAGTGTTTGGGCATAGCAGGACTCGAACCTGCAACCAAAGGCTCTACCAACTGAGCTATACACCCATTTTTATGCTTTTCTAATGATTATTATATTTACCCACTATTTACACTATATTTCTAGATGTGTGCTTAGGCTTCATGAATGAGAATTTTGATTCAAAGTGGTGAATTAGGGTTTGAACGTATATGTGTTCCACTGGAGAGTCTTCCATTTCTTTTGTAATTTTTGAATGCTCACAAAAACCAGTAAGAAAACAAATTTTGAATCACTGTAGTACTAGTTTTTTCTAATCACTCTAGTATGAGTAACTTGCCAAAATTCAGTCACAAACATTATAAAGTAAGATGGTAAGCATTACTAAAACATTATAGCTATTGGTATGGGTATTGAAGATTTGAGTCCCCTTACACAAATCTACAACACAAAGTTTGTTTGAGAGAGTCATGCAGCTTTTCAATCAAACCAGTTCAACTAAAGCAAAGATAGTCATCGGTCTACAGAACAGAGTGATCTTTCTAGGTTACAACTTTTCTAAATAGCAAAATGCATATGAAGATTGTGATATCTAGGAGTCACTGAGTGGTCACCACGGGGGCGTCACTGACAAACCAATATTATACTGTGGGAGTGATCTATCAAACAAATGATGCATTCATCCATGTAAACCAACTACATTCCTAATACATGAAAAGCAGGTAGGCCAATTTAGGAATGTGTGCATAAAGGGTGGCATGTTATCCAAAAATAAGTTAGAAGCATATGCCTTCTGCCATAACAATGAATTCATATCCAAGAAGTGTGCCATGGCACATGTGAACACACCATCAATAGTCAAGACACTCATCATGCTAAACAAAACCCTTAGCAAACATGTAACTCCTCCAAATCCACATACATTGGATGATGTGACATGTCTCCAGATATGTCAAAATGAATGGATCCATGTGAGAGAAACATCCAAAGGTGGAATTTTCACTAGGATACCTCAAAAAATAATGCTTAGTGTTTAAGGTAGAAAATGACGATAGTAATATGAAAAAAACTTTGTTTTGAAAGAGTCATGTTTCAGTATTTGAATTTGCTTTTATTATTCTCTATATTTGTTGTTAGTGGTTTGATTTGTCCTAATTATAGATGGTTTGTGTGTTTTTTAGATGTTCACTTATGAGCAGGAACTTCACCCAGAAGAGTTTTTTATTCCATATGTGTGGAAGTTAGTTGTATCGCAGAGGTATGGTAGCAGATACATTCTTAGGATTTATAATCTTCTGATCTCCCCTACTACTGAAGTTTTTCTGTTCAATGAAATAGTGATTTACAGCGATTGTTTTCTTCATTAAAAATGAAAATGGTCTAAAAAATAACATGTTTTTTAGTCAGTTCATTATATGTTAGTGGTCACTAATGCAAGGTAAAAGTGGGTAAACCCCTCAACAATTTGTAATTTTCTACAGTCCAAGATTGTACGCAGAAAGATTTCATAGATGATATGTTAAATTGTTTAATACCATGCCTCAGTTTTATAATTCGTGACTTGTTGAAAGCATCAATTTTCTACATTTATTTACATGGTGATATGTGTATTGTATTCAGTGGCGTGGATTTCAATCTCAACACCATTCACTTATTTCAAGCAAGGTCACCTGTAGAGGTGAGTATTCATTACAACCTTTGCTTCAAGATAGGGGTGTGGAATTTGGCCACTATACTCCTATTTGACCATTATTCTTCAGCCCTACTCTTCTGCTTGATTGCCACTTGATTTGAGATCTACAAAATGAGTGATTCTTGTTTCAGTGTCATGGCTATTGTCCTTCTTTGGTTCTGTCGGCTCCTGACTCTTTTCCCCCAATATTTAATGCATTGCTGAAGTGGAGTGGTTATGAAATCAGCGGGTTTATGTGAATGAAATAAATATGCCGTCGAACTGTCCTGGGTGTTAGATTGAAACCGATCAGGGGGCTTGTTTGATTTTTGGAAATGTATGTTTACTTTTTAAAGGTTTATGGTCATTAAATTAGACTTAGGCAGGGGTGTTATATGCACGATTAAATGAAAAGCCTCATCAGCTTCAATCCCTTTGGGAATATTTTTTTTGGGTTTGGTGTTTTGACAACTCCTATTGGGCTTTGACTTGATAATGCTTTCAGAGGGCCTTGTCTCTGAAAGCCCCATATTATCACTTTGGATTGTAGTCTGAACAGAAAACATAAATGATAAAAGCAAGCAGGAATTGAGAGAATCTCTAGGTTGGTTATGACCCTAATTTTGGCAGAGTAACTGGTATAAGGTATCATTATGTGTTTATGAAATGACAACTTTTAATCTCTGATAAACGAGAAAATAAGATGGGGTTGAGGGACTTGCCAGGTCTTTCTTCCATGTGATCAAAATTGGTTTCTTCATGTATTTGTCAGTAGAAATTTCGCAGGTGAGTAAAATCTTTAATTTTCCTATGTAATTTCTAGAGCAATTGCCTACTGTTGGTTGATTTCGCACAGGAAAGTCAATTTCTTAAATTTCTTTTATATGTGAAACTGGATAATTTGATATGGGATTGGATTGATGGATGGGCTGGTTGATTTCAGAAAAAGATTATCAACATAATGATGATGTTTTATAGGATCTCAGACTGGAGATTATTCGAAATGGGGGTTTACGTTTGAGAAGCCGATTGCACTGCAGGCTGGAGAGAATCATATTTCCCTACTAAGCATGACAGTTGGATTCCAGGTTCAATTTGATACCTGAACGCTTAGAGGATATAAATATTGAAAGTAAAGTTTATTGCTTTTAAATGAGCAGGGACTTAAAATTTATCTATTACTGAGGCTATGAACTAATGTGAATTGATTTTTTTTGGTGAATAGAACATCGGAGCTTTCTTTGATACATGGCCGATGGGAATAGATGGTCTTGTGAAATTTCCGGGACTTAGAAACGCTCCAATGGATTTGAGCTTCCAGACGTGGTCTTACCAGATACTTACTGCCAAACTAGGTTATGCTATCCATTTGTTTTCTGCCCATTTCTAACCTGCTTTTCATGAGTAATAATCCCAGCGAGTTAGTATGGCTGTGGTATATGAGAGGTACATCCCTTGTGTTGTGCTCTTTGGATTTTGCCATTGGGATAATGTATCGAGCTGTGAACTCTTCCAAGGAACTTCAAAAATTGCACAAGAAAATTCAATTACAGATAATTCATATTTCTTGTTTAGAGAGTAGTTCCCAAACACTGGGGGCTATCTATCCATAAATTATGGCAGGTGGAGAACATGTTTCAAATCCTTTGCTCATCGTTTGGCCTTGGGTCTTTTCATACATTAATGGCACATGCACTTACCTCGATTTTTCTGTATGTTTACAAATTAAAGTGTAGATTTTTTTAGAAGGCTTTTACTCTTTCAATGAACAAAGGCATGATTAGCTTGTTTTTACTCCATAGTATAGTCTCTACATTTTCTCTCTCTATACATGCTCCTTGACAACAATTTTGCTTCTTGTTTATGCTTTTACAACATTATATACCAAATGTTTTTAAAACAAAAACATGATTTTAATAATTGCTTAATCCAAATCTAAATATGCAAAACAGAGAGATCCAGAGCCATATATACTAATAGTTTAAACATGCTCTTTACTGATGTACAAAAAGCATCCCCTACATTCTTCTTCTTCTTTTAAAAACATACCAACTTATTCCTACTTGTATGGCAAGAAAAAAAAGCACAATTGGCAAGACTTCTCTTACAATGCAGATGCGACCATGTATGCTTGAAACTTAAGGTAATGAAGAGAAGGAAGATGAGTTCGAATTTGATGTTTGAGGATACATGGAAATAATCTGATTGTTTACTGCTTCTGGTGTAAGGCATACCTTTACAAATGAGATTGCAGGAACCGAGATGTAATGATATCCACTGATGAAACTAGTCCTCTTGATCCTACAGATGCCGAACCCATCATTCAAGGTTGTTGCAGCAACACAGGACCTGTCCTCGACCCAATTTTCCATGCAAGCCTTGGTGTTGAAATAGTCATACACATCGTGAGGAGGAAAGATTCTGAAGTACAACAACTTATGAACATTTTCAGGTTATGATTTCAACAAAGAAGACACTATATTTGATTATTGGATTTTCTTCTCTGATGCGCCATAACTTATTCCAATCTTTGCATGCAACAGGTTTCTAGGAACTCCCAATGAAGAAGTGTGGCCAGGAGTGACTAAATTGAAGGACTGTCATATCTACCTCGAATGGAAACCTCAAGATATAAGTTGTTCTGTTCCAGACTTGGAACCAAGAGGTTTAGATCTGTTGTCTGCAAGAGTCTTACTCTCTCCCTCAAACCTTGTTTTTCTTTGTTTCTTTGCTTTTTTGTTGGAATAGTAAACCAAAGGAATTTAAATTCGGTTATTTGCAGGAAATGCTGGTTTATGAGCCATCCAAGCGAATCTCAGCAAAGAAGGCACTAGATCATCCTTATTTTGAGGACCTGGATAAATCACAATTCTGAGTCCCTTTAAGGATTTAAGCAATTCAGGATAGTGTGTAGGTATCACAATTATTACATTGATTGGTTAATTGATTTGTGATTTCCTGGAGGTTTTTATAAATGGCCTATTGTCTGAGAAATAATCTCTGCAAACTTGTTGGCTGGTAAATAAGTTTTTTGTTGCGTTTGCACAAGCGAACGGGCAATGTTGGTCAGACCTCAAATATTGTACTCCCCACACTAGGGAGGATTTACAGTGAATATAAGCTTTTGATATGGCATGAAAAAAGTAATGATAGTTATTTTTGGTGGCTGTACAATTCGAGTCCCATTTTATCTTCCCATCTCTATCTTTTCCTGGGAAACTTGTTTGAATGTATGCAAAATATGATAAATATCCAATCTACCCAATCTACGTGTGCGAATTTTATGGGTTGGAAACAAGTAATATCAAGAGGCAGTTTGCTTTGAAAGACGCTTGGGAAGATAGTTCATGTGAAATTTGCAGTGTGTTAAGTAGATGATGATTGCATTTGATGATGATTGGGACTGATTTCATTGAGTATGTAAAATACAATGCTCCGTTTGAATTCCACCAGGAAATGCCCCAATTTGTCTATAGATTCCAGGTAATAGGAACATAGTTTGGCAGAGACGCTTAAATTTCCTGCAGAGCATAATGCTGATAGCCTTGACAGAGTCATACTGTGCAATTCTCTTAAAACACTGATAATAATACACAAAGCTTATCCATTGTAGGCTAGTTTTACCGGGTTGGGTTTCTGGTGTTGTATTAATCCTTAGTGCAGGACATTCTCTACAGTTCATGAAGCTCAGTCACTACCTGTTGGCTACGCTCTTACAATAAACCAATTTATTTTTTGTGATTCGATGTGATAATCTGTTATTATGATAATGTGTTATGAATGGGTGGAGATCGATTCGGCTCCCACAACTAATTTGCAACTTTTGTTATTGAGTGAGATGTATATATACCGAGCAATGCACTACTAATTCCTTAGATTGTTGGTTTGAATCTCCATTACTAAATCTTGTTGTATGTCTATTTTGTTGATTAGCATCACTAGGAGGCAGTAAATCAGGATTCAAGCATAGAACATAGTAGTCTTTTTGTTTGGGAAGTAATCATTGGGTAGTGTATTTATTCCTCTGGTAGAAAGTTATTCTTTTTTTCTCAGATTTGAAAGTCGTTGTCCTTGTAGCAATGAATAATGTGTGAGGGAGCACATTTACAGTCAAACATGATTGTTATTTTGTTATTATTAAACCCCCACTGTCTATGGGTGAATGTGTTCTTTTTTATCATTGCGAGTGTTATTTTGTTATTATTAGAGCCCCACTGTCTATGGATGATTGTGCTCTTTTTTTAATGGATCATTGCTCCCCCAAGAGATCTTAATTTGACGGGAGACCATTGCATTGGTTGTAACATTCACAAAAAAGTGCCCAATTTACTTATGTTCTTCAAACTACGAAGACTTGTGAGGATTTTATGACTTGGAAATAAGTAAATCAAGAGGCAACATAAGTTGGGACTGACATGAAACCTGAAAATCCATGCTTTTTAGTGCTTAGAAAAAATTCCCCGTTCCATAAAACAATTTTTATGGGCTGGTAAGACGGATCATATGAGATTATGTGTAACTAGACATTGTTTCATGTTTGTTGGTTGTTTGATGGATCATGTGATTGTTTCATCACCATTAGGGTGTTCCCCTCGTTGCAACTGCCCAACTTCATCAGTTTCTTGTAGGCCCCTTCGGACCCCATTTCCAAACTAACATTGGCCTTAGATCCTTCTCTCTCAAATGGGCATTTGCAAAAGGGTCCTGTGGCATTAAAGCTACAGACACCATACAAACCATAGGTACCAAAAACATCACATTGATTCTCCAGAGCCTGCCATGCCACTTTCCAGACCTGAAGTTTCTCAATCCATGAATACATTCTAAGGTTCCCATCAGCATCCAACCTCAAAAGTCTCAAATTCACATATGGGTCTGTATAATCTTCACTATATCTCGACCAAATGATGGTCCCTTGTCTATCAAAGAGGCCAAAAACTCCAATCCCTTGTAAAACTGCTCCAATGGTGTTACTAGATTTTGAAGAAGAAAATTGCTCTTTAGTTCCGCTTTCCCAGTAAATCACTTCACTGCACCATCTCAGCACCAGATTTCCAGTCTCCGTTATATCCAATAATAATATAAAATAAATTTAATTATTTAGTTGTTTTTAGTTTGATTTTTTGAAAGTTTTCTTGTGGATTTAATTTTTCTATCATATGGAAAAAATTTACTAAAATCAAGAATTTGATGAATAACCTTTACACAATCGAAGTGTAATTCAAACACCCAAAAAACACTAAAAACAATTCCATTAATTACTCTTGACCAATTATATTTTTTATACATATTTACATATTTATCTAACAAAAAAACTACTCAATAATAAATAATTTAACAAGGCATGTGTTATAAGTTGATGTGGGCCCGGAAGATTTCAAATGTATCGACATATAAAAATAAAAATAAAAAATAAATAAAAAAAATAAATTATGAATAAATAAATAGAAATAAAATAAAACAAAAATTAAATTAAAAATACAAATAAAATAGATAAATAAATTTTTTAATTAAAACATAAAAATAAAATAAATAAATAAATAGAAATAAAAATAAATAAAGATTAAAAAAATAAAAATAAACAAATAAAATTAAATAAAAATAAAATCAAATAAATTAAAATTTAATAATATTAAATTAATAATTTTTATTTTTATTAAAAATAAAATCCAATATTCCATATCGCCACAAATGAACAAAATATTCATCTCCTTCGGTCATTACACAATTTACCTCTCATATACCACAAAACGATTCACATCTCCTCCTTCCGGCGTTCCCTTGCACCCTCTGTGCAATTGCTAGTATACACATGCACATAATCAATCTTCCTAAAAAATGGTTGATCTTTGTATGCCTTAGACCATTAAATGCCACAAATCATAGTAAGATGTGCTTGAGTGTGGATTGAGTAATCACATTGTGGGAATATTAATATGCATCTCTTATGTATATCACAAGAAGAAATGTGAATTGTAGAATTCATGTGAGGTCATAAGAGAGGCATCATGTCATTATGTTAAGGATATAAATATAAAGGGGTGTATAAAATGTTAATGAAAAAGCAGATACCTACAATATATAGTGAAAGCAGGGGTTTTTTAAATTGGGAAAATGCAATGGGTTAGTATTGGTAGGGGGTTAAATAAAGTGATTTTTAGAGGTATTTTCCAATATGTAGTCAAATTAAGGGTATTCTTTAGTATGCCACGAACGCACGTGTTATGCCATAGGTTAATTGAGTGACACCCCGCGGCCTTACTTTTGAAGAGTATCTATTGGTTGTTCAGCAGCAGAGCTCTTAGGGTTCTCAGCCGCTCCAAGCTCTTGGTAATCCTCGATTCCATCACTCTTATGTTGTTGGTAATCATGTTTATTCAGTCTCGCATCATTATGATGTGTATGGTAATCTTGTCTATTTTCCTCCTATTGATCCTCATCAAGTTTTTTATGATCCTTATAAGACTGTTCCTCATCTTGGACCCACCTTACCTGTGCAACCCTCTAGCTTGCAAGGAAAAACCTCATTGGGACAACCTTTAGCTCAGCAAGGCCCTGCCTTTGGTCCATAGGGACAAACATACAGTCCACAAGGCCAACCTTCACAAGGTCAAACTTTGGTCCAACATGGTCAACCCTACGGTCCGTCTGGTCAACCTCCGAATCAACCAGGACCATATTATGCTCCTGGGGGGAAAAACTGTCCGCTACAGGGACAACCTTTGGCACCACAACCACCGCCACATGTTTCGTATGGCCAAAACTTTGTGCCACAAGGACAACCCTATGCTCCTCCTCTGGGTCAACCTGGTTATTAGGGACAACCTAGTCCATCGCAACCATCAGGCCAACCTTTCCCACAAGGACAACCCGGTGGCCCTCAATACTTGGTTTGACCCTCAATACTTGGTTCAGCCGGCTCCGCAACCGATTCAACCTACTCCTCAGCCGGTTCCATCATTTTAGCATCCATTTCTACCCATCTATATTCAGCCAGGTTTACTCTCTTAGCAGCCTGCTAAACCTGCTCAGCTGGGTCTGCCTGCTCAACCACAAGGTGCTTAAAGACCTCATATGAATTTCAACACTCAATTACCATTTCTTGCTACGTTGGAATTACCTGATGTGTCAAAGTTAACGACTGATCCTATTCTTCATAACCCGTATTGGCCTCCGGTTCCAACCAATATTCCTGGTGATTGTCCTAAATTTGAGGGCAATTCTAGCGAAGACCCCCAAGCGCATGTTATGACTTGCCATTTGTGGTGTTCCTCTAACTCTTGGGTTGATGATTCTATTCAACTCCGAATTTTCCAGTGAACTCTTACTGGTGCCACTGCAAAGTGGTACATTGAGCTATGTCATGGCATATTCCAAGATTTCAAATATTTAGCCATGGCATTCCTTATGCATTTTCAGTTACCAGTTTGCTATAAGACCGAGACGCACCTCCTCACTTCATTGAAACGAGACCGAGCTACTCATATCTCAGATCATATCCATGAGTGGTGACGATGTCGTCACATGATCAAATTTGAAATTCCTACCTCCTTTGTCAATCATATTCCAAAAGACATAGCTATGGGGGCATGTGTAACCGAGGAACAAGCCATTGCTTACGCCCAGTACCTTGATCTTTTGTACTCTCAGTCTGGTGCATTATATGATATCTTTCCTGATGCTCCCGACCTGGAACTTATAAAACACCAGCGACTCCATCCGTCGATGGTATTATTGGTTCCCTGTCTCATACTTCTCATAAGTCTTCTTCTTCAAACTTTGGGAAGCCGAAGTCTGCTTCTTCCAATAATGTTGCTTCTCAGTTTACTTCGAATTATGGTAAACCCACAGAAGTTAATGTCGTTTAGGCCAATCCTACAGATAATTCTTCTAAAGGTAAAAATAAAGGTAAAGGTAAGGCCAAAGCCGATACCCCGAAACAGGATTCTTAGAAACCTCGTGCTGGCGATGGTTCTCAATGTAAACCGAAGTGTCCTTGTTTTATTTTTGATGATGAGCACTTCACCAAGGACTATCCTAGATGATCTGAAGTGAGCCGATTGCTCAAAGGCACCCAGGGAACTTCGACCATTCTTAAAGAACCCTTTCCATCTTGGCCAACTCAGATGGTAGAGAAAACTCAGTCCTCTGCCCTGTTTGGCTCTCAAGTGTTCATGATGAATGGTTTTGCAGCTGTTTCTATTGCTACTCGGTCGAAAGATTATAGTGGATCACGTCAAGCCATGGGGAAGGAGATTGATGATGGTCCTCCTCCTCTGCCTGTTACTGGCCCTCTTGAAATTGAAAGGCCCAATGTTGAATCCATTGTACGGCCACCATCCAAAGGTGTACTATGCAAGTCTTCTTATAATCCCAACACCTGTGTCGCTCACCATTACAATATTGTTGAGGATTTGGCTTAGGCACCATCCACGATGTCTGCATTAGAATTACTTCAAATTTGTCCGTCTCAGCGAAGATCTTTGTTATCTGCATTTGGCAAGATTGATCATGCTAATACTAGCCTTCTTGCTTTCGATTTAGAGAATTTTGTTCCACAACTTCTGCATCAGATTGTGCTCATTATTCAAGTTGTTATTAATGGTCTTGACATCCATCGAGTAGTTATGGATGAAGGTGCATCAACCTGTTTCATGTCATCTTCGTGCTGGAAAGCTATTGGTTCTCCAACCCTGAATTCATCACCAAATGCCCTTGAAGCATTTGATGGAAGAGAATCAAAACCTTTAGGTGTTCTCGCTAGTTTACTGATTAATCTAAAATGGAAGATAGTCAATGTCGAGGTAGAAGTCGTTGATGCTAAAATCAATTATAATCTACTCCTCGGTCACAGTTGGACTCATGCCATGTTATGTGTTCTGTCCACTCTCTTTCGTGTTCTGAAATTTCCACACGAAGGAAATATTGTTACTGTTGATCAATTATCTTTCTTCACCTCTTCTTCCGAGAACAATGTTCTATATGTGGATCAGATTTCTACTCCCTACGAGAGCGTAGGACAGAGTCTTTTTGAAGATCCTACCCTCATGGGTATTTTTCCTCTTCCTCCACCAAACACTGTTCAGATCCATATGATCTCCCAGTCCGATGACCCGTGGATTATTCCTTCGCTTGAATAAATCGATTCCTTCGGAGATTCGATGTATTTGAGTCTAATTGAGATTGATTATTGTGAACTCATCGCAGCTTCGAAAGCTCTGTCCTCTGATCGTGCTCCTTTGAGCATGTCTCTTGAAATTTATTCTCAATTCCCCTGGTTTGGTGATTTGGATTCACCCGATCCTTTGAAAGAAGTGTTTCCCTTCGATGAATCCATCGTGGAAACCATGTCTCTCGAGGATTTTTCGTGGGACAATGGTCATCATTATTCCTCGTTCATGCCTGGCCTCGGGGCCATGTCTACTTGTCTCGAGTGTTTTACATCTCAGGTTCCTTCTCCTCTGCTTCAAATTCCTGTTCCGACACATGACGTCTTTACGAAAGGTAACCTAAGTAATATTACATAAACAATGCCTGTTGAAATTTTTGTTAAACCGCGAATCGTCGAGAACATCCATATCGGGGTCACTTGTTCTTCCGATGAAGTACAAGTTTATACTAGCCTTTTCCGTGAGTTTCGTGATGTCTTTTCATGGTCCTACGAAGAAATGCCCGGTATTGACCCTAGTATAGTGGTGCATGAAATACCTACTTACCTTGACTCGAAGCCTGTTCGCCAGTGTCTTCGTCCAATGCACCCTAGAAAAGTTGTTTCCATTAAAGGTGAAGTTGAAAAGCTTCTTAGAGCTGGTTTCATTTATCTGATTCCTTTGACATAATGGGTCTCTAATATTGTTCATGTAGATAAGAAACAGGGAAATATTCACGTCTGCATTGATTATCGTGATATTAATTGAGCTTGTCCCAAGGATAATTATCCTACTCCCTTTATCGATTAAATCATTGATGACTGTGCCGGGAGTGAGATTTTTTCCCTCGTGGACGATTTTTCTGGTTACAATCAGATTAACATTCTCCCAATTGATCAACATAAGACTACCTTTATCTGTCCTTGGGGTACTTTCACATATAAGAAGCTTCGTTTTGGCTTAAAGAATGTTGGGGCTACATTTCAGCGAGCGATGTCATATGCTTTTCATGATATTTGTCACATCGTTCAGCCTTATTTGGATGACCTTCCCGCTCATTCAGCTAAGCGTATGGACCATCCTGACCATCTTAGTCAGATTTTTCTTCGTTGTCGACGTTACAGTATTTGGCTTAATCCACACAAGTGTGTCTTCTGCGTTGATTCCGGTAGACTCTTAGGGTTTATCGTGTCCAAAGACAGAATTTGCCTCGATCCACTCAAGGTTGAGGCTTTTATCAATCTCCCCTCTCCCTCCTCATTACATCAGTTGCAGATTTTTCAAGGTAAGGCTAATTTTCTACGTCGTTTTATACCTAACTATGCATAAGTGGCTAAAGGATACACCCAATTATTAAAGCAGGGCGTCCCATTCTGTTGGGATGATATTGCTCAGAAGTCTTTTGAGACACTGAGGGCATTGCTTGTCAATGCTCCTCTATTACGTACTCCCAACTATTATCGTGATTTTTCCCTCTATTTAGCCACTGCTTTCAACACGATTGCCATGGTTTTGGTACAAGACGGTGATGACAGTTACGAACATATTATCTATTACTTGTCTCGTAACCTTCTCGATCCTAAGATGCACTATGCACATGTCGAGAAGTTAGCGTTAGTTTCGGTTCAAGAAGTTCAGCGTTTTTCGTCATTATATTCTTTTGCGTATGGTGACTGTGATTTCTAATTGCAACCCCATGACCTATATATTGTCTCAACAATTGCTGGGGGGGAAATACTCGAAGTGGATTGTCATCCTCCAAGAGTTCGATTTGGAATTTACTGCTGCCAAGTCAAATAAATCATTAGTCTTTGCTGATTTGATATGTTCCCTACCTTTAGACTCTCCTCTGTCTCGTTCTGAGGAATACATTCCAAACGATACGATTTTCTTGATTAGCACCCTCGATCCATGGTACGGTGATATCATCGTTTATCTCCAGACTTCTACTTTCAGATCTAAGTTGATGAAGGATGCCCGCTAATGCTTCCGTCATCAGTTGCAACCTTATCGCATAGTTGGGGATACACTCTATCGTGTCAGAGTGGATTCCATTCTCCGTCGATGTTTGACTCTCGAGGAAATTGAGAAAGCCCTAAATGATTGTCACAGTGGTGCCGGTGGTGGTCACATGTCTGGTTATGCCACCGCACAGAATATTCTACATGCTGGTTATTTTTGGCCTTCTATCTTCAAAGACTGCATTGTCGTGGTTCGTAAATGTCACGATTTCTATATTTATCAACGCAATATGCGTGTGCTTCCTATACCTCTTCATCTTGTCATTACTGTTGGTCCCTTTGTGAAGTGCGGCATCAATTTTATGACGTGTAACCCTCATTCGGTCGGGGGGCATGCTTATATTATCGTAGCCGTGGACTACTTCACCAAATGGGTTGAAGAAATGCCTACACTTTTCGCTGACGGTAAGAAAACTGCTCAATTCATATTCAATCACATCATTTCTAGGTTTGGTGTCCCTCAAGCCATTGTTACCGATCATGGTTCCCATTTTCGGCATTACATGGTGGCGCAATTGACTTCTAAGTTGGTTCTGTGTCACGACAGCTCAACGCCGTACTATCCTCCGACCAATGGCCATGTTGAAGCAGTGAACAAAGTTCTTGCTACCATGCTTTAGCGTACGATTGGGATCCATAATTCCAATTGGCATCTCATGTTATTTTCAGCTCTTTTGGCATACCGAACCTCAGTTAAGAGTGCAACCGAATTCACCCCTTTTCAGTTGGTTTATGGTCTGGAAGCTACTCTTCCAATTGAGTGTGAAATACCTTCGCTCAAGTTGGTTGTTGAATTACTGCCGAACACTTCGCTAGAAGAAGAGAATCTCCTTTACTTATAAAGGTTGGATGAAACCCGCTGCTTTGCTGCTCTGGTTATTGAAGCACAGAAAAAGCGAGTCAAAGCGCATTTTGACCAATCATTTTCCCCTCATTCTTTTGTTGAAGGAGATCTCGTCCTCCTGTATGAACAAGCTCATGATAAGCTGGGGGCAGGAAAATTTTAAACCATGTGGCATGGGCCCTACATTACTAAACGTGTGTTGCAGAATGGGGCCTATGAGATCATTGATTACGAAGGTCATCCTCTAGAACAACCCAGAAATAGGTTGTACCTCAAAAAATATTATGCATGAGTCATTCATGCATGGTTTGTGTACATAGGTGTTTTTTTCATTTTTGTACATATTTTGATTTGGTGTGCATTTGCGAGCATTTTCTTGCTTATTGGGTCTTGCTTATTTGTGCAGATATCTATTACCCCTTATGTCAGTTTCGCAGATGGTGCTTCCCGTAGTAACAGGAATTTTTCTTCAGTAGCCTGGGTAATCTATGATCTTGCTAGTGAGTTGATAGAACTGCAAGATATTTGTCTAGGACGGACTACAAAAAATGTCGTTGAATATAGTGATGTACTTGAAATATTAATCAAGGAAATCAACCTCGGCATATGCACATTGCTTGTAAATCTAGATTCACAACTTATTGTTCTGCAACTCAATGGTCATTATTTAGAAACCCATACATTATGAGATTGTATTTACGTATTCATTTGTTGGAAAGGAATTTTGATTTTATTAGATATCAACATATTCCTAGATGAATGAATGCATTAACTGATACAGTGGCTAACATTATATTAGATAGACATTTGCGTAATTTGTAAAATCATCATCATATGTAAAAGATCCATGTAGGAAAATAGATGTATATATATAGATATATATATATATATATATATATATATATATATATATATATATATATATATATACGGGTGTTTGCATCAGTTTGCATCATACCTTCAAAAAAACATGTGTGTTTTTGTTACATCCTAAGACACCATGTCTCTCAAAATATGAAAATATAAAGCCTAGGTATCTAATCGGCGTGATGCTCATGATAGCATGTCACTGCTCGTACGAGTTGCCTCAGTAAGTGGTGAATGCGGCTTGGTACCCCTACGGTATGTCTCTAGTAGGCACGAGGAACATCGTTGAATCGTGCATAATTCGAGATTCCATGTGTGATTCCCTCTAGGTTGCGCACGATCTCCTCCTCCTCGCCTCCCTCGCCATGAGGGTCAAAATCGCGAGGGATTTGCCTCGCTATCAGAGACATACCCGCGGGTCTCTCTGGGCCGACGTCTGCAAATGCATGGATTTAATGTCAGAACATACATAATTTAAAAAAATCATCATAACACTCATGAAAATTAAAAATGAGTCTTACCTAAATCTTCATCCCAATCCTCTCCCTTCGAGAGTGGGAGGTCTGGATCACCAGTAAAATCTGTACTAGAGTAGGGCCAGTCCTCCACGACGATCAACTGTCGGCGGAGCCAATAAAAAAAACTCCGGTCTCTAGGACATTTGTTGACCGCCCCCTGCCCTTGGCATCAGAGCTGCCCATCGGGCCATCTGTGGTTCCCTCGTTGGTGGCATTGGGACTATGACCTCCTGACGCTGAAAAATTGGTAGTTGTTCCAGGAAGAACGATACCAGGATAGACCCATATCCAAAGTGTTTCAATTTGGTCTTCTTGCATTTTTTTAGCTGGCATTTCATGTTTATTGTCATGGCCTCTGCCCAGTTGTAGATGGTCGGTGTCAAGTATTCTACAACAAGAAGCGACTGTGTCTTTGTTGCTTCATGTGGTGCTTGCGGTCCCGCAGCTCATGTGATGGTATGTAGCACTACTTTAATGCCAAGTCTGGGATAGTCTGGATATCGACTTTCCCACTTCTTGTTCCCTTCCGTGCCCCTGGACATACCCTGTCAATCACCATGGACATGCTCTCCATGCAAGGCCGGGTGCCGGTTAGGATTGGTGTTGTGCCCCTCTATGATAATCCTGTTATGAAGTAGACATCAGAAACATCAATCTCAAGTTATTGATCTCAAAGGATGAACTTTTCTTAATCCTCATCCCATATGCTGATCAAATACTGTAGAAACTCTGGTTAAGCTCAGAGACATAGTGTCAAGAAGAACTTCTTCAATCCACAGTCTCTGAGAGCTTCCATGCATCTCTCATTTTCCATGGCAAGCTTGTCCTCTTCGCTATGTTCCCGTTCTTTCCATTCGATTACCATTTTGCCCCTTTCTACCTGCAAACATGTTCACATTGTTGGGTGTGGAGCCTGATTATCTTGTTTACTTTGTATCACAACATTGGACCCCTGTACCTTAAAAGGGGCGGCAACGCCGCTCGTAATTAATCGCTTCCGTGGGGGGTCCAGGGCTTTTCGAAGCCCCCCCCTGGCGAGGGTTTCGGGGGCAGCGCCCCCGAAGCTAAAAACAGATGTAAAATTGCCTTGTAAAAGTATAGTAATTTCTAGTCAATCTGGGTCGTTCATTAGGCAAATGATCTGACGGTAGAAGTTATGTTTAGTTTAGGTTTTTTTGCCCTAGAAGGCAACCTCTCGCTTTTATGAGGCTATTGTATTGTGGCTGTGTATTTTATGTGTATTCTCGGAGTGAGAAACAGAGAGGGAGACTGTGAGAAAGAACAGAGGATATTACAACTGATCTGCTGTAGGTTTTGTATTTTTCATTTTGCTGGATAATAGAAAGGAAGGACTAGCTGTTCGAGGTGGACGTAGCCCAAACTGGGTGAACCACGTATATCTGTGTCTCTCTAGTTTTATGTGTTTTGTGTGCTTTTATTTTTCGCATATTTTATGTGTTGCATTGCTCTGTAATATTTAATTTTCTAACAATTGGTATCAGAGCCGAAGGTATATTTGGCTGATAAACTCGCAGGAAAGAAGGGTTCCTGGTTCGAGTGGGAGAAATGGCAGAAGATGCTAAGTTTAGGGTCGAGAAATTTAACGAACAAAACTTCACGCTGTGGAAGATGCAGATGGAATATTATCTGTATCCAAAAGATCTGTACCTACCATTAATGGAAAAACAAGAAGTCGGGCCATGACAGAGACGGAATGGAACATTCTCGATAGAAAGGCACTCGAAACAGTACGGTTGTGTCTTGCGGCGTCAGTCGCCTTCAATATTTCGAAGGAAACAACAACAGAGGGTTTGATGCAGACGTTGGCGAAACTATATGAAAAAACCCTCGGCCTCAAACAAGGTATTTCTTACGAAACGACTATTTAATATGAAGATGTTGAAAGGTGGATCTATTGCAGACCATTTAAATAATTTAATACAGTTACCAGTCAGTTAAGTTCTGTAGGGGTAAACTTTGATGATGAAGTTAGAGATTTTTTATTCTTGTGCTCATTACCAGAAATCTGGAATGGTTTAGTTATGGCCATTAGTAACTCTGTCTCTGGATCTAGTACTTTAAAGTTTGATGATGTTGTTGGTGCTATCCTTAGCGAGGAAATGCGATGGAAAAGCTCCGGTGAGACATCGGGTAGTGCTTTGAGTGTAGAATCTAGGGGAAGAAGAATGGAAAGAGGAAAGAGCTCGGGATATCGCAGTAAATCAAGGAAAGGCAGATCCAAGTCCAGATCGGGGATAGTGTGCTGGAATTGCGGAAAGAAAGGACACCTAAAGAAAGACTGTAGATCTCGGAAGGGAAAAGAAGCAGACACACAACAACAAAACAATCATGAAGCAAATGTGACAAGTGATGTGTTACAAGATGCTTTGATTCTTTCTTTCGAAAATGTTACTGATTCTTGGGTTGTAGATTCAGGGGCTTCATTCCATGCCACACCTGATAAGAAATATTTTCATGACTATGTTCAAGGAGATTTTAGACAAGTTCGTTTGGGTGATGATAAACCCTGTAAAATTGTTGGAATGGGTAAAGTTCTTGTAAAACAACAGAATGGAAACCAATGGCTACTAAAGGAGGTAAGTCATGTTCCAAATCTGAAGAAAAATATGATTTCAACAGGGCAGTTAGGTGGTGAAGGTTGTGTGATAACTTTCACAGATAAAACTTGGAAGGTCACCAAAGGAGCCCTGGTAATAGCAAAAGGCGAAAAGGTTGGTACATTGTATTTATGCAATGGTATTTCTAACTCTGTTAATGCTTTAACTTCCAAAGGAGTAGATGCAACATTATGGCATCATAGGCTCGGACACATGAGTGAGAAGGGGATGAAAATTCTTCACTCAAGAAATTTGCTGCCAGGTTTGAAGAATGTTGATTTGGATTTCTGTGAGAATTACATTTATGGAAAACAAAAAAAAAAAAAAAAAACAAAAGAGAGTCAGATTTCTCAGAGTTGGGAAAGAAAAGAAGAGCGAAAAATTGGAGCTTGTGCATACAGATGTATGGGGACCTGCTCAGGTATCATCTCTCGGTGGCTCTCGTTATTATGTTACTTTTATTGATGATGCAACTAGAAAAACATGGATTTATTGTATTTAGAATAAATGTGATGTATTTGATACTTTCAAGAAATGGAAAGCTTTGGTTGAGATTGAGACAGGAAAGAATTTGAAGCGTCTCAGATCAGACAATAGAGGTGAATATTGCAGCAAAGAGTTTGATAGGTATTGTTCAGAGCATGGAATTTGCAGAGAGAAGACAGTTCCAAGAACACCACAAGAAAATGGTGTGTCAGAAAGGATGAACAGAACAATCATGGAGTGTGCAAGGTGCATGAGATTGCATGCAGGATTGCCTTTACAATTTTGGGCAAATGCTGTAGATACTGCTTTTTATCTAATAAACAAAGGGCATTCAAGTTCCTTGGATGGTGGTATTCCAGAGGAAGCATGGACAAGTAAAAAGATAAACTACACTTTTTTAAAGCCTTTTGGTTGTGAGGCCTTTGTCCATATTAATAAAGAAAATAGAACAAAGCTTGAGGCAAAATCAAAGAAATGTACCTTTATTGGATATGGTGCTAATGATTTTGGTTATCGCTTATATGATTATGAAAATTACAAAATCATTAGGAGCAGAGACGTAATATTCAATGAAAAGGTCTTGTATAAGAATCAGCTGTAGGAAAAGAAACAGGAAAAAGAAAGCAAGGAATACACGGTTCTTGATGAGATAACTGAAAAAGTAAAGGTGCCTGAAAATAATAATAATCAACAACCACAGCAGCAGCAACCACCACAACAACAACATGCACCTCAAACACCTGAAAGTGGTGTTAGAAGATCTACCAGGATAAGTAGACCCCCTGAACGATACTCTCCTTCATTATATTATTTATTGTTGACTGATTCTGGTGAACCTGAATGTTATGAAGAATCAATGCAGGTTGAAAGCAGGAAGAAGTGGGAGCTAGCCATGGAAGAAGAGATGGACTCCTTAATGCATAACCAGACTTGGGACTTAGTCAGGTTGCCTGCAAGTAAAACTACATTGCAGAATAAATGGGTTTACAGGCTAAAGGAAGAAGATGGAGGAAAATAGAGGTACAAAGCTAGAATTGTGGTGAAGGGGTTTGCACAGAAGAAAGGTATTGATTTTGATGAAATATTTTCTCTTGTTGTTAAAATGAATTCAATCAGAACTATTTTAAGTCTTGTAGCAACGGAAGATTTACATCTTGAACAGTTAGATGTAAAGACAACATTTCTCCATGGAGATTTGGAGGAAGAGATATACATGCAGCAACCAGAAGGATATGAGGTAAAAGGGAAAGAAAAATTGGTGTGCATGTTAAAGAAGAGCTTGTATGGCTTAAAACAGGCTCCAAGGTAGTGGTATCTAAAATTTGACAATTTTATGTCTGAACAAGGTTATACTAGATGTCACTCTGATCATTGTGTTTATCTAAAAAGGAAAAATGATGGCAGCTATATTATATTGCTATTGTATGTAGATGACATGCTTGTTGCAAGATCTAACATGCAGGAAATAAATGTGCTCAAAAGAAAATTGGAAAATTCATTTGCAATGAATTATTTGGGAGCTGCAAAACAAATCCTTGGTATGAGGATAACTAGAGACAGGAAAAATCGCAAATTAACACTATCTCAGAATGAGTACATAGATAAGGTGTTGAAAATATTTAATATGTAGAATGCAAAACCAGTTAGTACACCTTTTGCTAGCCATTTCAAACTTAGTAAGGAGATGTGCCCAAAGACCCAAGAAGACATGGATTATATGTCTAAAGTTCCATATGCATCAGCAGTTGGAAGCTTAATGTATGCAATGGTCTCCACAAGGCCTGATATTGCACATGCAGTGGGAGTTGTAAGCAGGTATATGAACAATCCAGGAAAAGAACATTGGATGGCAGTAAAATGGATTCTCAGATATTTGAGAGGTATCACAAATCAAGCATTATGCTTTGGTGGTTCAAACATTGCTCTACAGGGATATGTTGATGCAGATATGGCAGGTGACAGAGATAACAGGAGGAGCACTATAGGATATGTATTTACTGTAGGTGGAACAACTGTCAGTTGGGTTTCAAAAATCCAAAGTGTTGTTGCACTTTCAACAACAGAAGAAGAGTATGTTGCTGCTACAGAGGCTAGTAAAGAAATGATTTGGTTACAAAGGTTTATGGATGAATTGGGTAAGAAGCATGATATGGGCACACTATACAGTGATAGCCAAAGTGCTATTCATCTTGCAAAGAACTTAGCATTTCATTCCATGACTAAACACATACATCTCAAATACCATTTCATACGGTCAGTATTGGAAGATGGAGAGTTGAAGCTGGAAAAGATACACACTAGCCATAATCCTGCAGATATGCTAATAAAAGTTGTAACCATGGAGAAACTGAGAACATGCTCAGTTTCAATTGGTCTTCAAGGATGATGATGAAGACGAGAAACAGCCAGGTCCAAAGAGGAGTCATTTTCCAGCAAATGAAGCAGCGGTGGAGTTGCTACAATCAGTCTCCAAGTGGGAGATTGTTGGGTGTGGAGCCTGATTATCTTGTTTACTTTGTATCACAGCATTGGACCACTGTACCTTAAAAGGGGTGGCAACGCCGCCCATAATTAATCGCTGTTGTGGGGGGTCCAGGGCTTTTCAGAGCCCCCCCCTGGCTGAGGTTTCGGGGGCAACGCCCCCGAAGCTAAAAACAGATGTAAAATTGCCTTGTAAAAGTATAGTAATTTCTAGTCAATTTGGGCCGTTCATTAGGCAAATGATCTGACGGTAGAAGTTATGTTTAGTTTAGGTTTTTTTTCCCTAGAAGGCAACCTCTCACTTTTATGAGGGTATTGTATTGCGGTTGTCTATTGTATGTGTATTCTCGGAGCGAGAAACAGAGAGGGAGACTGTGAGAAAGAATAGAGGATATTACAGCTGATCTGCTGTAGGTTTTGTCTTTTTCATTTTTCTGGATAATAGAAAGGAAGGACTGACTGTTCGAGGTGGACGTAGCCCAAACTGGGTGAACCACGTATATCTGTGTCTCTCTAGTTTTATGTGTTTTGTGTGCTTTTATTTTCCGCATATTTTATGTGTTGCATTGCTTTGTAATATTTAATTTTCTAACACACATGGATAGTATTAGCCATTTTTGAATCTTGGATTTGTAAAAATTGGGTATTTAACTTGCATATTTTGCACAAAAATTGTCTCCACAGTTGGCGCGATTGTTTGGGAAACAGTTGTGCCAATGGGCGCGCCCTAGTTCAGAAAAAGGGCGATTGGTGCGAGTTCGTGCCCGAAACCAGCATCAACCGTCATGCCCTAAAATTTGCATTTCCTCCCCCATAAATCAAAATTGGAAATTGCAGGTTGTAAAAGATGACTTAAAATGAAGGGAGAGATATCGGCTCTTACTTGGAACTGAAGAATTTGCGAGTGGTCTGTTGGATCGTCCGTTATCATCACTGCAAAATCACACTCTAAAATGGGTAACTATTACTCCAAAAGAGGTAAAAAGTGAAAAGTAATTTTTTTTTACCATTTTAGGAATTTTATAACTTTTCACAACCCTGATTAGGTTTTAAAACATGTTTTTTGATTATTTTATTATAAAATTTTCGAGAAATGGGTTTTACACATGTCTCTTGTGCAGTGACAGGTTTTCAGGCCATAGTGATGAAGTAACGAGTTAAATTTTATACTTTTTCAGACTTGGTAAAAACATGCAAAAGTCACTACTGGAGTCATATTTCAGCTCTTTTTTGACTCTCTAAAATTGAAAAGATTGCCGAGACTCTTATCGTTTCGAACTCTTTAAATGGCTACGAAGTGATATCTACCTAGTATATGTTTCCCCTTTTTTCGGGCTAGGATAGATTATTTACGAAAAAGGAATACCTTAGCCCTATCGTGACTAAGAGGTTCTTTCAGATATCGTTTTCTACCTTTTCAGATCTGAGAGACTATTTACGAAAAGGTCCATGATGATGTTTTCTTTTCTGTCTTCTTTTCAAACTCTCTAAACATGAAAAGATGCTAAGTTCTCCCTTTGTCAGACTCATTAAATCCTGATGACATCGGACTTCGTCACCATGATGTTATTTGAGTTCCTCCTTCCTAGGGCTCGTAAAATGTACTATGTTGGATTTGTCAGAAGGAAAAACTGACAACACAAGCATATGATATCCCCTTCAAGCTTGTTTTAAAAAATAATTGGGGTAATCGCCAGAAATGGTGGGGGAAAATGGAACCAGATTTTAGTCATGTTGGCAGTATGTCGCTCTTGAACATGGCACTTGTTTGCATTCATGTCGGGTTGGGGACATCTCATTTCGTCACTTTTGTCTCCATGATTTTGGGTAATCCATTTTTACCTCTCATTTTCTCTTTGCTACGTCATCATGACCTCAGATCCTTTGATGTCAAATACTGCCAAATCCAATGTCGTGTCGTTGATATGTTCAAGAGAAGTTTGCTTCTACAGTTTTCAACCTCCCTCTGATTCTCTGTTGGTCCTGCTTCACTATCATCATGTTCCTCTATCTCGTGTTGATGATGTGGGAAAAATTATGGCCCACCTTCAATCACGTCACTTCCTGTTGACTTCAGCTCATTATCCAAGAATTTGATTTAGAGAGTCCCTTCTGGTACCTTGGAGCCTGCATGCCTTAATGGCAGGTTTTTTGCATTCGACGTAAGGTCCAAATCATTGGCCTTCGATTGAGTGATTCTGCAGATGTTCGATGTCTGATCACTGTTCACATTCCGTGGATTGTACCGGTTGTACCTTGAGAGCCATTGTCTTTATTGGTGGTTTCTCTCGTGCTTGTTGTTGTAGCTCCTAGAGGCAGCCTTGAGTTGTATAAAGACCAGTGCCTAGGACATCTTAAATGCAAGGAGCATATGACTCAACTGATTGTAGTTGAAAATGTTAGGCTCTCATGCTATTATCACTCAGATGAATGGTTTTAATAAAGGTGGAACCAAGACTCCAAAGTTAAACACAACAACTAGGAAAACTGTAGAAACTGAGTACAAACTGCAATAAGTAAATGCATCAAATAGCTTTAAAACAGAATGTTTTAAAAGGGGGCCGACTTCTAAAATGAACACACAACTATCAAGTTACGCAGAATCTGTTGGCGTTTAACAGAGGAACTAGTTAACCGTTAGGGATCCTTCCGAAGTTGCCTGTTACTTTGGGAGGGAAAACTATCCATCTGGACGTGATGGTTGTTCCTAGACCCTTGGACTTTAATTTACTCTTGGGCTACGATTATACTTATGCCATGGGAGCACTTGTCTCCTCCCTCTTTCGTGTGATGTGTTTTCCGCACCAAGGTCGAATCGTGACTATCGATCAGCTTGCGTTCTTTGGTCCTAATATGGTAGCTAGTCCACCATCATCTCTGTCAGATCTTTATCCACCGGTTTTGTCCTCCCCACCGCATGTCAATTATGTGGCTACCTTTCCTATGCCAGTATTTAGTGATAGTTCCGTTGTGCATAAGGTGCTAGGGGCATTGGGTCCTAATTTCCGAGATGTTTTTCTCCCATCGGATGAGAACGTTTTGGAAGCCATGACTTCTTATTCATCATGATGAGTTGTCCGGAGCATGGTTCGTTTTCTTGTGTCAAGCTCCTTAAAAAATGAAACAAGCTCGCCAGAGCATGGTTCCTCTGCTTATGTCAAGCTTCTTAAACCATGAAACAAGGTGTCCAAAGCAGAGTTCCTTGTCTTGTGTCAAGCTCCCTAAAAAATGAAACAAGGTTGTTGGAGCAGAGTTCCTTGTCTTGTGTCAAGCTCCCTAAAAAAGGAAATAGGGTTGTTGGAGCACAGTTCGTTTCCTTGTGTTAAGCTCCCTAAAAATGAAACAAGATGTTCCGAGGATAGTTTGTCTTCTGTATCAACCTCGTTAAAACATGAAACAAGGTCATATGAGGATAGTTCTTTTAATGTGTCAACCTCGTTAAAACAATGAAACACGTTCCCGTTCAATTCGATTCTTTGATAAGTTCTCGTAAAATACCAGTCAAGTATTTCTCTTGATATCGTAATTTGAACCTTCACTCCATCTGCCTTTCATATGGACTGAAGCTTGGGGGGCATGTACCTCGAATTGAGTCACCATGCTGGGGGCATGCTTACTTTTTCAAGCATAGTTTGTTTCTGTTTCAAGCTTGTGTAAAAATGAAACCGATTTCAAGCATAGTTTTTCTTTATTTCAAGCTTGTGTAAAAATGAAACCAACTTCAAGCAGAGTTTCCTGATTTCAAGCTTGTGTAAAAATGAAACCATTCTCATTTTACCTATTTTGATTTCCATTTTATCAGCCTGTTTTTTCTAGATGAACCTTGGTTTTCTCACTCCATCGTCACTATCTTCTTGGCCGATCATATGCCTTCACTTGGTTGTTTTACCCATTTCTGAGGAACCGCTATGATGGGTGGTCTTGTTAGCCAGCCTCTTGACCTTTATCTTGTTCTGAGTAGTTCCACTATCACTGGAACTAGTTGCTGCCCTTTATACCACTCGTTCCTCCAGGAGGAGTCATCTTTCAGCTCTTTTCTGACTCTATAAAACTGAAAATATTGTCGAGACTCTTGTCGTTTTGAACTCGTTAAATGGCTGCGAAGCGATATCTACCCAGTATACGTTTACCCCTTTTCGGGGTGGGATATATTATTTACGAAAAAGGAATACCCTAGCCTATCGCGACTAGGAGGTTCTTTCAGATATTTTTTTCTACCTTTTTAGATCTGAGAGACTATTTACGAAAAGGGCCTTGCTGGAGTTTTCTTTTTTACTTCCTTTTCAAACTCTCTAAACATGAAAAGACGCCGAGTTCTTCCTTTGTCAAACTCGTTAAAAACTGATGACATCGGACTCTGTCGTAATGACGTTACTCGAGTTCCTCCTTCCTAGGGCTCGTTAAATGTACTAGGTTGGATTTGTCCGAAGGACAAACTTATATGACAAGCATATGCTATCCTCTTCAAGCTTGTGTAAAAATAAAGAGGTAATCGCCAGAAATGGTGGGGGAAAATGGAACTAGTATCACCATCGTGTCGGCAGTATGTCGCTCTTGAACATGGCACTTGTCTGCATTCATGTCGGGTTGGGGACATCTCATCTCGTTCTCTGCTTGCCTCCATGGGTTTGGGTGATTTCTTTTGACCACTCATCTGCTCTTTGCCACCTCACCAAGACCTCAGATCCTTTGATGTCAAATACTGCCAAATCCAATGTCGTGCAGCCGATATGTTCAAGAGAAGTTGGCCTCTGCAGTTTTTAACCTCCCTCTGATTCTCTACTGATCTTGATTCACAAACATCATGTTCCTCTGTCTCGTGTCGATGATGTGGGAAACACTATGGCCCACCTTCGATCAAGGTCACTTCCTATCGACTTCAGCTCATTATCCAGGAAGCTGATCTAGAGACTCCCTTCAGGTACCTTGGAGCCTGCATGCCTCAATGGCAGGTTCTTCGCATTCGACGCAAGGTTTTCATTATTGACCTTCGATCGGATGATTCTGTGGGTGTTCAACGCCAACTCACTGTTCACATTCTGTGGATTGTACCTCGTGTACCTTGAGGGCCATCGTCATTATTGGTGATTTCTCTCGCGTCTGTTAACGGATTTCATTATTGTCCGGTAATTAGACAATGTTCTTGCATGTTTGACTTCAGCTCACATATTCGCATGCTTGAACTTGTATTTTGTTCGGGTCGAGATGGAGCGCAAGACCCTAAATTTTGTCTGGTATACATCCAAGCTGCGGATTATTTGTAGAAAATTATCATTTATTACATGACTCATTTGATTGGATGGCTGCGACCATACCTAAGTCTACTTGTTGATCCTTATTTACTGGATGGCTGGGTCCATACCTTGGATCCCGATTATTGTACACTCTATTATGGATGGTTGCACCCATAGAACATATCATGTATCAGAGATATCAGTTGTACTTGTATTTGCAGGTCTTCCGACGACAGTGTTTTCAGTTGGGCGCGTTCTCATAAAGCATTTCACCCCTCTCTCTCTCGGACCTCATGCTTTAGGGGGCATCTGTTACACAATAATTTGTCACCGTCCCTGCAATCCCCATCTCGCACATTGGATGGTCATTTCTGTGACTAATTAGAAGTGTCATTCCTTGCAAATACCATCATTGCATCCCTTTCCATGAGTACAACATTCCCTCTGTTGACCATTTCCTACGCAGACCACTAAAAGCACCTGTTTTTTCCTTGGCGTTGATAGCCCGTTATGCCCTTGCGCCAATGTGGAAAATTAACACTGAACCCACGCCAGTTGGCACTCTGTCCCAGTTAAGCACCCACGCCAATCTGTTTATGGAAAGTTTTTTAAAAAAAGAGGTGAAGTTTTGATCACAACAACTTCGTGGATGAGTCATAGGGAGTGGTTCGACTGAATAACCACGGCCTTCCTCCTTTGGCCTCTTGTTTCCACCTTATGGGGAAACCTCCCAATGGATAAAGCCTCCCTTGCACTATTGTAGGGATCCCAACCTCCTCCTCTCCTCTATAAATATAGACATCTTCCATTGATGTGCTATCTGAATAGTTGAATAGCTGAATAGCTGAACTTGTAGGAAGGAAACTATAGCCGGGAAACTATTGAGAGCCAAGCCAAAGAGAGAGAGCTTCATCCAGATTCCCGACAGGCTTTGTTGAGACACACTCCGTTGTTAGCCCCGCCGAAGGAAGATCATAGCATTAGAGCATTTGGTTGTAATCTCCTTTTTGTCATTTATAATATAAGCGACTCTGATTTTGGTTCCATTCATGTGTTCATTTATTTATGTAATGCAATGAATTATATCCTCTCTGACTGATATATGGTTACATGCTTTAGATTTTACATTGTATATCGTTGTTTCCTTGCATGTGTACAGGTGTTCAGACGTGTCGAACAGAAGGATCATGATCTGTCAAGCGAGGGACTAGAAGCATCATCTTTTCTCCAATGAAAACTGCGTGGGATTTGAGGTAGGCTACCTATCGCAATATTTGTCTTTCTTGTAACTAGGAACCAACGTTTTTGCGTGATTTGATTGTTGCTAGACTCGACCTGGGCTAGTGGGATCGCCTCTGTCCGCAGAGGGGATTTACCTCCTCAACAATAAGGTAAATATCATGAAACCAACCTTCAATCATTGCATTCATGAGAGATTATACCCTAGTGAAATATTTCATTAAGTGCTTCATGAAATAATTATGTAAATCATCATTATTCCATTCAACGTGTAAACTTGTTTACTAAACCTAATTGCAAAAATTAATTGTAGTGATGGAAAGGCAAGTCCTAAGTGGTATTTAGTCTTCCTCAATCATGGTTTCAGATCCTAAGAGACATTATTAGGGGCTGAAGGCAAAAATCAAGCTTTAAGGACAATTTTGGTCAAGTTTGGAGGGCTTCTACATGGTGCTACAAGGTGTTACATGATTGCTATAGGATTTCCTTGTTTTTCTATAAGATTAAATCCATGAGAATTATTAGGGCTAAAAAAGTGACTTGGAGGTTGGAAAGGGTGATGGAAGGTGGAATAAGGTTGCCTGAGGCCCTTGCCAATATTAGTACCCTTTAGGGCCCATCTTGCACAACTTGCAATGCACACGGTGGTCTTCAACGAACTAGAAATGAACTCTCGGTGAATAATGTTTTGAAGGAGTTGTTGAGGTTAAAAGAAAGGACATGGAGGCATGATGAGGGGTTTAAATGAAAATTATAACCCTGTAATAAAATAGTATTTACTCAAATTTTCCAAACATCTAAAGCATGTTAACAGTGCAAATTGTAGAAATTTGAAATAACAAAGAAAGGATGAGTTAAATTCTATTAAAAATATAACTAGTGAATTAAAAGGTAATATATATTGTAGTCTACACATGACCTACCACCACAATATATTATGCTTCCTATGATTAAAGAAAACTACTAAACCAATTTCCAATTTGTGGAAAACAAAGATGCAAAATGAAGGCTAATCAGAGATCTAACTACTACAAAAATAAATTAACTATATATTTTTGGATTTCCAACACAATATCCCTAACCACACTTCCCACAAGAGACTCAGTGATTGGAAGACCTGCATAAGAAATTTTCTGATAAATGAGTTCTACTATAAAGGAAAGGAAATACTGCTAGGAAATAAAATGCATGAATAAAATATATAAGAGATGGAATAGAGCCTTTGGGTTGGGATCTAACCCAAGGGGACTCAATCCTCTAAAGAAAAATCAGATTGAATATAACATAAGGCTTCTCATTAATGTAAAGAAATGCTCAAGTACAAGGTAAAAGGAATGAAAATGACAAGTACGAGTGCCTAGCTCTTAGTAGCCCCTTTCTTCTCCAAAAGTTTGAATCCTATTAAGCACTTGGGATTTCTTATTTATACAATAATGACTGAGGAGAAGCCTCCTTGGAAGGATGGTTTCTACCCTCCAAAATTCGTAAAAAGGTGGATTTAGCTCCCTGAGATCCTCGCAATCCTTGAGCTCATTAGCTTTTATTAGATCCTTGAACTGTGGTTAAGTAAATATAGGGAGAAAGTTGAGTTGTAGATGAGTAAATGTAGGGGAAAATCCTCCTACATCTTCTTTAGTTGCATCCAATGTATCTCTGCATATCAAATGCATTATTTTCTTACACATTAATCATATTAGGCCACGATATATGATACACATCCTTTAGTCTTCCTAATAAACACATTATAGTAAAAAATATGCCACCAAATTCGAGGAAAGAGATAAATATATCCTAAAGGATGGAAAGATGGGCCGTAAAATATACATATTAATGGGGACCATCAGCTAGGTTTTTGAGGATTCATAGGTGTTGTGGACTTCACCATGAAAACCTTGTGGATTGATTAGAAGAAGGTGCTTGTTGAGAACTAGATGCAATTGTTGGGGCTTGGGATGTGACAATCATTTTCCCTATTTGAGTAGCTATCTAGCTTACAATATCAAAATAAATGGAATAAATAACACCATAAGAGTGTGGTCCGAACTTGGGTCATTGAGGATCAGTTGAAGGCCAAAGAGGATTAATAATTATCTCATACAAAGTTCCCAATTGAGAATAAATCAAATCAATACGTTGAGCACGTAATATTTCTTGCTCCTTATTTGCTGCCCCAACCATAGCAACATCCTTGGCTATAGGTAGAAATAGGGTTCAAGTCAACCGGTCTTTAAGTACTTCATTAGGAAGCCTAGTTTGTATTATCCTCTTATGTCTTCCCCACTCATGAATATGATCATAGATGCAAGTATTGTTATTTTGTTTAAAGTTGGAAAAAAGATAATTCCCAAGATCCTATCATGTGGGAAACTGAAAATGGTTCAAAAAAGTGAGTGAAGGAAGAGAATTCACTATAGGATTCCCTATCGAGTTTGATATAACATTGTGTGGCATCACCAATTAGGGTTCTTTGGAAAAGTATCAACCCCACAAAATCATCCACCAAAGAGTTAGATGAACACCACAAATGGTAGGTGGTGATGTGTGTGGAAGGGTTTTCTCTAGGCTTCCCTTCAAACATAGGAATATCATATGGAATCCTGGTTGACATAGGTTGCCACATAGGATCGTGGCATATGGGGTCATTCATCAACTTATCCAAATCTGGTAAATCAAGAGGTGCTAGAAAATGAATGTGTTGTTGGTTAAATGGATCATAAGGGAAATAAACCCCTAATGGACCATATGGCCCTCCCATAACATAGTTAAAGGCAGAAGAGTGTGGAAAAAGGTTGTATTTCATCCCGGTATATTGAGCTATTAGGCCAATCAATGTGGCTTAATCCCCGCCCCCGCCCCCCCCCCCTCCCAAAATAAGTGCCCCTAGAGAAAAAAGGACCCCCCAAAGCATGACTATTTAACGGATTGTACCCAACAGTAAAGGAAAACCCTCCCTATGCAAAATCATCATCGTAAGCATTAGAGCCCATAGGCATAGTAGTACTAATGGGGTGAGTTCCCCCACGCAAACTAACCCACCCAAAGGAAAAGGAACCTCCAGAGAAAGGAGTCCCTCCAAACATAGAACTATTTCAAGGTTGATAAGTACTGCCAAAAACATAATTTCCCCCATCCTAGCTAGAAGAAAAATATGATCCCCCCAACATGTTCCCGAAAGCAGATATGCTCGTGCTAGATATAGGAATCATAGTTTGAGATGACCTAGGATTAAATACCCTAACTCCAAAAGGTTGACTAGGTTTTACCCCCATCGCGAAGGTGGATGTGGGCATAGACATAAACAGATTCAAAAAAACTTGTCAAGGTCACAAAAGTGACAGGTGGAATGCCCTAAGAAGAAGAGAGAGATGTTATAGGAGGAATGGATCTCGCCACACTAAGAGGTGGTAAATATGAAATGACAACATGAACTTCCAATGTAGAAGGTAAAGAGGGACCCATCTCCCCCATGGTAGAAGAGGTTCTCTAATAGAAAAAATTGATGAGAAAATAAAGAATAGGTTTCACTACCATCGGGTCTCATTTACACAAAAACAAGGTTGAGATGGTCTGTCAAGGGTGGGATTATGTGTTGTAAGTAAGGACTCTCATCAACTACTTCATCAATAACAAAATCTCCCCCCCCAGGACTAAGAGTATCCCCCCCAACTAGAGATTATGGGTTCAATCCCCAGTGGTGTCACACGTTTTGTTATGTATGAAATCACCCAATCACAAGGAGTTATTGCTCCGTAAACTGCTTTCGCTAGGCTGACAAGACAAATATTTGTGTAATCAAAGTGAAAAGAGTAATTCAAACAATCCTCTAACCATGAAAAACATAACATAAAATACAAGAAGATGAGGGAAGTCATACCTTTCATTTGAAGATGCAACAACTAGTTGGTGTAGATAGCTTGAGGGACACAAGATTTCCTAGTTTCTAATCTCCAAGCCAAGAACCTCCTCATACATAAATAATAAAAAGCATACAAATATCTTCCTACAAGATTATGTTAGCACAATAATCATCATTGATCATTCAAACATGAACAAAATGTAAATAACATGAACACCAATAATATAGAGGAAGGGAATCAATCCTTCGTTATAATCAAAATAGCATACATATATAGTATACCTCAATGGCACATGGTGAACCTCTCCTTCAACCTAGCAATATGGATTCCTCCTCATAGAAGGATGGTGTCTCAAAATAACAAATCTCCCATGCTATAGTATAAACACTAGATCTATATTTCCCCTTGATATGAAATGTATATATAGGCCTTTAGGCCACACTTAGGGGGAAGAGAAGTTAAGAAACTTCTATAACAATTTTCCCCTAGCCAATTCATAAACAGTTAATCAGTCCAACTGATCTCCTCAAGAATGAGAAATTCTAGAAAGTAGAACTCATACATTTATTGCATAGGGAGAATCTATGTCCCAAACTCTCAATTTCAACTGAGAATCAAGGGAGAAACACAAAATAGGCATGGCTAATCAACGTCCCTTCTCTAAATGGCTCAAAAAAAGGGTACAATCTATGTACCAAGGTCAACAGTATAAAGGAAAATGCGACTAACTCAAATGTGGGTGAAATAGGCTATAACAATTGTCTTAAACCACCCTTGAAGTCTTAAATTCTCTAAGAGATATGAGTGCCCACACTTTGTTAGGAGTTTAAATAATGAAGTATTGAGTGGTAGAATTCCAATCAAATGGTCCAACCCCAAATTCAATTCTATTGAATGTATAAGTAGATTTCCTCTTAGGTCCCTTGGTATAGCTAAGAGAGCACCGCCTTATCTCTTCGATTCATTTTCCTAAAAGGTTGTCCCTTCGGTTTGTGAAAGGGAAAAAATAGGAATGGGCAACTCCCAGTCCAATCTCTGCTCTCTTAAATTAATTTTTAGCAAATATTCCAACTCCAATTTGGCCCCAATCACATCATATTAAAATTATGTCAAGTAATGGATTCCCGAATTTGCAAGCGGCTTCGACATTAAATTTAACTGGTATAGGTCATGGATTTTCAAACCAGGTGAGCAAGTAAGTGACTTCAAGAATTAATTTTGGTAGGACATGGCTTACAAAATACACAAGAAGGCAAGCTTCCCTTGGACCAAGGATCCCTAAGGTTGTCCCTTCTTCAATGATTTAATTAATTAATTTTAAATAATTAATTGTAGGTGTTTTTATCATATTTTTTGCCAATCGTGGTTATCCATACTAGTTTTACAGTCCTAATTATCATTACAATAAGCAGGTGCAAAGTAGAGGGAGGTTATATAACTAATGCATTTTTCATTGTATTCTTTATATATAAAATAACCCAAAGCAACCAAATCCTTTGAGTAAATGGAGGATATCCAAATGAGGTGTACATAATTTCCCATGTGTGGCTTTTCCTTTTATTACCTCAATCTTATTAACATTTTGTATCTTTTCAACTATGTATAACTAATATCCTTCTATTATCTAAAGTTTAATACCTATGCATACAACAATTTCTAATTTTTTTTGAAGGGCCACAATCTATATCATTAGCGGTGGAGCCACCTATTTTATGGGTAGAGTAAGGTAACAAGTTTCCTAATTCATTCCACATGATCCCTTTAATCCTTCCAAAACTTAGGTTTATTTTTCAAGGTCCATCAAAATTCAATATAATGAAGGTATGATTAGACGACATCCATGTAATTAGGGAGGGGACTAGATATAAATGATTTCATTATAATGTATTACAATAGTTATAACAATTTTTGAAATGGATAGCTTAGATATGTCTTCATAGATGCGCACAAGGTTCTCATTCTTGTAGATTTTAAAAAATATAGTCATGGTCATTTTTCCTCAAATTCCCTTGGAATATTATATATATTTTTTATTTCTTTATTGAAAATCCTTCGATTCCTTTCCATGCATAGTATCCATGTAACAAATATTGATATTAAATTCCATAGTCTAATCCTTAGTTGTGATCTAAAACCAATTTAAAAAGACAGGTTCTCATTCTTGCAGATTTTTAAAAGTATAGTCATGGTCATTTTTCCTCAAACTCCCTTGAAATATTATATAATTTTTTTTATTTCTTTATTGAAAATCTTTCAATTCCTTTCCATGCATAATATCCATGTAACAAATATTGATATTAAATTCCATAGTGTAATCCTTAATTGTGATCTAAAACTAATTTAAAAAGACCCTTTCTACATTTTCAAAGGAATCATGTTATATCTTCCTTTCTCTTCAAAGTCATTCACATCTTATTTTGAATCCATTGTCATATGTGTTATTTGTAGAGAGATGTTGTGTGAAAACATGATCAATAATTTTATAATCATTTAAACACATGTAACATTGAGAAGAGCCTGTAAATTCATGTATTCACTTATTGTGGAAACATTTAAGAGAATGGTTCTTTTATACTTTTAGTCCACCCAAACAACCTAGCTATTATGAAGAGAGAACTAATGACTACTAAGAAAAAACATTATCCCTAGCCATGCTCAACTTACTTTTGCAAAAACATTATCCATCACCATGCTCAACTTATTTTTATTGGTCATAATGGCCCCAAACTTGAAAGGGTGTAACCTACACTTACTTAGGGAAATCACAATCCAATTGACCATATCATCACTCTCACTTTATCAATAAGCCAAGCTCTCATTAGTACATTTGAATATTACCATCCCACATGATATTTATGTTCCATCCAGCTCGCTAAATCAATGTTGAGACTTTGTATCAAATATTTGAATTTCAGGAAATCCATATTACATTTTTTATTCCAGTGTTTAAATTCCCCATTAGATAAATATGTGTTTGGGTGCATATAATCTATTAAGAATTCTTCCTCCCACATATAAGAATATCATAACCATCTTGTATAAGTATATTTTTTTTCTTGAATCTTTTCATTATTAAATTCGTATCTCTTATAATAACATCCTTTATACATTTTTGTTTTTCTTGAAATTAAAAAATAATGTAAAAAAATAAAAATAATTAATTTATAAAATCACTAAAAACATTAGCACATTATTTAAATTATTTAATAATTAACTTTTATATATTTTAAAAGTTAATAATTTTAAAGTATTATTTATCTTACATATTTTTTAATATATTTTTTTTCCTTTCCACATTTGAGCTTATATCACCAACTCTTCTAGATATCATTTTTTATATTTTCATTTTTCCTAACATTTTCAAATTAGTGTTTTATTTTCAACTAGTTAAGTTTTTATAGGATTTAGGGAGATAATACGAAGTTAATAATTTTAAAGACATATTTTGTACCATTTATCTTACATATTTCTTAATATATTTTTTTTTCCTTTCCAGATTTGAACTCTGGATATCATTTTTTATATTTTCATTTTTCTTAAATTTTTCAAATTAAGTATTTTATTTTCAACCAGGTAGTTTTTTATAGGATTTAGGGAGATAATACTTTATTTCATGTTGTGGGTGATTATTTATTTTATATAAGTAAATTTAAATAAGTTTTTGAGAATGCATCCATATATGCATTGAAAAAACCACTTTAAATAACACAAATCAAAATTGAGCCACAAAATATTTTACCAAATTCAAATAAAAAATCTACCAAAAAATCAAAAAACAATACCACTTAAAAACTAAAATAAATCACCAAACAAAAAAACATAAAAAGCATGGATACTTACTTAAGCAGGAGTGCCATACCTTCGTAATCATGAATTAATAAGTAATCTTAATGCATACTAATAAGTTAATATATGAAAGACGAAACACCATAAATATAAAGTTGAGGTGACCAATGAACCATTAAATTGTGATTTAAGTTATATCACCCATGTGTTGAATTAAATTCATTTTCTTTATAAAGCATCTTGCAGCATTAGTCAATTACTGGACAGATAACCGGGCCACTTCCTTTACAGAAGTTAAATCATTTTTCATTCAAAAAAGCAAAAGTTATATTCCAAAAATTGTTTGTGGCTTTTACAAAGTTATTTTCAATTGCAATCTATGTTTGGTCAATCACACTCAATGGGGTGGATAATATCGTGACGGATCACATTACATTGAGATAACGACGTTAAAGTGCCCAGCACGCTACCCATGGACCACCGGCACCGCCGTACAAGGGAATGACATTGAAAAATAAAAGTATTTTTTTTGTTAGTCAAGTTTTATTAGAATATATCTATATATATATTTTTTTAAATGGTATTTTTAAATATAAAAATACCATTTAATATTTTTTAAAACTTTTGGAGTGTTTAAATTATGCAAGTTCAATCATTTATAATTAAATTTATTAAAGATTTTGTGTGAAAAGAGCTTAAAAATAGTTTTGTTTTGTTAGATTAATGCTTTTTTCATTTGTTTACAATTCAGGGGTAATTGAAAATATTGAGGTAATTGAAAATATAGGGGTAATATGACTCTTTTATCTTTTGAATTTTTTTTTACAATTTAGAGCCAATTGAAAACATTAGTTTAGTCTGACTCTTCTATTTTTTGAATTCTTTTTTTGTTTGTTTGTTAGGATTTGACAATTTTGATTAAATCAAGATATTTTGTTATTTAAAATGAGTTTTTGAAAAGAGTGATTAGTATGACTCTTCTACGTTTGAATTATTTTTTGGTCAGAAATTTGCTTAAATCGAGGTATTTTGTTATTTAAAATGAGTTGACTTTCATATGTTTACAATTCAGGGGTAATAAAAAATATTCGGGTAATTGAAAATATTGGTTTAGTGTGACTCTTCTACCTTTTGAATTTGTTTTTACAATTCAGGGCTAATTGAAAATATTGGTTTAGTCTTACTCTTTAACCTTTTGAATTCTTTTTTTTTTGTTTGTTAGGAATTTGACAATTTTGGTTAAATCAAGGTATTTTGGTATTTAAAATAAGTTTTTGAAAACATTGATTTAGTATGACTCTTCTACCTTTTGAATTCTTTTTTACAATTCAAGAGTAATTGGAAAAATTGGTTTAGTCTGACTCTTCTACGTTTTGAATTCTTTTTTGGCCAGGAATTTGCTTAAATCAAGGTATTTTGTTATTTAAAAAGAGTTTTTGAAAACATTGGTTTAGTCTAGCTCTTCTACCTTTTGAATTCTTGTTTACAATTCACTAGGAATTGAAAACATTGGTTTAGTCTAATTCTTCTATCTTTTGAATTTTTTTTTGCCAGGAACTTGACAATTTTGGTTAAATCAAGGTATTTTGTTATTTAAAATGAGTTTTTGAAAACATTGGTTTAGTATGATTCTTCTACCTTTTGAAATTTTTTTTTTGGCAGGAATTTGACAATTTTGGTTAAATCAGGTATTTTTTATTTAAAATGAGTTTTTGAAAACATTGTTTTAGTATGGCTCTTCTACCTTTTGATTTTTTTTTTACAATTTAGGGGTAATTGAAAACATTGATTTAGTCCGACTCTTCTACCTTTTGAGTTATTTTTTTTGCCAGAAATTTGCAATTTTGGTTGAATCAAGGTATTTTGTTATTTAAAATGAGTTTTTGAAAACATTGATTTAGTGTGGCACTTCTACATTTTGAATTTTTTTTACAATTCAGGAGTAATTGAAAACATTGGTTTAGTCTAACTCTTCTACACTTTTGAATTCTTTTTTACAATTCAGGAGTAATTGAAAACATTGGTTTAGTCCAACTCTTCTACCTTTTGAATTCTTTTTTTGCTAGGAATTTGACAATTTTGGTTAAATTAAGGTATTTTGTTATTTAAAATGAGTTTTTGAAAACATTGATTTCTCTTCTACCTTTTGAATTCTTTTTTACAATTCAGGGGTAATTGAAAACATTGGTTTAGTCTCACTCTTCTACCTTTGGAATTTTTTTTATTTTTATTTTCCCAGGAATTGACAATTTCGGTTAAATCAAGGTATTTTGTTATTTAAAATGAGTTTTTGAAAACATTCACTCTTCTACCTTTTGGGCCAGGAATTTGACAATTTCTGTTAAATCAAGGTATTTTGTTATTTAAAATGAATTTTTGAAAACATTGGTTTAGTTTGCCTCTTCTACCTTTTTAATTCTTTTTTACTTTTGAATTCTTTTTTACAATTCAGGGGCAATTGAAAACATTGGTTTAGTCTAGCTCTTCTACCTTCTGAATTCTTTTTACAATTCAGGAGCAATTGAAAACATTGGTTTAGTGACTATTCTACCTTTTGAATTCATTTTTTCCAGGAATTTCACAATTTTGGTTAAATCAAGGTATTTTGTTATTTAAAATGAGTTTTTGAAAACATTGGTTTAGTTTGACTCTTCTACCTTTTGAATTCTTTTTTACAATTAAGGGGTAATTGAAAACATTGGTTTAGTCTGAATCTTCTACCTTTTGAATTTTGTTTAGTCTGAATCTTCTACCTTTTGAATTTTATTTTATTTTATTTCCTAGAAATTTGACAATTTTGATTAAATCAAGGTATTCTATTATTTAAAATGAGTTTTTGAAAACATGGATTTAATCTGACTCTTCTATCTTTTGAATTCCTTTTTTTGGAAAGGAATTTGACAATTTTGGTTTAAATCAAGGTATTTTGTTATTGAAAATAAGTTTTTGAATCCCATTTAATTTCTTGAAAAATCTATGTTGCACTCCAATTATGCAAATTTAATATCTCAACCTTTTGATTTCAATGAAGCACTGGAATTAAGCATAATTCATACTTGTGACTCCTGCAAAATTTTGAACAAAATTAACTGGAAAATAAACACAGAAAATAGAAAATTCATATGACCACATAAACATTTGTGGCAGTCTTAAATGCTATTAATAATTGGATGTGAGTCATTGGATTCCAGGTAATTTTGAATCAAGTTAAATCCAAAATAACAGTTGAGGTAATTTTGAATCAAGTTAAATCCAAAATAACAGTTGACATACATCAGTATGCAAAAACTGTGCAGCCTGGCGCTCTCCAATGAGATGGAGCATCAAACTAATAATTTTTACCCAAAATTTTGATAATTATAATGAACCTATACATCCAATGACCCACATCCAAGCATGCAAATCATTTAATGCTTTGCAGTTGCTGCTTGTGTGGCGGTCAAAGTGATAATTTTTCCCCAAGGTTCAGTAATTAAGCCAACCAATAATGAACAAATAACGAACAAGAAAACTATTTTTTGCAGTGTTACAGTAGGGAATCCAAAGTTCTATTAGATTTGTATTTGTTTTATTTTCACAAAGTGATTCAAATTCGATTTTCATGTTGCAGTGTTACATTAAGGAATTCCAAAGTTCTATTAACTCTGTGTCATCAGACAAATGCATTACTGCTGAAAAGTTTGAAACGTTTTGCATCGATGGCTATCTGCCGGACTGAGGATATGGTACCCATAATTCCAACACCTGTGAACACCACCATAATGGCGTTGTTGATCCAGTAAGTGGCAGAAGTACGAGATGGCTTGAAACTCATGTTGTATAGTAACATGGGAAGGATGAAGTCCAAAGGTATGAAACCAATGGCCCCTACCAGTGCATTAATGTCTCCAAAGAAAGGCAACATAGCTGCAATGAAGGCACAAACTATTATGTACAGAGACCTCAGAACCAGCCTAGGAAGCAAGTTCCTCATTGCAAATATGCTCTGCTTGACATCTGCTGATTTCTTCTCCATTATTTCATAGGCCACTTGGGAATATACCTTCAATCAAACACAACATATATTGTTTAAGTGGCACTTCATTTTAGCCAAAAGAAAAAGTGAGAATATTTAAAGGCACTGCATTACCAATGCTATTGCAAATAGCTGTAAAAGTACGAAGCATATTGATAAGGCCAAGAGCCAAGTGGGCGCGAGAGTTGGGCCTTCATCTGGCATGATACTTTTCAATATGTTAGACTTGGCATTGTTACCAAACGCCCAATATCCTGTCACTGCCACACTGTAAAATGTCACAGAAATTACTCCGTAGCACATGCATAATCCCTTGAACATCTTGCCTGTTGCAGGAGGAGCGAGCGTGGCCTGCATTTTTGTATTCCATTATACCCCTGAAGTGCATATTTGATAAGAAAAGATTCATCATTATATCGAAATAAAGTTACACTGATCATATATCACCTGTATCTCTGGAAGAATACCGTTGCCAAATATAGTTCCCAGAATAGATATGGCACTGAAGGCATTGAATACCCTAGTGAGGTTTGAACCTTTGATTGAATAATCCTTACCTGGGGCTTCACTCGACCTGCCTGGCATTTACCATCTATTAGTATCTTATATAAGATTAAAAAAACAGAAAAAGCTTATAGCTCAATTATGTGAAGACATTTTAATAAGAGAGAAAACCCACTGCTGAGATGAAACCCTTTCTCTCCTATACACCAAGGCTTCATATTAAAACAAATTCATAACCAAATAACAACCAGTTTTTTCAACTGACCTGCTAATATACATGCAATGGTCACGGTCAAACTGTACGCCAAACACAAAACCAAGGATGCTAAATTGATGTGACGAAGGGAATGAAATGATGGTAGCTGAGAGAGAAATATCATAACTAGAGCTACCATGATTATAAAGTGATACAGTTTAAGTTGACCACCGCTATCCAAATTGGAGTACATGATCTGCAATAAAACAGGGAAGTCCTATAAATCATGATGAAATAGGCTGGGAAATGAAGATGAAAGTTAATATGGCATATATCATAAGATTTAATGAAACAATCTCATGATACAAGTACGCAAAGGAAAAAGCATTATTAGTTTCCCATAACAGAGACACATTAACTTTAGAATATCAACATCTTCCCTTTCGCATACAAAATCTCTACATGACAAAAAGAAAAGTTTTGAACTAACTATTTGATTAACAAAATACATATAGCATAGTTTAAACAGATGATGCAGAAAAGTTCTGGTAATTTGGTTAAGATTTTTTTGGAAATCCAAGGTTATAGCTGTCAAAAAAAAATCTAGGTTATAGCTGTTAAAAAAATGATTTTTTTGGAAATCCAAGGTTATAGCTGTCAAAAAAATCGAGGTTATAGCGGTTGTCCAATGTTTCACAATGAATCCATTTCCACCACTAAAAACAATTCAAATACTTCCCATTTCAAATTAAAAAATTTGAACCTTAACATATTGTCCAAACAAAATTGTCACCTAGGACAAATCCCATACATATTCCCAAAAACTGAGTTGCACCTACCTGTACACACTCACCGCCCAGTAAGATGCATCCAACTCCCACCCCCATATTGATCGTTGTCTGAATCGAAACAACAAAATAAAACATCCATCCAGACCCTGCACAAACCATTCCATTAAACTGGTGTTGTTAGCCATTGGAAATCGCAGAGAATTGTGAAAATCATGCCCACATTAGTAGAATTGCAGCGAGCTTATACCTACCAAGGATATCGCTTGCGAGCTCACGGAATCGAATGTGGCGACGACCTTGTTTTTCACAATTATCGAGCACTCTGGCCATGAGGAAATAGGAGTAGAAGGTGACTGCAGCTGCCACAGTGAGGGAAAAGAGCCCAAATGTCCACCCCATCCCACCAAAGGCATAGGGGAGCGTAAGAATCGTTGGGCCTACTATTGCAGTTGTCAAGTGAAATCCTGCATGCCACCAATTCCCTGCATCGCAACTACAATCCCTTCAATCTTCCATAATTAAACAAAAGTTCTTTTGCATATTCTGTGGGGATAGGTTGTGAAAAACCACCATAATTATTATACCCTTTGACTGCAAGACGAACGCTGCGCCTGCATCTTCATCTCTATGTGTAGCATCCTCAATTGAGTTATTGTAATGGAAATCAGGGTGTGAAGGAAAGTACTGATTGCCATTAGTTGTCATTCCTTTAGACTGCTTAAAAACATGAGCCATTAGTTAATTGAAAACTTCTCATGAGATTCAATGATAAGAAACAACCAAGAATGATACCCAAATCAAACACCTCAAAATATGCCATAGAAACCAAAAACCTAACTCTCTGCATTTTGGGAGCTTAAACAGCTAAAAATATGCCAAGAAATCCAGAAACCAGAAACCTAACCCTGGGTATTTGGGGAACTTAACAGTTGGATGGAATGAACATCAATAAGTAATAATAATTTCCAAAGGGATTTGGCCTGAAATAAAAACTAAACCTAATTCTAAATTAAAAGAATTCTATTAATATCTATTTAAATTAATTTGGTATATGGAGCATGAAGTAAGTCTCTGAAAACAAATTTTTTTACAACCCTGATGAAAGCTCTACACCAGCCAGAGCCTTAGAGTTGAATTGCTTGCATGGTTTCAGTGCTCTGTCACAGTAATGCCAGAGTGACCGGCAATGAGCAGACCAACCGAGCAAATTAAATCAACGCTTAAAATCTGCACATGTGAGGGCTTTAAATATCTGCCAATGTACCATCAAAATCATGTAGTAAAACCACAGGCATATACAGGGTATAAATAATTCTCGTAGATTGAATGTTTGAATAGCAAATTTGATCTCCGAATCTGAAATTTAGGAGAATTGAAGTATTTTAACAAAAGAACACCTACCTGTAGATGAAGAATCCCTGTCAAGTAGGGAAGTAGCCAAACCTTGAATGACAGTGTGGGTCTATTTGGCCAAGAGCTCCATGCTCATAAGAAAATGATTAGGGTAAATATAGACTCGAATTAGGCATGTCAAGTCAACAAATTTGCAAATTGTAGCAATGACAGTCATGCCCTATATAATACACGGCGAGGGTTCAAGTCCCCCCGCTACCCACACCTAATTTCAATATCATTGACGGATTCATCCTTATTTTCAAATTCTGGATCCTTTATTCTTTCAGCCCCACTATTTATTCGTACGAGTCTTGCTCCACTTATATCTCTGAGATATGATCGGAATATTTGAGTGCCCTTAAATGGGTAGCAACTTTCCAAATTTGCTAAATCTCAATGGGCAGTAACTTTTCAAATTTGCTAAATCTCAACATGCCTGTAAACATCTGCAAACATATTCATGGTGATGACATCCAAGTTTCCAACATGCCTGTAAACATCTGTAAACATATTCATGGTGATGACATCCAGCTGGACAGATTACGTATACCCATAGATTGACTGAAAGAGGGACTTAACTATGCAGTAATGTAGTTGTTTAATGTTTTGGTTTTTCTTTGGAAGATATTAATTTTCTTTTTTTTAGGATGTTAAGTTTCAATGATGTAATGTATATTTTGTTAAAAATTGTATCACTAGTCCATACAAACATGGATATCTTAAATTTAGCTTGCGCGTTGGAAGTTGGATAATTGGACTATTCATGAGGAATAAGCATGGGAAAATTGGATAACTTGGTGGTGGATAAAAAGAAAAGAAAAATACTAAAAATAGTATATAAGATTTTGAAACTTGAATAATTTGATTCTGTTTGGAAAATATTTTATTAACTGTTGTATGTATATTTAATATAGAGATAATAATATATATTTAATTTAAAATTAATAAATATTATTTGGAAAAAATATTAACAATAAAAATTACTTTGTTATTTATTATAAATCAAATATTTGAATATTTATTTAATATAGAAAATTTTTATATAAAATAATGTTTACACATCAATAATATATATATATATATTTTTTAATTCTATAAAATTTTATTTATATATTAATGAAAAGTTATAATTTTTTTATAAATTTAATATTTTGATAATATTGATAAAAATTGATATACTATTAATTGGCTCTCTAGGTGGAGTATTTAGAGAGTGCCTAAGCACTCCACCCAGTGCACTGTCTACTTAGAGTGTGTCTAAGCACTCCACACACTGCACTGTCTATTCAGTCAGAAGAACCTCGTACATATAGTTTTGCACACTAACAGGGTAGTTTAAACTATTTCTTAGATAGTAGGATCTCAGACCTAATCTTAGAGTCTCAATCCTATCATTATCACAACAAACAACCAAGTCTAGCTTTCTCCATTAATTTTAACACTCCCCCTTAATGGAGAAAGGGTACTGAAAGAATAGCATATGCCTTCTGGTCTAGTCTCAGCTAGGCTTACAATAGTACGTAAAAAACTTGGTAACGGAGTTTTCATTTTAGTCTTCTTCCTTGAGAGTCCATGCTTGTTCATTCTTAGGCGAGGCTTCATCTTTACTTTTCTTGCCATGGGGTAGTGATAGATCTACTCCTCCTTTTTACGTTTTCTTCCCCAAAGACGAAACGCTTGAACTCTTATCCTCCTAGATCTTGATTGTAGGTTGTCATTCTCTATATCTTGATTGCTGGTAATTGATAACACTTTAGATGGTACAAGCTTGGTAGGAGAATTTTTCCTCTCACTACTTTCTGTGTCAAACATCTGAACATCATCCAAGTTGTCTTCAACATTCATTGGTGCAACTTCTATGTTGACTTCATAAAGACATGACGTTTCAAGCCATGCTTCAAGAAACTTCAATTCCTCTTCAAATTTTGTTGCTTTTTCCTAGTTGTTGTTGCTAACATCTACACACTGAGAAACATTCATGAGATCATTATAATTTGAGTTCTTTCCAGCTTTATCTTCTTTTGCCAAGTCTTTGTAATCAGCTTCATGTTTACATCTTGCCTGAAGAACGACTAGTGGGTCTTCAATCTCAAGATCTTGTAGGGAAGATTGTGCCTCTTGATAATCGTGGTCATCAATAAAACCACATTGTTTTTTTGGAATTTCTTCTGACTCGAAAATACTACCCATGCCAATAAGGCCACCAAATGGCCACATGAAAAAGAGAATATCAGTGTCAAATATATCTAAAAACACAGACATATTGGAAAATTCCAGCTTATCTTGCTTCCATATTTCTTTCTGACTCCACTCGTGACTCAGTCGACTCAGGATCTCCAACAACCTCGTTACCACATAGGTGGGAAACTTCTCCCTTTGGCAACTCTTCAACCGTATAAACTTGTGGTGTTGACTACGGCTTCTATGCCACACAACCAAATCTGAAGCAAGGCCACCAATGCAACATGAATTTGAAGCACTCGCACCAAGCTTCTGGATCAAGGTTTCGAATCGCCTCTCGATGCATATCGCCTCTTGATCTGCAAGCTCTCCTAACACCGTGACTTCAATTTTCTGAATGTGCTCACCTCCTCTGATCCAAGCGTCGGAGATTTAAATCTTCCATATGCGTGCCCTAATTTCTTGTCTCCTATTGAGATGTTGGGTATCACCAAAACAAATCACAAATCAAATATTAAATAACATGCAACCTACTCTAAGATCTCGTGCATAGATCTACTCTCAAATTTTCTCGCAGCCACCGATCGAGCGATTTGGGATTCATTTCCTCACAGGTTGCGTCCCCCACACAATCCACCAGCGATCCTCCAGCAATTCATTAATGGCATGGGCTCTTCTGTTATGGTCTCCTCTACCACAGGCTCACAAGCTCACGGGCTCTTCCTTCATCGGCACCCCACTATAACTCAGATCCCATGCTGGCCACACCAAGCATAGATACATGCAAGTTGTGGACTGATAGTCGTGCTCTTCTCCCACCAGTCCCTCACGAGTAAGCTTTTATTAGCGCATTTGCATCAGAAATTGCGCTAATCATGTTGCAACTTCCACCTGAAATTTTGTCTAACGATTCAAATGTCTACTTCATCAAGCGACTCATTCATGAAAACAAAAAAAACTTTGTGTTTGCCACTCAAATGTCTTGCAACCACTCCAAATCTATTTCACTGCCGATGTATCAAATATAGAAAGCACAGGTCTGCGAAACCTCCAACTAATAAAAAAAACTCCGATTATGATCCAACAAACTCCAATACTCCTTGGGCGACCAAGGACTTCAATCCTCACGCACTCAGATCCCTACACACAACACAGGTCCACTCGACTTCGACCTGAAGTTTTGATACCGTGATAAAAATTGATATACTATTAATTGGATCTCTAAGTGAGGTACTTGGAGAGTGCCTAAGCACTCCACACACTGCACTGTCTATTCAGTCAGAAGAACCTCTAGTTTTTCACACTAACAGGGTGGTTTGAACCACACCCTAGATAGTAGGATCTCAGACATAATCTTAGAGTCTCAATCCTATCCTTATCACAACAAACAACTAAGTCTAGCTTTCTCCATTAACTCTAAAAAATATGTTCTTCAATACGAAGAGAGATATAATTAAGTTTACTTTGAAATATGGTTTCTAGAATTTTAATTCAATTATTAGATGGATAGTAGGAATTTAACCTCCACTAAATATTCACAGTAGTATATACAAATCAAAAAATGATATTTATCTTCAAAGTAGTTATGTCATTTATGTTGTTTTATTTAAAATAGTTAATTTAAATAAAAATGTTATATGAATGAGTATCATATAAAGTGAGCTATGGCTTTTTAGGCATGTGGTATTGATAAGTCATGGTATTGGTACATGATATTATAACAAAGTCTATTTATAGATTAAGAATCTCCATGATAAAATGAGGATTAATATTTATGAATAAGAATGCTTTTCAATGTGTTTTCAAATGTGTGTGTGTCTATATATATATATATATATATATATATATATGGCTTATATGTTAATTTATAATAATAATAATAATAATATAGTTAATTTTTATGTTTTTTTTATTTTTTTTATTTTTTTAAAAGAGTTAAACTATTTGATTTATATTGATGCACTTATTTCTATTATAATTAACATAGTGTTGATAATACTTTTGAATTTATCATATATAAATGTATGAAATGGATGAAAATTTGAAATAATGAAGAGGAATTAATCCATTTGAGATACAAACATTTAACAAATAAATAAATTAAAGATTTTGAAAAAAAATGTATAATTTAAAAAAATAACCTTCTCCATATATAATTAATATAGCCAAGATAAGGTGAACAGGTAGTTGAGTAGTTCCTAAAACATCACGGGTGGAAAGGATTTTCCATCTCTGTGAGAATATGAACATTGAGGATGAAAATCACTTCCTTTTAGAGTGCCCTGGGTACACCCACATTAGATCTCAGTTTCATAGTCTGTGTTGCAATACGTTAACTTGTTTCTCTCCAAGCTCTTTGAGCATAGGAGTACAATTTTAAAGAAAACTAACTAATTCGTTTCTTTAGGTCTGATAGACTAAAGTTCGGTCTCAATGGACGTTAATCATCATCATCATTAATTAATTTAAAAACAATAATAATAATAAAATTAATTAATTTAATCCCCGATCGGGGTGCCAGCAAAGGGATGATGGCAGCATGACAATGCCACGCAATGAGGCTTGTCAGCTGACCATCATGCACTAGAATTACACCGCGTGGTGGTAATCGACCTCGCATGCGCCATAGTAAATGATCACGATGCAATTCGTTCCAATTCATAAATGCACAACATAGAATGTGAAGGTACGCTGACTGCGGGGTAGGAGAATGAATAGGGTAAGTTCTCACTGTTGCAAAACATTACTTCAAACAAAAGCTGGAATTCAGACAAGAGCAACGATAGGGGACTTGCAGGAATAGGAAACTTAGCATAGCGGGCAGAGGATTTTTGGGGTCTTTGTCAGTCATAAAATCAGACAGTCTCTGTTAGGGCAGAATGACCAAAGGCAAAGGGAAGAAGCTACAACCACCTGAGGCAGTTGGTCCAAGCAAAAGAGGAAGAAAGAGTAAATAAGTAGACTCTAGAAAATATAGCAAATATTTATGATACAGGGACTCCAATGCACATTTGTAAAACTATTTAGGGTTGGGAGAGGGAAAGTGATGATGAAGATGATGATCTTAAAGATCAAGAGGAAAGAATATACTTTATCTCTAACCTAGGGAATACAAGAGGCAAAGTTTCTCTATTCCAACAATCAGTTAAGGCATACTAGAAATTTAAATGTGTTTTAGCAAAGGCAATGTTGAGTATGCAAGAAAAGCAAGCCAATCCTTCACTACTCTTTGAAATCCAGCAGATGAAACAAGATATGCGGGAAATGGCAAAGGCTCAAATACAAGCAAATGTGTGAATAGGAAGGATTGAACAAGAGCTCCTGAACATACATCAAGCGGAGTTGCCAGGGTCAACTGCAAAGGACCCGACACCTGTGGATTCTTTAGATGGTTGACACTTTTATGTATCTAGTTTTGTATGTATTTTGAGGATAGTAAGTATAGTTTCTGTTTTATCTGTAGTTTTTATGGACATAGTAAAGGGATATTAGCTATGAGTAGAAGGAAAAAACAATACCAATTTTGGTTGGCTTATAACTCTCTGAGGTGGCCAACAGACTTGGTTTCCTTCGGGCAGGTTGAGGCTACCAATCTCAGTAAAAAATTTATAGCAACTTGCTCTTTACAAAATAGAAAATAGAAAAGTACTACAAAATTTAAAAATATATATATATATATATATATATATATATATATATATATATATATATATATATATATATAAAATAACAATTACAGTTAGAGAATTAAATCATTCTTTATATAGTAGAAATAATCAAAATAATAATTATAGTTAGAAGAATTTAATCATTCTTTATATGGTATATCTTAATGTAAAATTAAAATAAATTTATAATAATGTATGAATACTTTATAATAATGTATGCTTTATGCTTTATAAATTTATAATAATGTATGTAATTTATCACGTCTAAAATATTCAACAAAATTATAAAATTAAATAATATTGAACTATATATCAATCTAGATCTATTTAACTCTGGACAATAAAATTAATTAATTTAAAAATAATAGTTACAGTTAGAGAATTGAATCATTCTTTATATAGTAGATTTAAATGTAAAATTAAAATAAATTTATAATAATGTATGAATGCTTTATGATAATGTATGCTTTATGCTTTATAAATTTATAATAATGTATGTAATTTATCATGTTTAAAATATTCAATAAATTATAAAATTAAATAATATTGAACTATATATCAATCTAGATCTATCTAAATCTAGATAATAAAATTAATTAATTTAAAAATAATAATTACAGTTAGAGAATTGAATCATTCTTTATATAGTAGAAAGAATTATAGTTAGAAGAATTTAATCATTCTTTATATAGTAGATCTAACTGTAAAATTAAAATAAATTTATAATAATGTATGCTTAATGCTTTATAAATTTATAATAATGTATGTAATTTATCATGTTTAAAATATTCAATAAATTATAAAATTAAATAATATTGAACTATATATTAATCTAGATCTATCTAACTCTAACTAATAAAATTAATTAATTTAAAAATAATAATTACAATTAGAGAATTGAATCATTCTTTATATAGTAGAAATAATTAAAATAATAATTATAGTTAGATGAATTTAATCATTCTTTATGTGACGTTCATCGTTATACAAATTAAAAAAAAAAATCAAAACACTTACTACTATAAAAAAAAATCATCCACACATATAATTCATTTAACCTTTATATACTGTTCACTATACCCATAACCCTGATACATATAATTATTTAAATCCCTTGACCTTGTTACATATAACAATGATCTAACATATATTCATTTTTTAACCCCTCGACATTATTACTCATACCCCTCGACATTAATACACATATCATTGTTCGCAATCGAAGTTTTTTTTACGCGTGTAAGATTAGTTTATTAACATAAAAGCCATAGTTAGGACTACAGTTTCAATTACATCTTCTCCGCTTTACAAGGTGCCAGCTGACAAATTTCTTATCATTTTAAGATCTTCCCTGCACTCGCATTCAAGGCAATCTAAATTCTGATGAAATAATTAGTTTTTATTCCGGCGTGGTACACATTGATATGAATATTGCATTTAATATTGTTATCGATTAATCTGCCTCCATGTTGGTCATCACTTATGTTGACATTTGGAAACCTCTCCACCCTAGATCCTCCCTTTCCATGATCCAATGGTGGTAACGATGTAGGGTTATGGGTAATGATTTTACTGACCTAACTGTTTCCCAGAGTATTTCGGCATTTCGCTCCGTGAGAGGAGACTCTATCTCTGTGACAATCCTCCTTCCGGCTTCTCGGCCTCGTTACAGATTTCGCATGAGGAGACCAGGTCTATGCAACGAATCCCTCCAGGTAGAATTCTCACGGTTATGGTTTAAATTTCATTAAACAAATATTCGATGATTTTTTAAGTTGTTACCATAAAACTAATGCAGGATGTCTTCGCTTATGAATCTCGGTTAACATTAGAATTTCCTCATATGCTTTTAACTTGTTGTTTTCTTGGCTAGGGTCTCTTGGTGTTTAATTAACCTCCATACCCAACTGAAATCATTTCCCATGCACAACTGCTGCAATGATAATACGGTGAGAGTCCTGTCAATTTACAAACAACTACACTGGGTTTTGCTTGCATTTTCCTCATAGTTTTCACTATTCTAACTGTCAAATCTTAACGCCATTATTGCAGGTTAGCGTGCTCGGTTCTTGGCAATATATGTTATAGGTAAGTTTGTGAGACTTATAGGATTTAACGTTTTCCTTCTTTCCCAGTATATTAGGGTTGAGAAAAATTATATATATATATATATATATATATGTAACCCTTCCTTCCTTTGCATGCAGGTATGCTCTCAGGATTAACACCATAACGCTTATGCCCTTAAGGAAACTCAGTTGTGGAATCCGCTAACTCCATTTCATCGGCTCTGTCAGGTACCATCTCTACAGCAAGGAACTTGGTTCCCAAATTATTACGCTCTGTTGAAGATTGGTGTCTTGCCACAGAATTTACTCTGTCTTATTTAGATACTTTACATGTTAACTTTCATTACTGGCCTGAACCCTCAAATGGGCGGTCGTTTATATGTGATGGTATCTTAAATTGTTTACTAAGACAGATTATACATATTTCAAACTGGTTTAATTCAAGCTTCACTTCTAATTCACATTTTTTTCTCCAATTTTGGGTTGTATACTATTATGGCTTATTCCGAGGTTTATCTGTACTCGAGGTAGAGAGATTTCCTTGATTTTTCATTGCATGCGATATACTTGTCGTAGTTATGGTTGTCCGAACTTGTTCTGTATCTTCTTAAAGTTCGAGACTGTTAAATGGAGTAGTTCTCTTCAGCAGTTGGTTTACATTTACCATGCTTATCATTATGACTTTCTATGGTTAGGTTCTGATTTTTTTAATTCCATTATGAGAATATATATATATATATATATATATATATATATATATATATATATATATATATATATATATATATATATCAAAGAAGCAGTTGATACTCTTAGGTTAATTTTCAATTTTTATAAGATTCAACACCAGTAACATAAGTTCTGTTATTTCTTTCCCTAAATGTACAGTACTTATATTAATTCAGCAATGTTCAACTATTCGGTCGTAATGAAAAAAAGTACTTCTGTACTCTTTCATTTTCCTTTCCATAATGAGATATACAGTGTTTTACGTTGTTCCTTCGTTTAGTATTCTGAGTCTGTTCTTTGGTGCTATAATATGTCCATAGAGTATACTAGTAAACATATTGGAGTATAACTCCACTATCACATAGTCCTATTTTTTTAATTTATTGTTAGCATAACTGTACTTCTTGACTATGTACTTAGTATAAATTTATTATACTTTGGTTATCTACAAAACATCTTTATTTTTAAGTTTAAGTCTACTCTCATGCTTTCATAGCCCTAACATGAAAATGGATAGACCATTCTATTCGTGTAATATTCTAATTGTAGGAAACGATCAACTCAGAACCTTCTTCCTGAGGGTTTAGAGTTAACAGTTTCTTGTCTATCTTTTTATCAGAAATAAAATTAGGAATCATTACCAGCTATCTTTTATTGACGAAAGCATTCACAGAAACTAATACTTCACAATTTAAGTACTACAATTTTTTTCTTTAGTTCCCCACTTAAAGCTATACATTCCATTCATAAACCATTAATATCCATGGCAGAAAAAACTTATCTATTTATTGTTTACAGATTGATGTTGTTCCTCCCTACCTCAAGAGAGGCAATCATGTCCTCGTCTCTCTCCTGTGCTCCATGTCTGAGCTTTGCAAGTTGACAGAATTACCGGAAGAGACCTCGGGATATTCCAGTCCAGTCTTCTATTCCAATCAATTATGAGGATTCAGAGTGTTCCACTGGTCACCACCAGCTCGAGATTTCTTCTCTATAATTTCTTTCTCCAGTTACCGAACAAAACCCCCCTTCCTCACTGGGATATCCCTTTATCCCGAGAGGTTGGGTAACTGTTTGAACTGATTTTGTTCAACTAACTCTTAGTTCTTGAATTACTTTTTACCATCAGTCTATTTCTGTTTTATGGAATTCACTTTCATACTTTAATTATATTAAATCAAAATTAATTTATGTTCATAATGTACTATTTGCAATATAAATATTAATAAATGTCTTAATGTCTTAACAACATACTTAACCATTAGTTAACATTAAACCAACTACTACAACTTCCCCCCCTGGAAGTGAACACCGTCCTCGGTGTTCTCATTCTACATCAACAAATAATTTTGGGTACGCTTCCCGAACAAAGCCTTCATCTTCCCAGGTAGCTTCATCCGGGCCAAAGTGCTTCCACTGCACTTTAACCTGGGTGATGGCTCATTTCCAGAGCATGATATCTCTCCGATCGATTATACATTTAGGCTCAACCAGAAACTCGCCGTCTGATTCGACCTGTAATCAATGAAATTGAATTAGTTTTTGCATAAATTTTAGCATTTTTAAACAATCTGGTATTCATATCCTACCTGAATACTCTGCCAGTGGATTACGTGCTTTGGGTCGTGTATGTATCGTTTTAATAAAGATACATGAAAGACGTTGTGTACACGAATATGATTGGGCAAGGCCAGTCGGTAAGCCACGGGTCCTACCCTTTCCAATATTTGGAAAGGGCCACAAAACCTAGGAGCCAACTTGGCACAAGAGGCCCATCTTAGAGTGCTTTTATTTGGCTTGATCCTTACATACACATGGTCTCCCACTTCAAACTCACGATAAGTCCTTTTCTTGTCTGCATACACTTTTTGTCTATCCTGAGCTGCCTTAAAATTCTGTCGGATTTTCTTTACTTTTGTCTCCATTTCAGCTAGCATTTCTGGTCTAAGCATCAACTTGGTTTCTGGGCTACTCCAGGTAATAGGAGTTCTGCATTGTCATCCGTATAAGGCTTCGAACAGACTCATCTTAAGGGATTCCTAATATCCATTATTGTATCCAAACTCCACTAGGTGTAGATATTCTTCCCACCTAGTTGGTTGTTGCATTACATACATATGTAACATATCCTCCAGAATCTGATTTACTCGCTCCGTTTGTCCATTTGTCTGCAGATGGTAGGCAGTGCTAAAATTAATTTGAGTTCCTAATCTTGTAAATAACATTTTCCAAAATGTTGAAGTAAACTTCACATCCTTTTCAGATATAACACATTTTGAGGGGTTTTCGACATCAACCTGGCTGGGTGTCGGTGTTCCACTTTCACTTGTTGGCACTCTAAACACTTGTTTAGATATTCTGCAATATCTCTTCTCATACCTAGCCAGAAGTAGTTTTTCCTAATCACTGTTAGCATCTTATGAGACCCAATATGTCCAGAGTAGTTACTTCGATGATGCTCATTTAGAATTAGTTCCTTCAACTCCATTCTATTTGGAACAAAAATCCTCTTCTTGAAAGTTAGCAACCCATCTTTATTAATTTCGTAATCAACAGATTTTCCTTGTTTTCTAAACTCCTCTGCTTGCTACCACTTGAACTGGTATTCAGGAACTTTCTCAGCTTCTGTTTTCATTTGCTCCAAAAATCTGCACTCAACCTGATTATAGTACAGCTCATAAACACCATGCAATTTCCTACTTAACGCATTGGATACTCTATTCTCTTTACCCTTTACATGTTTCATATCAATGTCAAACTCGCTTAGGAAAGCATTCCACCTTGCTTGGCGAGAATTAAGGTCAGCTTGCTTAAAATAACTAGTTAAACTACTATGATCAGTTTTGAGTCCGAATCTCTTTCCAAGCAAGTAGTGCCTCCATACCAGTGCATGCACTACTGCTGTCAGCTCCAAATCATATGCTGATTACCGCTTCTCATGCTCTTTTAGTTTTCGTGATTCATAGGCAACAACCTTACCTTCTTGTGACAAAATCGCCCCAACTCCTTCTTTACACGCATCTGTGCAGACTTCAAACTCTTTATTTGGATCTGCTACCCTTAATACTGGAGCTTTAGTCAATAACAATTTCAACTTTTCAAAAATGTCTTGACATTCCTTCGTCCATTTAAATATTTTTCCCTTCCTTTGTAAGGAGGTAATTGGGAAATCAATTTTTGAAAAACCTTCAATAAGCCACCAATAATAACCGGCCAAACCCATAAAGGATCGGATGTCTGCCACATTTTGGGGTATTTTCCATTCCATAATCGTTCTGATTTTCTCTGGGTCAACTGCAATACCTTCTGCGGAAATAACATGACCAAGGTACTGTATTTATTCCTTGAAGAAATCACACTTGCTGAACTTAGCGTACAGTTGATGTTTCTGTAACATTTCCATCACTATCCGCAGGTGCTCCTTATGCTCTTCTGCATTCTTGGAATAAACTAAAATGTAATCAATAAATATTAACACAAAATTATTCAGATAGGGGTGAAATATACCATGCATCAACCTCATAAAGGTCGCTGGTGAATTAGTCAACCCAAATGGTAACACCACAAACTCGTAGTGTCTGTACCTGGTACGAAAAGAAATTTTATGTATGTATACGTCTTTTATCCGGATCTGATGGTATCCCGACCTTAGATATATCTTTGAGAATATTGTAGCTCCCTTCACTTGATCAAACGTCAGATCATCAATTCGTGGTAGAGGGCATCTATTTTGAACAGTCAATTTATTGAGTTGGCGGTAATCCATGCACATTCGCATGGTTCCGTCTTTCTTCTTCACAAATAGCACAGGTGCTCCCCAAGGGGACACACTTGGTTGGATGTACCCTTTATCTAATAATTCTTGTAACTGCATCTTTAATTCGGTTAATTCAGGTACACTCATTCGGCATGGTGTCCTTGAAATCGGTGATGCTCCAGGTATCAAATCTATGGTAAAATGAATGTCCCTTCTAGGTGGAAAACCTGGTATTTCCTCTGGAAATGCTTCTATAAACTCTTACACTATCGGAATATTTTCCTCATTGGAGTCTTTTCTTTGGAATTAGTAAAGCCCACTTGGATGGCATATAACTGGCATCCCTTCCTCATGCACTTACCCATTTGAGATGCAGTGATAGGATGCAGCTGCAGAGGTTTCTTCATACCTTGAATTTCCTTACAGATTCCATCTTGCATTCTATAATATATGAATTTTTCTTTACATTCTACTAACATCCAGTGCTTCTCCAACCAGTCCATACCAAGTAGCACATCATAGGATCCTAGAGGTAATATATTTAGGTCTACAGTTAGCTGCTGTTCACTAATTTCTAGTGCACATTTCGGAATCTTGGCACAAAATTTTCTCTTTGCCTCCGTGGCTAACTGTACCAGTCATGGATTTCTAAATTTATGACTCTGCAATTTACAAATCTCTACTACTTTGGGACTTATGTAGCTTAAACTTGCACCTGGGTCTACCAAAATAGAAACAGGTTGAGATAGTAATTTACCTTCCAATTCTATCATTGTCGGTTGGTAATCTTCCTGTCGATCTTCCAAGGCTGCGTTAATTCTGGGTATATTTATGGCCACATCTCCTACTGTTGAGGCTTCTTGTAAGTTGGTAACCACCTCGCTCCTTCCCTGCTGTGGACAATTTCTGTAGTAGTGTGCCTCACCACACCCCTAGCATTGTAAGGGTGGCTTCTGATTTTGTGCTTGATCTGGTTTGCTGGAAGCTTCCGTAGGCCATCTTATTCTTTGATGATTCCTTCCAAACTTTTTGTTAACTAAGCTTCTGGCAACACTCTTGAAATTATTGTTTATTTTTTTCTTGAAACTAGAACTGCCCTTATGTTCTTTCTTTGTCTGCCAGCTTTTACCCTGCTCTCCTTTTGTTTTAGCTTGATGGTAGCACATTCTCGCCTTCCGGATTGCCTCATCCATAGTTTTTGGGATTCACAAACTCAATTCGTTCCTTCATATGAGTCAGAAAACTACTCTAGAACCACTGTAATTTTGCCTTTTCATCTCTTAAATAAGGAACATAACAAAGTAAGGAAGTGAACTTGGTGATCTACTCATCCATCGTCATTTGTCCCAGCTTTAAGTCATGGAAATATCTATATTTTTTGTCATAGAAGCATTCAATTAAGTATTTATCCTTAAAATATTGCTGGAACGAATCCCAAGTCATGTCCTGATCGTCTATACTGTGGACATTTTTCACTTCCTCCCACCATAGTGTGGTCTTTTCCCTCAACTGATAAATCGAAAATCTGGCTTTAAGATTGCTGCTATATTCATAAACTTGAAAATACTTGTTCATATTTATCAGCCATGCCTCAACCACCTCTTCCTCTACTCCATCAAACGTAGGTGGTTCTATCTTTCGAAATTCACCTTGTAGCTCCACTTTCTGTCTCTTAACTTCTTTCTGATCTGACACATTATCTGACTCAACCTCATTGTAGTTTTTATTTCTATTAATCCGCTAAGACTGACTTCTTTCCATTATGTCAATGGCGTGGTCTCTTGCTTGTTGCTCATTTCCTTCCTACATGTCTTTGTCAGGGCTGTGTTGTTCCATTCCCTGATTCTGTTTATCTGAGAGGTTTTTTAATATCCTCTCTTGTTCTTGCATTAACCATGCATTATCACTTCAAACCCTCACCATTTCCTCTTGTAGCTTCTATATTGTATTTAACAGAATGATGGTTCGGTGTTGTTGTTCCTCTAGCAGTCTATTGGTTTGCTGGTGCTAATCCACACTCAGTTGCACCCACATCTCCAGATTCATTTTTGGTCGGGGTTGGGTTTCCTCGGTGTTCTAGGGTGGCTATTGCGTCTGCTCCCTTCATATAATGTCTCCTATTAAACCTCTCTTCTCTCTCTGTGCATTAGTATTACACATAGATTAAAACATTAGTTGACCAATAGGGTCCCAACGTGTAAACGCTGCTCTGATACCACTTGTAACATTCATCGTTATACAAATAAAATAAAAAATCAAAATACTTACTACCATAAAAAAATCATCCACACATATAATTCATTTAACCTTTATATACAGTTCACTATAACCATAACGCTGATACATATAATTATTTAAAACCCTTGACCTTATTACACATAACAATGATATAACATATATTCATTTTGAACCCCTCGACATTATTACACATACCCCTCAACATTAATACACATATCATTATTCACTATCGAATTTTTTTTACGTGTGTAAGATTAGTTTATTAACATAAAAGCCATAGTTAGGACTACAATCTCCATTACATCTTCTCTGCTTTACGAGGTGCCAGCTAACAAATTTCTTATCATTTTAAGATCTTCCCTGCACTCGCATTCAAGGTGATCTAAATTCTAATGAAATAATTAGTTTTTATTATGGCGTGGTACACACTAATATGAATATTGCATTTAATATTGTTGTCGATTAATCCACCTCAGTGCTGGTCATCACTTATGCTGACATCTGGAAAACTCTCCGCCCTAGATCCTCCCTTTCCATGATCCAACGATGGTAAGATTTAGGGTTACGGGTAATGACTTTACCGCCCTAACCATTTCCCGAAGTCTTTCGGAATTTCACTCTGCAAGAGGAGACTCTGTCTCTGCGACTCCTCCTTCTGGCTTCTTGGCCTCGTTACAGATTTCACATGAGGAGATTAGGTCTCTGTAATGAATCCCTCCAGGTAGAATTCTCACGGTTATGGTTTAAATTTCATTAAACAAATATTCGCTGATTTTTTAAGTTTTTACCATAAAACTAATGCAGGATGTCTTCGCTTATGAATCTCTATTAACATTAGAATTTCCGCATATGCTTTTAACTTGGTGTTTTCTTGGCTAGGGTCTCTCGGTGTTTAATTAACTTCCATACCCAACTGGAATCATTTCCCATGCACAACTACTGCAATGATAATATGGTGAGAGTCCTATTAGTTTACAAACAACTACACTGGGTTTTTCTTGCATGTTCCTCATAGTTTTCACTATTCTAACTGTAGAATCTTAACGCCATTATTGCAGGTTAGCGTGCTCAGTTCTTGGCAATATCTGTTATAGGTAAGTTTGTGAGACTTACAAGATTTAATGTTTTTCCTTCTTTCCCAGTATATTAGGGTTGAGAAAAATTGAATATATATATATATATATATATATATATATATATATATAAGAACCCTTCCTTCCTTTTCATGCAGGTATGCTCTCGGGATTAACACCATAACGATTATTCCCTTAAGGAAAATAAGTTGTGGAATCTGCTAACTCCATTTCATCGGCTCTGTCAGGTACCATCTCTGTAGTAAGGAACTTGGTTCCCAAATTATTATGCTTTTTCGAAGATTGGTGTCTTGTCACAGAGTTTACTCTGTCTTATTTAGATACTTTACATGTTAACTTTCATTACTGGCCTGAACCCTCAAATGGGCGGTCGTTTATCTGTGACAGTATCTTAAATTGTTTACTAAGACAGTTTATACATATTTCAAACTGGTTTAATTTAAGCTTCACTTCTAATTCACAACTTTTTCTCCAATTTTGGGTTGTATACTGTTATGGCTTGTTCCGAGGTTTATCTGTACTCGAGGTAGAGACATTTTCTTCATTTTTCATTGCACATGATATACTTGTCGCAGCTATGGTTGTTTGACCTATTCTGTATCTTCTTAAAGTTCAAGACTGTTAAATGGAATAGTTCTCTTCATCAGTTGGTTTACATTTACCATGCTTATCGTTATGACTTTCTATGGTTAGGTTCTGATTGTTTTAATTCCATTATGAGAATATATATATATATATATATATATATATATATATATATATATATATATATATATATATATATATATATATATATCAAAGAATCAGTGAATACTCTTAGGTTAATTTTCAATGTTTATAAGATTCAGCACCAGTAACATAAGTTTTGTTATTTCTTTCCTTAAATGTATTGTACTTATATTATTTTATCAACGTTCTACTATTCTGTCGTAATGAACAAAATTACTTATGTACTCTTTCATTTTCCTTTCCATAATAAGATATATAGTGTTTTACGTTGGTCCTTCGTTTAGTATTATGAGTTTGTTCTTTGGTGTTATAATCTGTCCACAGAGTATACTACTAAACATATTGGAGGATAACTCCACTATCACACAATACTGTTTATTTAATTTATTGTTAGCATAATTGTACTTCTTGACTATGTACTTAGTATAAATTTATTATACTCTAGTTATCTACAAAACATCTTTATTTTTAAGTTTAAGTCTACTCTCATGCTTTCATAGCCCTAACATGAAAATGGTCAGACCATTCTGTCCGTGTAATATTCTAATTGTAGGAAACAATCAACTCAGAACCTTCTTCCCGAGGATTTAGAGTTAACGGTTTCCTGTCTATCTTTTTATCAGAAATAAAATTAGAAACCATTACCAGCTGTCTTTTATTGACCAAAGCATTCACAAAAACTAATACTTCACAATTTAAGTATTGCAATTTTTTTCTTTAGTTCCCCACTTAAAGCTATACATTCCATTCATAAACCATTAATATCCATGGCAGCAAAAACTTATATGTTTCTTGTTTACAGACTGATGTTGTTCCTCCCTGCCTCGAGAGAGGCAATCACATCCTCGTCTCTCCCCCGTGCTCCAAGTCCGAGCTTTGCAAGTTGACAGAATTACCGGAAGAGACCTCGGGACATTCCGGTCCAGTCTTCTATTCCAATCAATTATCAGGATTCAGAGTGTTCCACTGGTCACCACCAGCTCGGGAATTCTTCTCTGTAATTTCCTTCTCTAGTTACCGAACAGAACCCCCCTTCCTCACTGGGATAGCCCTTTATCCCTAGAGGTTGGGTAACTGTTTGAACTGATTTTGTTCAACTAATTCTCAGTTCTTGAATTACTTTTTACCATCAATATATTTCTCTTTTATGGAATTCACTTCCATACTTTAATTATATTAAATCAAAATTAATTTATGTTCATAATGTACTATTTGCAATATAAATATTAATGAATTTCTTAATGTCTTAACAACATACTATTAAACCAGCTGTTACACTTTATATAGTATATCTAAATGTAAAATAAAATAAATTTATAATAATGTATGCTTTATGCTTTATAAATTTATAATAATGTATGCAATTTATCATGTTTAAAATATTCAATAAATTATAAAATTAAATAATATTGAACTATATATGAATCTAGATTTACCTAACTCCGGATCTATCAATCCCTCAATGTGCCAAGCTTTCTTCAAATTCTAAACTCCAAAAAAAAATTTGCAGATTGAATGATTTTTAATTGTTTATTTATACAATTATTTAAATGTTTTTTATGAGCCCACATTATTTAAATGTTTTGTATAATTATTTAAATTTTTTCATATATATATATATATATATATATATTGGAAAACATGAACAAAATTTTAACTATGATGAAAGCTATACACCCTTGCACATCATACTAGGTTGTAAAATACGCACTAATATTTGAATATATAAATAAATATAAACATTTAAAACATTCAATATTATTAATAAAATAATATTACATGGTATAATATTTAAATATGTTAATCAATCCAATATTTACTTCAAAATAAAATAAGAAAAACAATATAAATATTAGAAAAATTTAAAATGTTAATCAATCCAAATATTTTGCTTAAAAAATTAAGAAAAAGAATAGAAAATTTTTAATATGTTTATTTTACTTAAAAAAAAATAAACAATATAAATATTAAAGAAAATTAAGAAAATGCGTACAATCGTTAGTACAGCGATTGGGTAAGATGTTGAAAGCTAAACCCAAACTTCTCAGTCAACTGGATTGCTGAGAGGGATTAGTGATTTTTTTATAAGAGGAACAATGGCCATTTGATATGGCATTGGATTGATTCGTTGGCATAGAAAAGAAGAATTAATAATTATTATAATTTGATAATAACAAGGATCAACTGATAATGATGTTTCAGTTGGAATCTTTGCTTTATAATGAATGATTATCAAGAACGCATGTTATTCCGGGATAAGTTGATCTTTCGTCATTAGGGATAGGTTTGCAACCCCTGCATCTTTGAAGAGTTTATTTATGTGTGGGCACCGAAATTATGAGCTTTATAAATGTGGCAAAGTATAAGTGCGTTATTATACTTTCAGTTTCAGGAGTGAAGTATGGGATATTATGTAAATAGAAAGTCAATGATTAATTATTGTTTTCTGTTTATATATATATATATATATATATATATATATAAAAGTGCGTTATTATCCTTTCAGTTTCAGGAGTGAAGTATGGGATATTATGTAAATAGAAAGTCAATGATTAATTATTGTTTTTTTGTTTATTATATATATATATATATATATATATATATATATATATATATATATTTTTTTTTAATAAAAATATATTTAATCAATTATAAATTTAGTGCATAATACTTTATCTTTATCTTATAAAAATAGTAACTGAGAAATATAAATGTCTTACATTGACTTTTGAGTTTCAGTCATCTAATATCTGTATTATATGAAAGCATTCCAATTACTAAAGTTGGGTAGTTTGTAGCATGATATCATGGAAATTTGTCAGAATATAGATGGGTTACATGGACTTTTTTTAATGTGGCTGTGTGAAAAAATGGATGTGGTTTTCTTGCCTGAAATCATAATACCTGTATTGATATGAAAGCATTGCAATTACTAAAGTTAGGTGGTTTGTGGCATGATATCATGGAAATTTGTTAGTATATAGATGGGTCACATTGACTTTTTTTTAGTGGTTGTGTGAAAAAATGCATGTGCCTGAAATCATGCAATTTTGTCAGAACATAGGTATACTTTAAAAAAAATTGTCATGTGAAAGAATATATGGGATTGAAGAGTAAAATAATTTGCAGATGTATAGAAGTAATGTTTAAACCATCCCAATGAAGGATCCAAGTGATTTAATTTTTCCACAATATAAACTTGGCCTACCTTCTAAATGCTAAAGGACCAAAGTACCAAATGTACTTTATTCCAAAAAAAAATACCAAATGTACCTTATTCCACACCTGGTCGATGTCTGAAGGGAACTTTATAACAAAGTTTAAGGATAAAGATTTCAACAATGGGGTGTACAAGAATAGAGTAACATTTAAATCGAAGGAGCGTATAGGAGATGATGTATAGTTTATTGGGTTAAATTTGTTTCATTACACCTTTGGATATATGGGAGACAATTAGTTGTTAGTTGATGGTTGTTCAAGTGGTCGATTAATCATTTTATAAGTTGGATAGGTAATCAAGATAGTTGATTAGTGTGGAAGCATATGTAAAAATTAAGGAGTTTATTATGTGGTTTGATGAATGGAAGTGGATTATGGTAGTTAATTATATTTTAATACTATATTTATATGGTTTTATAGATCAGTTTATTATGGAAGTTTTTTGGTTCCTCGTGTTTTTGTTTGCATGTCGAGTTATGTTTACTCACACTTAAATATTCTAATAGTGTCGTTAGATATCAACTCTTTTTGAAATGTATAACTTTTTGATTTATTAATTCCTTGATTCTCCAACATGGTATCAAGCTACTGGTTTAAGATCTAGTTTGATGTCTATAAGTCCTTTAGAGATTGTTGGTTGTACAAGCTTATGATATGTTGAATCGATCTCATAGATTGAATCAAGATTTCGACTTGAAGATTACATCAAGGTTTTGATCTATAAGTCAAGATCATGAGCTCTAACAAAAACCTTATGGCCATAGCTATGGTGTGTGGACTCTTGAAGATATGCAAACTTTGTTAAAGAGTAGGGCACTTTACAAAGACTACAATGCCAAATCCAAAGAATGGCGCTCTTAAGTTTGTCATTGATGAGAAGAGGGATGAGAATATAGGATTCACAATGTTCTACATCTTTAGGGAGATTCAATTTCATACAAGTAATATCCAATATCCAAATGAAATCTAGAACATGTTGAAGACTTACTTTGATAAGATCAATGAAAGTAAGGTTATGAAAATTTAGAAAGAGTTGATTTCTTTTGATCCTATGCCCTTTAAAAGAATTGAAGACTATTTGGTTCACATGAAGGAGCTATAATCAAAATTGGATTAATGTAAAATAGGTTTTCCAAGAAGATTTTTCAACTCATAAAACTAATTTTGATGAATCTAAAGACACCCTATGACATATTATATTAAACATTTATGTGCTAGTTGGGCTTACATGAATAGAAAAATATATGGTTAGGATTTTTCCCCTTGATTCTTTATAGGGTTTGTTAATTAGGGCACACAAGAAATTTCTTGATGGAGAGAAAATTGAAGTTAAGAAACATGCTCATTATTGAACGACAAAGGTAGATGGAACAATAGAGAAAGATTTTAAGCAAGAAATCAAGAGAAATAAGGGGATTGTGTAGACCAAATTGTTAAGAAGCATGATGCTCAAGCATCAACTAAGAAATGTAGGAAAAAAATACCCATTATTATTATTGTAAATTAGGACACATGGAGAAGCCGTATTAGTAGAAGACTAAAGAACTAGAATAAAAAATCAAGAAGCTTGAAGGAGATATGTCAACTAGATGATCAACAAATGTGGAACAATGAACTTTAGAAGGTAAATAAGACATATATGTTCTTTGTGAATTTTTCTCGGGTCTTCTATACTCACACTTCCAAAAGTGGGTGGATAACTAACTCTAGTTGTACCCATGGCTAATGTTGCTTCTCTTTTTTTCTCCCTAAGGCTATATAAAAAATGATTTTTTTGTTGATGATGATTACACCCTCATTATTGTTGATTGTGGTAAAAATGAATGTCAGAAAGGTGCGATAATTGACATATATAATGCGCCTACTTTTAGTGTCAATTTGATGTTTATATCGCAACCAACTCAAACTCACAAAGAAGTAGAATTTTGGCCAAATTGATTTGTTGTAAAATATATGCATAATAATTTTGTTGTTGTTTTCGAGGGTACCCTTGATCTAAAGGATACATTTTACAAGTTCTATGATTTTTTTAGGAAATGTCCAAGGCGAATTATACTCATAGCAAAGACCAAAGGATGAAGCATAAATTGGCATGAAAGACTCAAACATTTGAATTTCCAAAGTATGAAGTTGATGGTGAAACATGACATAGTTGTTGGACTACCTAGGGTCGCTCCCCTTGATGGTAAATGTGAAGGGTGTGTGCTATAAAAGCACCAACAAATTGCATTTTAAATTTAGGGAAGGATTGGAGAGAAAAGACTCAATTGGAACTTGCCCATCATGTCCTATGTTCCTTGAACAAATCATCACTAGTAGGTGTGACGTTTGTTTTGACTTTCATTGATAAGATTTATAGGTACACTTGGGTATGCTTCTTGAAGAATAAGGATCATGTATTTGAAAAAAAAAATCAAGGGAATTAAGGCATTAGCTAAAACGCAATGTGGCCGAATTATGAAATGTTTGAGATTAAACAATGGGGGAGAATATGTGGGTAAGTCCTTTGAAAATTTATTTTCATATCATGGTATATTTTGGTAGATATTGATGCATTATAGACCTCATAAGAATTAAATTGCTTAAAAGAAGAATCATACCTTGGTTGAAATGGCATGCCATTTACTTCATGTCAATGGCATAGATTTTGGGTGGAAGTTGTTGACTACTCAAACTATCTTTTGAATTTGGTTTGAACTAAATAAATATGGCACATGACTTCTCTTGAGAAATGGAGTAGAAAAAAGTCCACACTCAAACCCCTTATGATATTTGGTTGCATATCGTAGGCTCATATTCTAGATTATAAGAGAAATAAATATGATGCAATGATTCATATATGTATGCTGATGATTTAATTTGATGATTTGAATACCTATATATATATATATATATATATATATATATATATATATATATATATTGATTGAATCATCGATGGGCATCCCAATTAGGTACAAATTAAGTCATGTCTAACCATCCTTAGGCATATCTAACCTTTCCTTTTTCACTTGATAATGTCTTTTTAAACTTTAATATGTTATTAAGAGGGTTAAGAGATGATTAGGATATCTTGTGTGCGTAATGCATTTATTATGTGGTATTTTGAGTATATTATGCACATATCATGTAGGAGTCAAATAAGTGAAGAATATGGGGCTTTTCCCCTGCTAAAGGATAATAAGAACTCAGTTGAATCAAGGACATTTATTAACTCTCTATAGCTATGAAGTCATCATGGACCCAAATCCTACCTTTTAGGGATTTTGGAGGGAAGTAAAACACTCTTCAAGGAGGTTTCCCCTCGATTATTTTTTGTATAAATAAGGAGACTTAGTAGCCCATTAGGGATTCAAAACTTTGGAGAAGATAGTTAGTAGTAGAGAAAGGATTTTACCCGCTATTTCTGTTTTTTCATGTTTCGTGTATGAGCACATTTTTTGATTAATGAAAATCACTCTTTGATTTCCAGTTTGATTTTAATCTAAGGAAATGGAGTCTCCTTGGGTTAGGGCCCAACCCAAGTGCTCAAGCCCCCTTCTTATACCTTTACATTCCATGCATTTAGTTTAGTCATGCTGTTCTGTAAATCTCATCTCTGAAAAAAATTATTGTCATTGTAGGGCTAACGAATAAGCTTCTCTCTGAATTTAGTTATGTGTATTTCTATGATAGACTCAAAAATAGTTTCTTTCATGCAGTGATATTCTTCATTTAAAATTCAAATAATCATTTATGTCATTTTACTTTTCTGCATTTAATAGTTTATAAATTATTTATGCACTTTTCTTTTACTTGTCAATCATGCAATTTTCTTACAGTTAGATAGTATTGCTTCATAGGTATAGTTAGCATTCAGTTCACCCATTGTTACCCATTTCTTCAATATGCCAGCAAGTTGGTTTTTTCCTAGACGAGCTACAAGAAACTCCATATTTTCCTATTCCTTGCATGAACTTATCCATTGGAGGTACCTAAGATTGGAAAAGATTCATTTACCCTTATAAAATCTTCCTTCACCTTCTTCACCCCTAAAGCCGCATCAGGCCTCATAAAACTTCTCTCAATTGTTTCCTATAACAAAATAGGGGCATCATGTAGCAGTACACAAATTTCCTTAGAATGCCTCCAGATTTGCACCCAAAGCTTGTTTATAATTCCTTAGCACATTACAATGCTCATTAGACCCTAAAAATGGAGTTTAAAAGTTCAAAGACCCATACCCTAGTAGTAATTGTAGAAAAAACAACCTTCTTTCTATAATTAGGGTTTATTGGTTGAATGTCTTCTTTTGGTTGCAAGTTGATTTATCATGCATCATAAAATAGACTTTATTTTTCTCTAAAATTCTTGAAATGATTTGCTTCACTTTCTTGCAGTTATTATAGGTTTCTTCTGTGTCATTTATTTTCCAACAAAATAGATTAGGTTTATTTCTTTTCATTTACTTTTCTGAATATAAAGTAAAGCTACCTGCTGGCATTTACCTTTTTGAAAATGTAATAGGGTTACTTTATTTTGTTTCCTTTCCTACAAACTAAATTAGACATATTTGTTATTCCATGTTGTTTTTATCATTTCTTGTAGCCTAGATAGAAAAAGTTGTATTTGTACATTTTAGCTTCCCTTCAGTTGCATCAGGTCAACCAAAGTAGAATATATTTCTTGTTGCACATATAGTTCTAACACCTCTTATGTTTGTACGAACGCCAAGTTGATAATTAAAGTTGAGACCCTCAGGAGTTTCAACATGCTTGTTGTAATACTAAGGGTCATCAATCACATAGATGAATTTTTGTAGGAGAGATGTTGTATTTGATGAGAAGACCATAGGTATTAATTTTGATTTCTTCCTCTAGCTTACAAGGTGGTGATTATATATTTTTTTACAAAATTTTGGATTGATTGACTACTACATAAGACCATCATCTTGATAAGCCAATTCTTTTACCTTATCTAAGTTGTAGTCAACCATTTCACAATAGAGTTTGATAGCATGCTACAAGACCCATATGCAATCCAATATTAAATAGTTTAGTAAATGAACCCCCTCAAGAATTGATATTTGTCTTCCTAGATAGATAAATAAGACAATCAAAGTTGTTGTTACTGCTAGAAATGATGTAAATTCCTCATGAAAAAAAAACATGTCAAAAACAACATGATAGTATTTCTCTAATAGTGCATGTGATATAGATTTGTCATCACAATACATATGCAAATTCACATGATTAAATTGAGTGGGATAATATCATTACTAATTTCACAACCCTTAATGTTGAATAAAACATGGGAGTTAGTTCCTTGGCCAAAATAAAAAAATGTAGCAAAGAGTCAATGGTTCCACATGACCGATTTACATCTAAAAACATTGTTGAGAGGCATAATGATTTTTTGGTTGAAAATGGTTTTTCTTGGAAGGAATGCATCAACTACATTTGGATACTTTTTCCCTTCCCTACTCATTTTGGAGAGGAGGCACATTGGATGGATGTCAAAAGTGCTTAATTACATGGTGATATAATTGAAGAGATTTATATGGAGCAAACCCTAGACTTTTAAATGATGGTTGTCATGTTTATCAACTGAAGAAAGCATTGCATGATTTTAGACAAGCCCTGGTGCATGTTATGATAAGATTATTTTTTTTTCCATAACCTTGGAAAATTGATATGAATTTGATCACATTATCTATGTTTTATATGTAAATGGTAAACATTGTGACCTAGTTATCAACGAAAGTAATATTGATTTAATTTTGAGTTTGAAAATAAAGTTAATAGATAAATTTGAGGTAATTGACCTTGGCTTGTTGAATTCTTTTTGGGCATCCAAAATTTTCAAATAGAGGATGGTATATTTATTTGTTGAAGGTTGCAATAAGAAACAATGAAATTGGCATCTAGAAACAACATCTTTGATCCTAGTGAAAATTAAGCACCTACACTAGGTGGGGCCTATACAGGCTATTTTTAGGTGGATGTCTATTTATAGATGGTTGAGAAAATTCTATTTATAAATGATGTTCTATTTTTAGATGTATGTGCAAAGTCTATTTATAGATGCATGTCGACTATTATTATCCCTTAATATTAGTTGGACAATAAATATCAATCTATTCTCATGGAGCACTTGAAATCAGTTAACTGAAGTGGCAAACAAGTTAGCTGAAGGAATTTCTAGTTCCAAGGTTGGTTGGTGGGACATGCAAGTGGACTTGAGTTGTAACAAAGTGATTCTAGTTGTAACAGAGTTGGATGTGTAGTTATGTGAGTTGTAAAGTAGTTTAACTCAGTTAAGTGAGTTAAAATCAGTTGTGCTGGTTGTAACTGAAGATACACTAGTGAGAGATTAGTGAATTAAATATTAAATTAATTCACATGGAGTGATCTCACATGCAACTGAAGATTTAATACTGTTAACTACATGCATGTCAGATCCAGTGGAGACCCAGTTGAGAGGTAGGTGAAAGGGGCATATGACTATCAGTTGTACTATATTAGGTTGCACTCTTGCAATTCAAATACACATTGGATATGCTCATGAGGATTGCACAGTCAAGGAGGGTATGATTGCATCGAATTGGTCTTTGTAATCAACTTGGATTGCGTAGTGGAGGCAGACTGTTGTGAGGAAGAAAATTGGCTAAGGCATTTGCCAAATTTTTGCATGACAGTGTGAAACGATTGTATATTGTACTGAGAGCTCTGAGAGTGGAGTTTTGTATGAGATTTTTTCATGATGCATGATATATAAATAATATATGATAGTGGGGTTTTTAGCTTTATGCTTTCCCGGTAAACATCTGCATTATGCGTGAATGATCTTTCTTTATGTGTTTGCAATTGGCGATCGTGTTTTAAATTTCCGCAAAGATTGTTGTAGAAGCAATTATGTATTTAACAACGGCATATAATTGTTAGATCAGGAGAATCCAGGACATACATGTATTTTGTATAATTTCTACATTATTTTCAACCTAAAAATATATATTAAATCTATTAGAAAGTTTTAAAATTGAAGATAATAAACCATGTGTTACACATTACTAGTCATGAATAAACATAGCTAAAGAATGTGATTCTAAGTTAATGCTACTATCTATAGAAATGTTTAACCTGTTAACTTTATTTATCTAAATCATAGTTGATTTGATATTTCCTTTGCTATTAATGTGATCTTTCTAGTTATGTACCATTTCTGAGAGAGTCACTTGAAGGTCATAAAAATGATTGTTCGTTATATCAAGGACACTAAACTTGGTATAAATTATTGAAATAATAAGAACTATATAGTTAGTAGCATTGAATTATATTGGGCTAGATATGGAATTGGCAAGAATTTTATATCAAGAAATGTGTTTCATGTTGGTTGATGACCCATAGTCTAGTCTTCTTAAAAGTAGAAAGTTATCTCTATTTTGACCACTAAAGTAGAATATGGGGGCATAGTTAATGTTGGCAAAAAGGCATATTCATAATATTTTGGGTGATCTTGGATTTATAATCATGGATTCAAATATAGTATATTATGATAATTAAATTTCTAGAGATGTGGTCGAGAATCTAGTTGTCGATAGTAAGATGAACCATTTGGATCTTCATCATGTTCATTATTTTAGATAGTTGGTAAATTATGCTAGTTTTTCTCTTATCTATCACATGATATGTGTTCAAGTTGTTGATATAGTTATGAAGCCTCTAACATCGGCTATGCTTATGTAATTTCAATCTATTCTTGTGCTAAAGGAAGTTTCAATTATATGGTCGAGGGCGGGGGGTGTGCAACACAATGAAGATAATTATGCCTCTTGAATCCTTGGAGCATTGTGTTGATGGAAGAGTGTTGGAACAATAAGATAAAAATGTTAAACAACCATTTAGATTTTATCTAGGTAGTTTTTTGATAACTAATGGTTGATTAGCATAGTTAACTAAGAGAATAACTAAATTGTTGACTAAGCTTTCGACAAGTTAGTTGGATTGAGAATTTCAATATATGTATAGGTCAAAGCATAACTGAAAAGGATTGTTATGTGACTTGGAAAATCAAAGTGGACCATAAATTCCTTGTTTCAAGGAATTCAAGATGGCCTTATGGATTGATTTGTCATGAAGTTTTTTAATTCCTTGTGTTTCATATTATATGTTGTGCTATTCTTACTTATACTTAAGTGTCATAACAATGTATTTAGATAACACCTATAATTAGAATGTACAACTGATTGATGTGTGTGTGTGTGCATGCACACGCGTGTGTGTAATTTAATTATTACACACATGTGTGTAATTTAATTATTACACACATGTGTGTAATTTAATTATTATGCTTTAGATAATATATTTTCCCACACCCAAATTCATATGTCCCCCCACACCGCTCTCATATATAATGGGGGGAATATTAGGTAAAACATAAAATTCTCATATATGAGGGTGGGTGTGGATATTAGGTAAAAAATAAAATGATTTACCTAATATCTTCAATACCCACCTAATATCTTCACCCACTCCCAACCTCCAATGGTAAAACATAAAATGTTTTAGCTAATATCTTCACCCATCTCTACCCTCATATTCTAAAATCATCTAAATATGAAAATTAGATAAAGGAAATGAAGAATGTTGTTGAATGGTGTTGTCATTTATGTTAAAGTTATTTGTTGTTGAGCAACATGAAAAGCAAAATAACGAAGAAGAGAAGGAAATTCTTGACGATGCCTTGAAGAAGCTTTGACATGAACGCTTTTAATATATATCATATGAATGTGTTGTAGCTACTACAACACCCTCCAAAATTTTTACCCCCTTTCAAATTTTTGAGCCCCTAACCTTTTGTAAAAGATAGAGTCTAATCCAGGTCCACTCTTTTAGGATGCCAAGTCGCAAAGTCGTAGAACTGATTAAACCAAATGTTTGCGACCCTGCGACCTCTGTAGGTTGCGAAGTCGCAAGGTCGCATGAGAGTCTAAAACATAAGAATCACGACCATGCGACCATGCGACCTTGCGACCCCCAGGTCACTAGGTTGCAAGGTCGCACATCTCATCAACTTGACCTAATTTACGACCCTGCGACCCTCATTAATTGATCGCACATGCGACCCCTTTATAAATAAAAGGGTCGTGTAGGTCGCTTTCGACCTACGTGACAAAGCAAGAAAACACCTCTAACAAGCCAACTGGAGCACGTTTTTTCTGGGTAAGTTTCCTAATCCTCCTGCTATTTCCTTTTGTTTGATTATTGCCTCCATTACCCTCACTATGGCCTATTTAAAACTCACCCTAGCTTCTTTTCTAAAAACCTCCCATGAATTCTATTGCTGAGCTTGCCCCTCCCCATAGCTTGACTTCTCTGTTTACCACCTATGAAAAGCTCCCCTTGCATTAATCTATTTCAAGCTCCCTTCCTAGCCCCCTTCGATGAGAAGCCTCAAGGCCCAGATGTATGATTTTCACTTGATATATTGCCTTACCTACCCTTTTTCAAAAAAGCAGAAAGCCTTTGTCGCCGCGTAACCCGTATGCCAAGCCCTAGAGCAACCCCGCGACTCCGCGACCTCGTGATCTAGCGACTCGATCACTAAGTCGCAGGGTCTCTAGGTCGCATAACCGTGAAAGTCTAAAATAACGCTACTTCACGACTTAGCGACCTTGTGACCTAGTCGCAAGTCGCTAAGTCACTAGGTCACTTTTTCATGAAAATATAAACCGGCGTGACTTCGCGACTCAGCGACCTCGTGACGTAGTCGCGAGTCGCCAAGTCATTAAGTTGCATTTCTGTGAAAGTTTAAACCACCACAACCTAGCGACCCAACAACCCAGTCACAAGGTCGCCAGGTCACAGGTCCATCCATTTCCTTGAAGAATAGTTGAGAAGAGATAGGAGCAACCCAAGTATTTATCAGTACGACATCTGTCTTATCCATTAGTAAAAAATGCTGAAATTAATGACCAGGTGACTAAAAACCTTAGTCAACTCAATTATTTCAAGTGAATTACTACTAAATTTGAGCAATTTTAAGTGACTGGACTAAAAATGACTAACTTAAATGACTAATTTAATCTAGGAATAGAATATACGACTAGATAATAAGTGACTAAGCTAAAAACGACTAACTTAAATGACTAATTTAGTCTAGGGATAAAATATATGACTAGATAATAAGTGACTAAACTAAAAGTGACTAACTTAAACGACTAATTTAGTCCAGGATTAATGTATATGACTAGATAATAAGTGCCAAAATTAATAATGATTAATGTAAATGATTATTATAGTCCAAGAATAAAAATATTACCCAATAACAAGTACAACAAGTATATGAATTAGTCATTTATGTTAGTAATTTTTAATTGTGTCACTCCATAAATGGAAAATTTCAATTTTGATATTGAAGTGTTACATTTCAATACAAGGGTCTCTGAATCCATTTATATTGTTAAAATTTAGAGACAAAGGGGCCTCTAAATCCATATATGGTACAATTTCAAATCTCAACATGGCTCATGTAAATGAATCGACACCATTATTTAGAAGATACGATGGTTTTTAAGGCTTTAATCTTACTGATTCTATGTGCTCCCCCTGAGACTAATGCTCATAGCACAATTGTACTCTTTTTATCATATTCTTCCATGAGTCAGTCCTACAACGTGATTGAACATTGACACTTAACTTAGAAGAGCCATGTTCTATAGAAAAAACCTCCAAACAAAGACCATGCTACACACTCCAAGAGTTCTTGACTTGAATAAACCTTCCATTCCATCCCATTGCCAACCCTCTCGACCCTCTTCTCACGTCTAATGCTATGAAGGACCACCCACTTAGAAGAGCTTCTAGACATCTAGAAATTAAGTAACCATCTCCTAACATTTCTTCCAATAAAATTAGGTACGAGGAACTGTTGTCAACTAGCCTCTTCAAAACACGTCTTTTGGAGGGGCATGTAACCCTCTACAATTTAGAGATAATAATTTCATTTTAGCACCCCTCTTAGGGATTTGAATACTCTAAGCGCCCCTTGGATGGTTTAGTATTTACCAGTTGCTAACTTCTTTCAAGAGAACTCTTTTTCTTTTTTCAAATTTGATTTCCTACATCTACCTCTACCTTTCGGTGAAGTGATAGAGAACTTTCCCAAACCCTTCGACAACCCTTCAGGATGAGGAAATATTGAGCGTGATCAAAGGTTATATAATATGTCATGATTCTATGAGTTTTCAGAGGATGATGTGGGGATCAATGTCACAGGGGATGACCATCCACTTAATAATGGAGTAGTCTAACTAATAGATGAAATGGATTTTCTAGATAGAATTCACCAATATAATTTAGAGAAAGATTGTGTTTTCTTACTATTTAAAATGCACTTTTGAACACGTAAATTAATTAACACCCTAAAAAACCCATGATGCCTAGAAATTTATATATTAAATAACATAAACTTATAATTCTTAAAAATGTCTAATCGATTTTGGGTGAAGTTGACAAAAACAAATGCCCGTAAAAAGACCATTTTGTCTATTAGTTAGACTACATACTTAATAATCATTGATAATTTTTTAAAAATTATAGAAGCCCTGTTCCAAAATAGACATGAATCTTAACATAATAAATTAAAATTATAGAAGCTATTTTCCAAAATAAACATGCTTATAAACATAATTAAGAGTGTCTACTTATGAGATTTTTTGAAAAAAAATCGGTTCATTTTCCAATCTTATTTGTCTAGAATAAGGTAGGGATTCATTGAAATCACAAGTTTGATAGGTGAACTCTTCAAAATCTAAGTGCCCTAGGGGTTTTTGAGGGCATTGTAGTTAAAAAACCAGTTTAAACAACATAAATCAAGATTTGACCACAATTCTTTTCACATAATTATAGCTAAAAATCCATTAAATTTCCTGAAACTCATATGAGTTTAATTTCTCAACATAATTACTTAAAATATAATCAAAATAAATATAGAAACACAAAATAATTAAACAATTTTAAAATACATAAAGTTAGTTTTATAATTGTATAAAATAAAGATTCTTTTCTCAATAACATTTATGAAAAAAGTAATTTAAATGTTTCATTTTTTTAAGATCTAAATACATCAAAATTTATCATATTACACTTCAAAATTAATCTAAATGTTTTATTTTTAAGATCCAAATACATTAAGATTTATTAAATTATAATTCAAATTACTCATGATATAATTAAACTAAATCTAAAGACATAAAACACTTAAACAATTCAAAAGTAATCTAAATATATAGTTTTTTAAGATACGAACCCATTAAAATTAGTTAAATTATCATTCAAATTACTCACTATATCATTAAAATAAAACTAAAGACATAAAATACTTAAACAATTCAAAAAAATCCTCAAATTTAATTTATAAATGGTAAAAATTGTATGAGAGACCTCCAAACAAAAGAGTCGTAATCATATTAAGAAAGAGATCAAGCGGTTTCCAAACAAATTTTGAAATTCAATTTTCAAATCAGCTCGACATGGTTCTTATGATGTTGTGTTGTGGAAGCTCCTGCCACATTTCAAGCCCCAACCAACCCCACCACATTTCAAGCCCAAACCAATTCCGCCAAATTTCCACCACATTTCAAGCAAAAACCAACCCCCCCACATTTCAAGCTCCAACCAACCCCGCCACATTTTTGCCATATTTCAAGCGAAAACCAACCCCGCCACATTTCAAGCCCAAATCGAAAAATTTGAGGCACCATATTCTTGAATTTTAAATTTGAGTTCAATTTACTCATCACCCTCTTATTCAAACAAAAAGAACACATCGGCCAGAGTTCCCAATGATTGTATAGAACCAAATGTGACAAGCCTCTACGCTGGTTCAGTTCATCCTCCATTAGGTTTCGATCGCATTTTCACATCTGGGAACTTGGTTGTCTCCCCATTTTAATGAAAAAAAGGTAAGATTAGATCCCTAGATCCCTTGCAATCTTCATTGTATCTCCGAAGGCAAGTATTATAGTTCCAACACACAAAATGTGTGCTTCTATATTTACTTATTGTTTATCAGTCTTTTAATTTTAGATCAACAATGATGTTTATTGTTGAAGAGCCCATTTTTGTAGAGAACCCACAGAGGTTTTGTGTGTTTCTGATCAAGTATCATTAGATATGGGAAATGTATAAGAAGGCAGAGGCTAGCTTTTGGACCGGTAAGGATTTAAAAATAATGAATACAACATGTTTTCTTGAATGCATGTGTATATATATTGAGGGTTTGGTGTTTTTTTGCAGCTGAGAAAGTTGATCTATCACTAGATCTTCTCCACTAGGAAAGGTTGGGAATTGGTGAAGGAATTTCATTAGTCATGTTAGGATTTATTTGTCGCTTCTTACGCGATTGTTTTGGATAATTTGGTCGGCCTCTCCATGAAAAAAGTTTAAGTTCCTAAGGTTCCTATTTAGCATTTAGGATATTTATTTTGTTTGTTTTTTTATTACCTGCGACCTTGGAGGGCATGGATTCAGAATTTTGATGTCTTAATTTTTTGGTGATGGTTTGCAGGCCCATGCATTTTAGGGGTTCCATATTGAGGTGAAAATATTCATTCAATTTTTCTTCTTGTTATTGATCTACTGGTATTGCATAACTTAATTTGATTAGTGTGTTTTATTGTTGGCTATGGTCTTATGATGTGATTTTTTTTTTGAGGTATGTGCAGAAATGTCCAGTATTTTGTTAGAGACTTATATCAAGGACTCTAAAGAGAAAGATCACTTGTTTCATGCAATCGAAACTATTCCCTATGTAGCTAAAAAAATAGACTGGATTCTTTGCTCGATTGGTAGGTAGAAAACATTTATTTAAAAGTTTAAAACAAGATCTACATATTTAGGTTCTAAACCTTAGTTTTTTATTGGAAAGCTCCATATGTATAGCTTGTAACATCCTATCAATATTTTTCAGCTCTGATAGTTTTGTTGAAAGGATTCTTGCATTTTCTTGTGTGGAGCGTATCTTTTTCTCTGGCATGTCTGCTCATTTATGTCTTCTATGATTAGTTCCTCCTTTATACTCTTTTCATACTCTGAATTCCATTGTTTTCTTTCATTACTTGTTTTTTTCTTATGGATGTTCCCTTTGCAACTTTTGTTCGATCTTTTTGCTCAAGAAAATGGGTCTAATATCGGGCATAACTTTTTCAAATGAGCTAATTTCAAGGGATGAAGGCCTTCACTGTGATTTTTCTTGCTTGTTCTACTTGTATGTTGATTTTTCTGAGGTCGGGAGTTTTTGGTTTATAATTTCATATTTGTTTTTTTTTAATAAGGTATGTTTTTATTTATTTCATATTTGGTTGATAGTTTTATATTTGATTTGAATAATGAAGATTGTTGTATTTTATTGATTTATTTTTTATCATATATTCCTTTCTATTTTTCCTTATTTTAACATTTTATCATAAGCATGTGTATTTTATTGTCTAATAAGCATATGTATTTTTTACTTTTAATATAAAGTTATATATTTTAATAAATTAGTTATTAAAAGATTAATTTACCATGTATTTGTATTCTTAACTTTGATTCTTTATATTTTTCCTTTTTATGTTCTGTTGGACTTTTGATTTAATGGTCTTTTTCTATTTTGATTTTATTTATTTATTTATTTATATATTCTTAATTTCATTTATTTATTTTATATATTTTTTTAATTTTTTTATGTTTTGATTTTAATCTTTTATTATTTATTATTTTGGATCTTTATTTTTCAAAGTTTATTGAAGTTTATTTTTAATATATTTAGTCTTGACATTTTCTTGATTTTCAATTAATTTTGATTGTTATTTTATTATTCTTATGCTCCTTCACTTTATATATATATATATATATATATATATATATATATATATATGTTTTGACCTTGTAACATGTAGTGTTATGTTTCACTTTATTTAGTCATTATATTTTTTTGTTAGCTTTATTCAATTTTCAATCTTTATATTATTATTAATTGTTTTAGATCAATATTTATTAATATTCTATTCTTGAAGTTGAACATTATTCATTTTTTAGTATATTCTTTATGACCGTTTTATTTCAACTGCTTGACTCAATTCTTTGTGCATCACAAGTTACTAATTATTATCTTGCACAAATCAAACTTTCCATCTTAGTCTTGATGATGAACCATAATGGATGATTCTAAATGCATAGACAAAAAAATTCCATTGTGATTTTTACCTAGAGAAATTCAATTTACAAAATATGGATCACAGAATCCTGAATTCAAAAAAAGTTCTATCTTGTTTTGCAACATGCTAAATCATAAACTTAGTGAAGAAAGAGTGAAGGAGATAGTATGTGATGTTGTTGGCATGAATGAGAATTTGTTTGTGATGCTCTACCATGTGATATTGTTGGGATGAATTCTAAACTCACGAGTCAGTATATTGACTTTTTTGCTGACATGCTTCTGTTATGTATTTTTCATTGTCAGGAATATGCATGTTTTTTCTATTATATATGTATATGATGTAAATTTTTACAAATTTAATTGAGAAATACATCTACTAGAAATTTAGGTTGAACTAGGATATAACTAAGTGTATAATGTACATAATCCATTTGACTTGATGGAGGTGATCATATCTCTTCAATGAGTAGTTAGTATTTTATTGTTGATTGCATTTCCTATGCGTCTGTATTAACTTGGAAATTTGAAATTTTAATTGGATTCCTTTTCAATGGGTTTGCAAAGGGAAAACAAATTTCTTTGAAAAAATAGTTGGATAATACGAAGTTCCCTCTGTTATGTTTGGTTTGGGAAACATGGAGGGAAACCATATTCAGGATTTAGGATGGCCATAAGTGTTCCCTCAAATTCGAAGTTTTGTGTTGGAATTTTGTGTGGATTTTCCATTCAAGAATCATATAGCAACTGGAATTTGAAAGTTACATTCCAAAATAATTCTATTTGGACAATTACTAGTGGTGATTGATACATATTTTCGATGTTGGAAATTTTCTCCAAATCACAACTAATATATTGTACCACATGTCAGGAACACAATGGGAAGGGAATTGTATTTTCAATTTATCCATTTATACTGTAGTGATCCATAAATATAAGCAAAACATTAATAATTTGATATAGACGAGTTGGCTTATTCATATGTGATAATAGATCCAAACAATAGTTCTTATCTGAAGAAATGCTTATCAGACTTGGGAATTCTTGACATCATCGACCTCCAGCTCTGGACTTATTCACTTAGACTTCTACATTATCTGGTTATATACATCTATACGGGGCTATACTATTATTGTATCTTTTTTACTTCATTTCATTTTATTCTAGAATTAGCTTTGGCATTTTCTAGGAGTTTTGTTTGCACTCCCACATTGTATAAGTAATCTTCAACTTGAGCATTTTAGCATGTAACTTAGTTGGCATGATTGTGCTGAAGCTTTCCTTGAAGTTTGAATACTAAGTTTACTAAGGTGTTATTTTCTATGGTGATGTTTTATTTGGTTTGTTTATATAAAGTCATTTCGACACATAGTGGTCACTATTTCCCAACTGAAGAAAACTTGTTCAAGTTTCTTCCTTTTACGGGGAAAAATGGCATTGAAAATATTGTTGACGTTGAGGTATATATCATATAAATAATTTATATTCTACTATAGTTTGTATTCTAGTTTTCATTGTCTTTAATGTCTTATAATTTACATTGTATCTTTTTTATTTTTCAGAAAAGGGACTTAATGTTGATGGTGAGAAGCGGGAATTGAAGAAAAAGGAGAACGATAACACTAGAGTGACCAAATGCAACTTAAAGAGAGAGAAGAGAACTGATCTAGTGGTACCCATAGATTCAATTTTCCACATAAGCCACACATATATAGACTTATGGTCAAGTCTTCAGAGTTTCCGAATTCACTTGTAATGCCTTGGCAACACAATGATAATGTTTTTAAGTGATGAAGCAATATTTCATGTGTAAATTGTATTGCAACCAATATTAAGTTGGAAACTCATATTGTAGTACTTGACATTTTATATAATGTAATTTTTGGTTGAAATTATTTATAGTTGCAATTCATATTATTTATTCTAATTAAAATATGTAATTTTTCATTTTCATATTAGATAAACATGTACATTGTATGACATTTTTTAAAAAATTTAGTTGTGAAATAATACTAATTATTTTATGTTGATTAATAATGAACACATAAAATCAATTTAAAACTACCTAATTAGTATTTTCTATTGATTAATGATGAACACAATTAAATGGTTATACAATTAAATTAGTTGCTTATAATGATTGTTAATGAAAGTAAATGAAATGAATATAAACTACTAGAGTAGTCATTTATATAATGAATATGAAACTACCAAAATAAGATAAATGACTACTACAAATGATAAATGTTGTATTACAAATGATGACTAAATTTTGCATATATACTACTATTAGTAGCTAATTTACAGTATCTTATAACACAACCAAAATTTAATCATATTTCTTTCATCATTAATTGGTTTCAAACGATGACTAAAATTTGCACATATATGACTATTAGTAGCTAATTTATAGTATCTTATAACCTGGCCAACATTTTGGTCATATTTCTTTGGTCATTAATTGGTTTCTTCGATGATCACTTAGTAACATATATGGTTGTATATTTGGTCATTAATTGTGGCAATTAATGACTAAATCAATGACTAAATTAATGACCAAATTTATGATTAAATATATTGTTAGAAAAAAAATCGAGACAACCAATTAATGACTAAGCTAAAAATGACTAAAATTTGGTCGTGTTATAAGATACTGTAAATTAGCTACTATTGGTCACCGACTGAAAAATAGTTGTTTATATGCAAATTTTAGTCATTTTTTTAGTAACTAATTAGCCATTTTGTACTAGTGATATCGTGGTACTGTTTCATGAATATGTCAAAACCGAGCTTGAGTGTGTGTCCATCACTTCGGCCTCAAACGATATGGGGCCCCTGGTAGTGTGAAAGAGAGGAAAGAGTCCTGAAATAGAAATTTCAGAAGAAGGGATGCCTCCTTCCCCTCCCCCTATCTATGGAGACACCGCTTACGTGTTTTGGAAGGGAGATAGCATGAATTGGTATTAGATATACCAAGAGTTCACGAAGCCTAATTTTCTAGAAGACCTCCCCAGACCAGCAGGTGTATGTTCAGGTCAAGAGGTCTAAACTACATTACACAGGGTCCCATCCACCCATTTTTCCATGCACATAGGTTATTGAATGGATCTTATAAAAGGTCAACTCCAAGTTTTGGGTCATTCGAGATAATGCAGGAAAGGAATTTGCAAATATAAAAGGGCAAGATGAATAGTTTTACTATGTACTCCCCACCTGGGAACAGACTTTAAAAACTGAATGGGCTACTACTCACACAGTCCCCATACCCGAGACCTTAAGGGGATGGTGGGAGGACTCGGAAAAGTTAAAATTCAGGAAGGATTAGGAATATAAAACAATGGGCCTCAAGAAAGTCTATAAGTTGGTGGCAGCAATGTTATGTAGGATGTATGGCCGACCAGATGCCACCACCTTCAATGGTTCTTGGGTTTCCCTCATGTACACTGTTACCTCATATGGCACCTGCTTCAACTGGGCCAACCTAATAGTAGCATCCCTCAAGTCAAACATATCATCAGCGCAAGCACTCGATGAAGGGCGTGTATCTAAATTCTATATGGCCTCCTATTTGTTGGATGCAATATGCACGAGATGTAAATTTATCGGGTGGCCTCATAACTGGGATGAAGAGCATGGTGGGCCAATCCACAAAGAGTTGCAGGTATTCTGGGCCTCTAATTACAAGTAAGACATGGATTCAATCTCACATAACTTCATCCCCGCGCTCTACGGAAAATTGTTTGGCAAATATTGCCTGTGCATGTCTAGCAAAGCCATGGAGACAATAACCTAAGTAGCCAGCTGGTTTCCTGTTAAAGATAGTACTTTTATCAGGTTTTTCAGGTCGTATAAGGGTCCCCACACACTACCCCAGTTCGTCACTGACAAATTTCTCCTGCAAGAAGTATGTTACCAAATGACGAGCGGGTTTTCCAAAGTTCTCACCAAAGGCAAGAAAAAATGATGGCCGACTCTCCCAATTACTATCGGTGCCTACACAATCAGAGATTTCAGGGAAATAGAATCAGAGGCTGAAGAAACCAAAGGTTTTTATATGCCACCCGTATCACACCAGACATATGATCTTGAAAGAATCATCCCCGTGCATTTAAAACGGGCCAAATTCAAATGGAGTTGCCAGCACACAGAGTTCCCAGTCGAGGATCGAATCAAGAACTGGTACAACAAGGACAGGGAGGCTGCTCCAGAGGAATCAACTGATCAAGATTAACAAGATGATCAAAATCTGGAGGAAATAATGAACACACTAGGAGGAACCTCATCTTCTAAAGCCAAGAAACGAAGGATTGATACAGGCGGTTCTCTTTCTAAAAAGCAACAGGAACAAAAAGACAATTCCCTCGAGTCACCGAGTATGTCAATGGTCAAGAAGGCGAAAATTCAGGGACACCCAAGTGTCAATTTTGTTCTATAAATACTCCCTTCGGGGAATTGTAAATGATCTTTTTTTTGGGACTCCAAAGGAGAAAAGAGAATTGTATAGCATTGAATACACCTTTCTGAGAATGAATACAAACACATGTTTTGATTCCACTCTTGGATCTGATGAGGACTAATGTTTTAACACTATGAATATTTTTTGTCTTATGTATCTGATATCTTTGTGATTAATTGATCTGCGTTTTCTGCTTATATCATTTATACATTTCAGCTCAATAAATGTGTTAATGATGTTAGATTGTTTACTTAGGAGATGTTAGCAACTTCGTTACTAACATATATCTTATCTTTGAGATGGCTTAAGGAAGTGAAGGGTGCTCTAACCATAAAGAATTATTTCTTTTGTGGTTTGAACAACCTTTACAAGCATGACCCTAATTATGTGTTGCTGACAGCATTTCCTTTGGCTACATGCTTTAACTCATCTTGCTATTTGTAGTGTTTTTATGTTCATTAAGACTCATCAACCATTTATCTTGTATCGTCCAAATAATCGTGTGTTAATAGGTCTGCAAGGCTCGTTTGTGTCCAAGAAAAGGAATATTCAGCGGTAGTCGGACCCACAACCCGGACGGGATCCCTATCGCAAACGGTTTAGAGTCTAATCAGGAATTTCTACCGAGGAGATCCCTTACTGTTGGCCGACCATTTCTTCCCGTCAACAGATTTGGCGCTAGAAGGAGGGTCTGAATGGCAGTCTCCCAACACACAAGTAACATCTTGTTGTAAACCCTGTAGGGGGAGATCATGTATGAAAACAATGGTCCTCCACCCCCTGAAAATTCCATAAGAGAAGAACCCGCTTTCTATGAGATCACCTCAGACTAGCTGAGGGCCCTACGCCCGATCGCCCGTGATCTCATCAGAGGCTTGCAAAATTTCCCAGGCACTAGTTCCCTGGTCAACCCTCGAACTCCCGCAACTAACCAGACTCGCCAAGGAGCCCTATTCAATTCCCTACCTTAGTTGGTAGGTCTAATGATAGAAGATTATGCATATGTAGTTGAGCGTAATTCAACAGAACCCCCCGAAAGTCCTCGTGAGATTGAAGGAGATGGCCATGAAATCACGGAAACCCAACTTGACCAACCTTTGTATGATGACAATCAAGCAAATAACCAATCTGGAGGGGCAACCAGAAGGGGATGGGGAAACAGGGGTCGAGGAGATTGAGGCTGTGGGCAAGGTCGAAATATGGGCCACCCTCACCACAACCGAAACCAAAACAGGTTCCTTTTCCTTTATAACTGGCGAAACATCAGGAATGTAGGGAACCGCGGGAGAAATCAAGACATTCACTCCCATCATGAAGGCGAAGCATCTAGATCGGGCATAGGAAGTGAATCTGAAAGTGAAATGGGGCATATCTACATACTGCGCCACCAGCAGGCTAGGTGTGTGCAACTACTGGCTTGATGGCACAATATCCCCTAGCCCTCCATGGTACCCTCCATGACATGCCCTGATACCCTGAGAAGCACCTCCCTAAGTTCAACCCCGAAAAGGGTACACTGGCCAAAGATCACATAAGCAACTTTTACCTGGCCTTACAAATGATGAGGGTACAGTCTGACGATGTATCATGCTGGCTCTTTCCTCATACTCTAGAAAATAAAGCTGCTACATGGTACCGGTATCTCCCTGTTGCTTCCATTTCTTCCTGGGAGAAATTTCACCATATCTTCCTCCAAAATTTTTCGGAGGACAAAACTCCTTTTATGCTCCTCACAGAACTTAGTACTTTGAAATTCCAAAATAAGGATAAGGTCAAAGACTTCAATCAACACTTCGCTACTATATTGAACAAATTCCCTCCGAACATGGCCCTAGATGATTCCATCACCATTGACTACTACACACAGGCTCTCCCTCGAGTTATTTCCGTGTTCGTAAAACGTGAAGCTAGAACTACCTTAGTGGAAAATTACACCACCGCCCTCGCTATTGAAAGGGACATGCTATCCATAGGAGCCATTGAACATGACGGTCGGGATGATCAAAAGCCGACCATGAAGAGAGTCCAATCCTCGACTCATAAGGTTGGAGACAAAGACAAAGACCCTTTCGACTTCGAAAGTATCACAAAGTCTCTCAAGCTATTAACCAACGAAGTCTCCAATTTGAAGAGGAAAAACAATGACTCTACCTCAGGTGCCAAAATGCAGAAACCTTTCTTTAGAAAGTATAACCCCACTATCAACCAACCTCCATCAAACTCGAGTACTAGCCTCAATGTTGAAGAAATCGGTAAGGATAATTTTTGTTCTTTCCATCAAGCCTCCCACTCAGAGAAAACCTTCCCCCATGGATCAATAGCATGACCGCCGTGGTGAATCAAATTCTAGAAGACCAGACCCCTGGGGATTTAGAGGAGGAGTCTATTTCAGATAACGAGGAAGCCTCTCCCCCGGATGAGGATATGGGTTCCACTGTCCTTGCCTTCGAGGTGGTCTACGGGGAAAGCCCCCCTTTCACAACTGAAATAAACTTGGCTGATGACCCTAAATCCAAACCCCTTTGAAAATATAGCTTAAGGAGCAAAGGCCCAGTCCCTGAACAGTCCTTCGAGGAAAAGAGAAAATCTTTCTTAAGGAAAATCCTGCATCCAAACACAGAGAACCAAACCAAGACTCCCAAGAAATCTAGCCCAAACAATCCCCGAGTAAAACAAAAGGCTAAATCGTCATCAGGTTCTCTGAAAGCCTCTACCGAACTTATCTCACACCCAGATTTCGGGTATAACATTATCAAGGATATGAAGAAAATGCGAGCCAACATTTTCCTTTACGAACTCGCTCACATTGCTAATCAACGAGATCTTATCCTCAAAACGTTTATCAACCTACCGACGGTCAAACTTGTGAGTACCACATCGGCCCAAGCTGCTGCTAGTCCCCAGTCTACCATGAATGTCGTTAATGCAAACTCCAGGGGATCCACACCCCCTTTCCTCCTATCCTTCGAGATCTTCAACTTCAATGTCCACAATTTCCTCTTCGATTTAGGTGCATCCACAAATGTTATGCCCTTGTCTATATGCAAGAAGTTAGAATACGCACGAGAAAAAATGACGCCAAGATCATTCAACTCGATAGATCTCAGGTTCCCGTAGTAGGTGGGTTGAACAACATCATCATCCGCTTATCTTATGACTCTAGGGTGCATCAGTGCATAGACATAGTGATCGTCGACATCCCCAAAGCCTATGGTCTTCTCTTAAGCAGAGATTGGTCTAGCAAGCTGCAAGGATACTTTGCCACTGATTGGTCCCACCTATGGCTCCCTTACAAGGGTAAGAACAATAAAATCTGGGTCGAAAGCGAGCCTTACATGAAACAAACGGTGACCGACATGGACGCAACTAACTAACTAGTCAGTTTCGCAGAAGAGGAACTCGGTATCTGCTTCTTAGAATCCATTTTTTGGTGCTACCAAACCTCCCAATCTCCGATCACTTAAGACGTCCAGTTAGAACTATTGTTGGTCACTGAAAACCACTCCACCTCAAAAAAATACCCGTTAGAAACCGCTGCCCCGAGTGCATCTCCTATGTGCTTGGATAGCCTTGTGAAATCAGAAGATTAAATGTGGACCTTGTACTATGACGGTTCCAAAACCCATGATGGGGCTGGTGCGGGCTGTATTCTACTAGACACTCACAAGAACAAGTTTCTAATCTCCTGCTGGCTAGAATTCCAGTGCACAAATAATACAGCCGAGTATGAAGAATTGATGCTTGGGCTCAAGAAAGCCATAGATCTCAAAGTCCGTTGTTTAAAGGTAATTGGACACTCCGAGATTATCACCCGTCAGGTACGTAAAACCATCCATTTCTCGTCTCTGCATTTGAAAAGTTACCAGCAAGAGGTACGACGTTTAATTTTTGCTTTTGACGCTTTCAGTATTAAATATGTACTTAGAATGCACAATGCATCAGCTGATACACTTGCCAATTCTACTGCTAGGTTCACCCCACTTAGAGATGGATTTTCTATTGAAATTATTTACAATCCATTCGTACCAGACAATGTCACTAATCTGCGCGTTTTTAATGATGATCAGTAGGTACTGTATTTCATGCTCAATATGTACGTGTTCAAGGACACAGTTATAGAAGAAGAGGATCATGATCAGGCCTTGCAAAAGGAACAAGGGGATCGTAAGGAAAATCCCATACCCAAAGGTATTGTGTTGCTCGAAAATTTGTTTGACTTACAGAACCGTTTTTTAGGACCCCCCAACACGAAGGTGAAAAGTTCCACGTTAGCGCACCAACAAATAAACCTTGTGACAGAGAAGGAACCGAAATTCTTCAATCTCGGTAATGAATGCACCCCTCAAGAGAGGCAATATTTCACTGAGTTATTTAAGAAATACCGAGATGTATTTTCCTAGACATATGATGAGCTACGAACCTATGACATGTGGATCATCCAGCATGTGATACCCATGAAAGAAGGGGTGAAACCGTTCCAGAAGAAACTGAGAAAAGTACACCCCACGTTAGAGCCGATGATCCAAAAGGAACTGAATAAAATCTTGGATGCACGTATAATTTTGAAAGTCCGGCATTCAACCTGGGTGTCAAATTTGGTCCCAATTCGTAAAAAATCTGGCAAAATCCATTTATGCGTAGACTTTTGAAAATCCTTCAAGCTGTATCGGGATCAAAAATTTTCTCTTTATTGGATGTTTTTTCAGGTTATAACCAAGTACTAGTGGCTGAACTGGACCGAATAATAACTACATTCAAAACTAAATGGCGGACTTTCGCATTCAGACGCATGCCCTTTGGCCTGATCAATGCTGGCGCAACCTTCCAGAGAGCCATGGACATCGCCTTCTGAGGCCTCATAGGGAAAAGCGTGGTAGTATACCTTGACGATGTCACCGTATTTTCAAAGCGTAGGTGTGACCATTTACATCACCTCAAGCAAATTTTTGAAAGGTGCCGAACATACGGGATCCCACCAAACCCGAAGAAAAGCATTTTCGTCGTCTCTGAAGGAAATCTGTTGGGGCACATCATAACCCGGGACGGCATAGTAGTTGATCCAGAACGTGCAAAAGTCATCGCCCATATTCCTCCCAGAAGTGGCAAAAATGCCATTCAATATTTCCTTGGGAAAATCAACTTCATGCAAAAATTCATATCAGATTTGGCCCAAATGGTGAAACCTTTGCAAGGTATGATCAAGAAGAATGCAAACTTCAAATGGAATTCTCTCGAGAAAGAAGCGTTCAATAACATCAAGCGAGCCATCGTAGAGGCACTTGCCCTTCTTAGTCTGGATTTCAGCAAAGGCTTTATCTTATACACCTTTGCCTCATATTCATCTCTCGCAGTTGTCCTCACTCAGAAAGATGGCAACAACGATGAGTGGCCTATATCATTCATGAGCGTTGGGTTGCAAGGTGCCGAGCTGAATTATCCAGATATTAACAAGCAAGCTTACGTAGTGTACAAGGCAGTCAAACACTTCAGGCCATATATTTTGAAGAGTCACGTCACAGTGTTCGTACCTCACCTAGTTGTTCGCTCACTTTTCGTACAGCAAGTGCTAGGCGAGAGATGAGGCAAATGGATGACTTGCCTTCAAGAGTATGACCTGGAATTCAAGCCGGAACACACTATAAAGGGCCAAGGGTTATTTCGGATGGCTGCGGAAGCCACAGACTCGCAAGGAAATGAAGAAGAGAGTTGGGAACACAGAATCGACATGTATCAAACTGATAGTATATCCCGACAAAATACCTCCTCATGGTACATTGATCTTCAGCAATATATGAGCCACAGGATCATGAACCCCACTTTAACCGCTCAGTTGAAACGTGTGATAATATTGAAAGCTTCACCCTACCAACTAGTGCTAGGTAATTTGTTCCGCAAACACCACAATAGAGTTCTGCTACGCTATTTGGAGTATGATGAGGCATAGATAGTTTTGACATAACTCCATGATGGTCCAGCTGGTGGGCACTATGCGGGTGTCACCACTGCTCACAAGATCATGCACGACGGTTTCTATTGGCCTACTCTGTTCAAAGGTGCACACGCTTATGATTGGAAATGCCCACAATGCCAAAAGTTTGCCAACATGGAAATACGACCGTCCTCCCTGTTGCAGTCCGTCGCGGTGGAAGAACCTTTTCAGTGGTGGGGACTTGACGTGATCGGGGAAATCTTGCCACGCTCTTCCAAGCAACATAGATAAATCCTCATAGCTACGGAATACTTCACAAGGTGGGTTGAAGCAATACCGTTGCGTCAAATCAATGATTGAGAGGTAATAGCTTTCATCACTCAACACATCATGACCAGGTTTGTCATTCCAAACTCCCTTGTTTTTTATAACGCAACATATTTTTCATCATTTAAATTATATAATTTTGCTCTAGAAAATGGTATAGTGCTCAAACACTCTGCCAACTATTACCCCCAGGGAAATGGGTTAGTTAAGTCAACCAATAAGAACCTCATCCGCATCATCAAAAATACTCTATTGTCCCGACAAAAAAATTGGCATAACGCACTCCATAATGCTCTATGGGCTGATCAGGTCACACCCAAATCATCTTTGGGAACCTCCCCATTTTTTCTTGTGTATGAAAAAGAGGCTATCCTTCTCTCCCAGCCCTTCAATTATCTCAAGAAACTCATGGCACTCCTTGCCCTGCCTTACAAGCCCGAATAGACACATTGTTGAAGCTAGAGGAGGAAAGGCTAAAACCCCGGGAAAAATTCACCATCCACCAAAGTTGAATAAAATGATGGTTCGACAAGAATTCCACCGGAAACAAGTCTTTTGAAGTAGGCGACCTTGTCCTCAAATGGGACAAAGCTCACGAGGATAAAGGGAAACCCTCCAAATTCCAGGCCCTGTGGATAGGTCCCTTCCAAATTAAAGAAAAGGCCAGCTTCCACACTTACAGGCTACAGACCCTTGAAGGGAGGATTAAGCTCCTCCCGATAAAAGGTCATGACCTTAAGCACTATTTCACCTGACAGCCCCAAGGGGCTGTCACTAGACCTTGTACCATAGTTTTTTTTTTTTTTCGTTGTTTATGTTTTCAATAAATTGCTTGTTTCAAGCAGGCTCTCATTGGCCCTTTCCCTTTGGCACCTCAAGTTGAAGGAGAGATGTAGAAGTTACTCAATTGGCATGCTGTGCCAGAATCTATGCTGGTGAAGAATCACCCCTGGAATGCAAAAGTGGCACGATCTTTCCTATGATAGGCACCCAATGGGGAAACATAACCAAGTCCCAGGAACCTAGCGCAGGTAGCTTACCTAGTATGCTAGCCCTAGGGACTATTATACAAAAGAAAGTTGTGGTGTAATCGGTCACTAGATGGAAAGGGGACAGAGCAAACATCTGGAGACGAAATGATATCTAGGAAAACCCAAAATTCCTCATATAGACCAGGAGCAACCTCTCTTGCAAGCAAAATAAGTCGGGATCCCTCACCCGCCCAGGAAATAATTTCCACAATCAAATAATTGTCTTGAGCATAGTCAAATAAGTTCCCTGAGCACATTTAAATAAATTCAATTAGCACATGAATAAAGGGTAAAGGATTGAGAAAGGCTTCCTACAGAGAGAGGCGATATGATGACTCCACCGGGGTACTGACCAGGCTCGCTGGCAGCAGAGCAACATCCGTGACTCCTAGGCAGTGACTCCGCCGGAACCATCAGGTTCGTTGGCAGCGGAGCAACAAAATGAGGAATAAGTAACTATACCAGATCCTGGAAATCCCTGAGGTTACTCCAACCTTTTCCGTGCGGTCTCCAGGAAAGAAAACATGGTAGACCAGCACCCTGGGACATGCAGACAGGTGGAGCAAACACGCAAGGACCAAGGATGAAAGTAGTGGGACCCACGGGGTGAAAGAAACAGCATGCTAAGCCCCCCCCACCCCCCTCAAGGTGAAGCACCAGTAGAGATCCTGGGCCCTACCAGTGAATTGCCATTTGTTGTAGCCACTACAACACCCTCCAAAATTTTTACCCCCTTTCAAATTTTTGAGCCCCTAACCTTTGGTAAAAGATAAAGTCTAATCCAGGTCCACTCTTTTAGGATGCCAAGTCGAAAAGTCACAGAGCTGATTAAACCAAATGTTTTTGACCTTGCGACCTTTTGACCCCTGTGGGTCGCAAAGTCGCAAGGTCGCATGAGAGTCTAAAACATAAGAATCGTGACCATGCGACCCCCAGGTCGCTAGGTCGCAAGGTCGCAAGGTCGCACATCTCATCGACTTGACCTAATTTGCGACCCTGTGACCCTCATTAATTGATTGCACATGCGACCCCTTTATAAATAAAAGGGTCGCGTAGGTTGCATTCGACTTGCGCGACGAGGCAAGAAAATGCCTCTAACAAGCCAGCTGGAGCGCTTTTTTTACGGGTAAGTTGCCTAATACTCCTGTTGTTTCCTTTTGTTTGATTTTTTCCTCCATTACCCTCGCTATGGCCTATTTAAAACTCACCCTAGCTTCTTTTTTAAAAACCTCCCATGAATTCTATTACTAAGCTTGCCCCTCCCCATAGCTTGAATTCTCTGTTTGCGACCTCTGAAAAGCTCCCCTTGCATTATCTGTTTCAAGTTCCCTTCCCAGCCCCCTTTGATGAGAAGCCTCAAGGCCTAGATGTATGATTTCCACTTGATATATTTCCTCACCTACCCTTTTTCAAAAAAATGGAAATCCTTTGTCGCCACATAACCCGTATGCCAAGCCTTAGAGCAACCCCGCGAATCCGCTACCTCACAATCTAGTGACTCGGTCGCTAAGTCACAGGGTTGCTAGGTTGCATAACCATGAAAGTCTAAAATAACGTGACTTCGCGACTCAACGACCTTGTGACCTATTCGCAAGTCGCTAAGTCACTAGGTCGTTTTTTCATGAAAATCTAAACCGGCGCGACTTCGCGACTCAGCAACCTCGCGACCTAGTCGCGAGTCGCCAAGTTGCTAAGTCGCATTTTTGTGAAATTTTAAACCACCACAACCTAGCGACCCAGTCACAAGGTTTCCAGGTCGCAGGTCCATCCATTTCCTTGAAGAATAGTTGAGCAGAGATAGGATCAACCCAAGTATTTATCAATATGACATCTATCTTATCGTGGGACTGTTTCATGAATATGCTAGGGAACATAGAAACCGAGCTCGAGTGTATGTCCATCTCTTTGGCCTCGAACAATATGGGGCCCTCAGTAGTGCGAAAGAGAGGCAAGAGTCCTGAAATAGAAATTTCAGAAGAAGGGATGCCTCCTTCCCCTCCTCCTATATATGGAGACACCGCTTGCGTGTTTGGGAAGGGAGATAGCATGAGTTGGTATTAGATATACCAAGAGTTCATGAAGCTTGATTTTCTAGAAGACCTCCCAGACCGACAGGTGTATGTTTAGGTCAAGAGGTCTAAACTACATTACGTAGGGTCCCATCCACCCATTTTTCCGTGCGCAGAGGTGATTGAATGAATCTTACAAAAGGTCGACTCCAAGTTTTGGGTCATTCGAGATAATGCAGGAAAGGCATTTGCAAATATAAAAGGGAAAGATGCAGATTTTTACTATGCACTCCCCACCCGGGAATAGACTTTCAACGCTGAATGGGCTACTACTCATGCAGTCCCCATACCCAAGACCTTAAGGGGATGGTGGGAGGACCCAGAAAAGTTCAAATTCAGAAAGGATCAGGAATATAAAACAATAGTCCTCAAGAAAGTATATAAGTTGGTGGAAGCAATGTTATGTAGGATGTATGGCCGACCAGATGCCACCACCTTCAACGGTTCCTGGGTTTCCCTTATGTACACTGTTACCACATATGGCACCCGCTTCAACTGGGCCAGCCTAATAGTAGCATCCCTGAATTCAAACATATCATCAGCGCAAGCACCCGATGAAGGGTATGCATCCAAATTCTATATGGCCTCCTATCTGTTGGATGCAGTATGCACGAGATGTAAATTTACCGGGTGGCCTCATAATTGGGATGAAGAGCGTGGCGGGCCAATCCAAAAAGAGTTTCAAATATTCTGGGCCTCTAAGTACAAGCAAGACATGGAGTCAATCTCACATAACTTCATCCCTGTGCTCTATGGAAAATTATTCGGCAAATATTGCCTGTGTATGTCTAGCAGAGCCACAGAGACAATAACCCAAGTAGTCAGCTAGTTTCCCATTAAAGATAGTACTTTTATCAGGGTTTTCGGGTCGTATAAGGTTCCCCACGTGCTACCCTAGTTCGTCACTGAAAAATTTCTCCTGCAAGAAGTATGTTACCAGATGACGAGTGGGTTTTCCAAAGTTCTCACCAAAGGTAAGAAGAGACCATGGCCGACTCTCCCACTTACTATCAACGCCTACACAGTCAGAGATTTCAGGGAAGTAGAAGTAGAGGATGAAGAAACCAAAGGTTTTTATATGCCACCTGTATCACACCAGACATATGATCCTGAAAGAATCGTCCCCGCGCATTGCAAACAGGCCAAATTCAAATGGAGTTGCTAGCACACCGAGTGCCCAGTTGAGGATCGGATCAGGAACTGGTACAACAAGGACATGGAGGCTGCTCCAGAGGAATCAACTGATCAAGATGAAAAATATGATCAAACTCTGGAGGAAATAATGAACACGCTAGGAGGAGCCTCATCTTCTAAAGCCAAGAAACGAAGGACTGATACAGGCGGTTCTCTTTCTAAAAAGCAACAGAAACAAAAAGACAAAGAGGCTAAGGCACAACAAGAAGTTGAGGAGAAGTCAAAGGAAGAGGAACTTAAAAGAACTCAAGATGCCCTAGCACAACAAAATGAAGGGGATAAGCAAAAGAAACCACTGAGGGAAGAACAAAATAAGAAACAGGCAGAAGAAGCCCGCAGGAAAAAAGAGGAAGAGGAACAGAAGAGGAAAGAAGAGGAAGAGTGGAAAGAGGTTGAGCGCAAGATAAAGGAAGAGTAGGACAAGAAAGAAGTTGAGCACAAGCTAAAGGAAGAGAAGGATAAGAAAGAAGTTGAGCGTAAACGAGAGGAAGAGTGGAAAAAGGCTGAGCGCAAGCTAAAGGAAGAACAATACAAGAAAGAAGTTGAGCGCCAGTTAAAAGAAAACCAGGATGAAGTAGAAGCTAAGAAAAAGAGGAAGGAGGAAGAAATTTAGAAATAAAATGAAGATTCCTCCAAGGAAGCAGAAGGCAGCAGGACACCCCTTCTAGAGACAGTGATACAGACAGAGTTGCCACACATTGAGGTGCCTCAGACAACCCCGATGACCAGTGTGCGCTTTACTCTCTCGGAACTTGGCCCCTCCGAGGAACAAGAAGATGAAGTCTTGGATCTGACAAGGCTAACTTATGACCAGTTCACACACAAGATCAAGCAAGAGAAGGGAAGATGTCTGGTGCGGAACCCTGCCGCTCCTCTTGTAGCCGCAACCGAAAAATACATAGTCTTGGATACCAGGACCAATCCAATCATGATCGCATCAGCTGGTATTGCCTTTGCAGTAGCCACAGAGGATAACGTTAGCAGAATGAGCAGAGAGATTCTCTCTCTAAAAAACAAGTTACAAAATTCTGAGCAGAGAGTAGCTCAGGCTGAACAGGATAAGAAGGGTCTGGAAGAAGAAGTTTAGAGACTACAGTTCACAAGCACACAAACTAATGAAGTGCCCCTTACCATTCAAAGAGAGTTGGCCACTTTGGAAGCCGCCATGAAGAAAGTATATGAAGAAATGTTTATAATAAAACAGACAGTCACGCTACTACTAAAGGCACAAGCAGAAACCAAGAGGAGGAAGCTTCCACTGCCTTAGACAAAATACTAGAATGGTCAAACATGTATCCACAGGCTCCGGACACCTTGCCTAGGAAAGATTATATTTTCACCCAAAATGACAAAGTTCAAATCCGGATAACGGTACAATCCAAAGAGAAACTAGTCAAAGATCTAGAGAAAGTGATGTCCGCATATGAACATTTGATGAGCAGCATCGATTCAATGGCCGAAGTACACCGCATTCCTTCTCTAGGTGCACTAGACGGAGAAAAAACATGGGAAGAAGTCGCCCAAGACATTCAAGCATTTCTACAACCCATAAGGCAAGCAGCTGCTTCTCAGGACCTTCCGGCATCACAAGAAAACCTTGTTCAATTCATCGTGACACTGGTTCGGATCTACACCAAGTTGGCCTCCCTGTCCAATAATATCATGATCAAGAGAAAGATTTTGATCTTGAACACTCTTGAGTGCCTCCACATATTGAGGGAAGATACTCCTCAGGTCTCCCCAGTTGCTGCAGATTATCGAGCATGGAAAAATTACCTCAAAGAATAGCAGTAGGTAGACAACCATGATCTCACAATCACCATATTGTTCCCATGACCAAGTCGCAGGTTGCAACAGACAAAAGGAGCTGCAGGTCGCAGTAAAAGCTGAGGTCGCAAGTCGCAAATTCCCTCGTGTCACAGAGTATGTCAACGGTCATGAAGGCGAAAAGTCAAGGACACCCAAGGGTCAATTTTGTTCTATAAATACTTCCTTCGGGGAATTGTAAAGGATCTTTTTTTTGGGACTCCAAAGTAGAAAAGATAATTGTATAGCATTGAATACACCTTTCTGAGAATGAATAGAAACACATGTTTTGATTCCTCTCTTGGATCCGATGAGGACTAATGTGTTAACACTATGAATATTTTTTTTCTTATGTATCTGATATCTTTATGATTAACTGATCTGCATTTTCTGCTTATATCATTTATACATTTCAGCTCACTAAATGTGTTAATGATGTTAGATTGTTTACTTAGGATATGTTAGCAACTTCGTTACTAGCATCTATCTTATCTTTGAGACCGCTTAAGGAAGTGAAGGGTGCTCTAACCATAAATAACTGCTTCTTTTGTGGTTTGAACAACTTTTACAAGCATGACCCTAATGATGTGTTGCTGACAACATTTCCTCTGGCTACATGCTTTAACTCTTCTTGCTATTTGTAGTGTTTTACATTCATTAAGACTCATCAACCATTTGTCTTGAATCGTCCGAATAATCGTGTGTTCATAGGTCTGCAGGGGTTGTTTGTGTCCAAGAAAAGGAATATTCAGCGGTAGCCGGACCCACACCCCGAACGGGATCCCTATCACAAATAGTTTAGAGTGTAATCGAGACTTTCTACCGAGGAGATCCCTTACTATTGGCTGGCCATTTCTTCCCGTCAATAGGATGTTATTGAAAAAACTTAGATTATATGCACTCCAAATTGGTCCCCACAGAATAATTCCTGATATGGTGTAGCGAAAAGTGTTAGGAACTTGACAATATTGAGATAGGGGGGTGAATCAGTCTTGTTCGATATGGATCACCAAATACCATTTTTTACCTTTTCTTTCACATTAAATGAACCAGATGAAAATTAGCAACATAACATGAAAAAATATGAGTATATCACATGAGAAGAATATAAATCATGAACCATGAAAGCAACATATAAAGCATCAAGGAACATAAGTCATCATCAAACACATAGAGACACTTGATTTTAGGAGGAAACCATTCCAAGAGAAAAACCTATGATTGTTTTGTTTGAACCTATGATTGTTTTGTTTGTTTCTTCTTCTTATTAATTAAATCTTCTTTTACATCATGAAATGGCCACCACTAATGTGCAAGCCCCAAATTGCGATGCACGTGAGCAACCACTTACTGCAGGACACTACCTGACAAAAAGCACCACTTCCACAACTATGTAGCCCAAACCTGTTGGAGGCCCCTACCTCCAATAGTTTCTCAATCCACCACCAGAAGGAAGCCACCACTCCTTGAGAAAGCTACCAATTGCTACACTGAAGGCCCCAACCATCAGACTCTTATGGACCACGCTTCATATATTTTCATATTAGATCCACTATTCTCTTCTTAAACATTTATAGGCCTCATTTAATCTATTTTCACACTATAACCACATATAACTCTCAACTCATCAACAAAAAGATATCTTTGCATCATATCTCTGCCACAAAACCTAGTAGCATAAAACTACTCCACTCATCTCATCAACTCTCTCACACTAAACAACAATTTTGATAATCAAACCATAATTCAATCAAATAACACCATACATAGCAGAAATGTCAACATCACTCATACTATGACCTTTCCATCAAAATAAAAAAGTACATAGCATTACTTTCTCATAATACACCTCTCAATCAACATAGGAAGCACATAATTTCTAGAATCAACTCATAGTAGCATACATATCAATCCTAACACAAGATAATTCTTCCCAGTACATAATAATATGACTTCTAAAGACTCAACCAAAAAAATATAAACATGAAAATACATGTTTCATGGTAGCAATTCATTAGGCATACCAAAACACATATATTCCCTAAATAATGCCACTCAATTCCTCTACAATAATCATGTAATCAACTCAATACCAATGCTAAGATCACCCGTGATTATCACATTCTATTCACTATAACACACTTTGACTCATGAGAATGATATTTACACACAACCACAATCTCATAGCTTGAAACATGTTTCACAAGAGTATATATGTTATACATTAAGGTTTTCATAATGCACCAACACCATCTCATCTCTCTCCATATCTGTATTACACATTGTAGTTTATCTCTCAAATGGATAACACCAAATCAAACTCTATAGGGAAGTACTCTCTGTCTCTATTAACAATAGTCAAATAGCCATGATCTAATAATCAAATATGCACACACCATAATATACAGGAGCCCACACCTATATCAATCTCATCCAAATCACACAACATAACAATCTCTAGTTTGGTAAGTGTTCAAGATATCTCTACGAGGATGTATGATTCTCCAAATGTGCACCAATAAAACCCAATCTAATATGTGGTTGCACCAGCTCTTTGGAACTTGCAAAATAAGATTCCATAACTCTCTTTTCATATGATTATCATCACTCTCCTATAGGTTCACAATGCAAGCAGTCACAATCCATCGCTCCACTTTCAAATCAACTCAACAATTACTTTCTATGCGCACTCTCTATATGTTTAATACAAATCACAGTGCATCTTCATAGTGATACACACATTGAATCAACATGTAATAAATTTTCCCTGCTATAGGTGTGCACTACAACCATGGACCACCACACCAACAAAATAACACTCTATTCTATAAGTTATACACTGCTAGAGGTGCACACACCATCTACCCATCTCCATGCACAAGGTATCACACTTTAAAAAAATTTATTCACCAATGATCCAGTCATTCCAATACGGTGACCATTTGACCACTATGCATCACATTCATTGTGTTCATACTCTTAGAGACCAAATAAAGGTGTTTTGGACCATGACTAGATCAACCATGCAAAAACCAAATCAATTCTCATTAAACTCATTCCATTTCTCGTTGGATGGAAAAATCAAACACATTAAAGCGATCCACTTCCCATGATGACTTTATCATCATAATAAATAAATCTATGCATAACCATTTGACCAATTCAATGCATTATTACATTCCAACATCAGTGAATTACTGGAGTATTGAATTTTTAACAACCTCCTCCCATATTTACCCAAGATAACCAATCCACTGGGGTAAACATTTGACGACAGGATACTATGATGCAATTAAACTCCCCAGGTGTAGTCAAGGAAATGGAACTGACATAACGAAACCAAAATGACCTTCCACACATGCTACAAAACCTTAAGGAGCCAACCAACCCTTACAGGTGACCAACCCTTGAAGAAACTTGAAATTTTACTGATCTAGACTCTCAGGCACTCCCATGACAAGCCATGCATGCAACTGAGGTCTTCCATTCGCTCCCACAACATGGCATTCCAATGATTGTGGAATTTTTTAGGTAGTTTTGTGATAGTGACCCCATATTATAAGCCACTTTTTTAGGGCCAGGTCTCAGGACACTGCCCAGAACTCCATGAAACCTTCGTAAATGAATAATAACAATGGAACTTAGCTACTAATGTAAACACTAGTACAAGTACTTGATCTGAACCCTACTAGCCATGGAAATAATTTTGACAAACATGTCACAAATATGTAATGTACAAGTCATAACAACAAATATGAGCATATGGGTCTCATACTTATTTGAGATTCACAAAGAATCATTGTTGGCTTATTAAAATAGTTTCATTATCATCTATTAGGTCATATATTCATTACATGTTCACTTACTAATCGAAACATGATGAAAGACATAAATCAATTCTATCATAAAAATTAACCATAACCAAAATATAACCAATAGAAATAACAAGGATATAAAACCATAAAAAACACATATGACCCATTACATTTACACATAAAATACCAAGGAGAAGAAGATTTTTTTAATGAATGAAAAATCCAACTAGGTTTGGGACTTCCACGAACCACCAAACCATAGTTTGGCTGAACCAAATGTTTATTTCATCCAATCACCTATGTCCCATATTCTAAGCATGAATGTGGGACTCAAAACCAAAACAAACTATTTTTCCTTAGGCTTTACTGCAATCCCCATCAGATCACTAGTCCCTAAACAAGCACGGATGCCACTAGATTTTTCCACCTACACTGTGAGGAATTTTTCTACCTCCTAGTCTCTAGGCTTTACCAGATATCCCACCATTCACCAGTCAAGGATTCCTAGGCCTAATAGAGACTCCACCCTCCAAGATTTACCGTATATCCCACCATACATAGACCAAGGATTTCTAGGCCTAATCAAGGTTATAAACCTCTAGGATTTAATATATATCCCACCATTCATTGATCGAGGATTCCTAGGCCTACCTCTAGGCTTTAATTTATCGCAATCCCACCTTCTCCAATCTAGGGATTCCTAGGCCATGTGTTCTTTATTTCAGATACCACCTCACTCAGTTTCAAAACCATCTGATAATCCAGCTCAACCAAATACAAGAGAACCCACCACACCATGGCTATCTGGAAATGGCAAGGCAAGGCTGAAGAACAATGTCACACGTAGAAAATACCACGCCAATGACAACAAGAGAAGCAAACACACACATGCATGTACCATGCATGAAAAATACAGCAAGGAAATCACACATGCAAATCGATACTTGAAAGTAATACCATTGTAGTTGTTTGATCCTGCTCTTCCTTGCTTGATCTTTGATTTCCTTTTCCTTATTGGTCCTTCGTTTGCTTTCCTTGATCTAATGCTAGAGTGCTCTAAGAAAAATCTAAGTGTCCAAGAGTGAGTGAGAGAGAGAGAAAATAGAGAGAGAGCTCCAAAACTGAAGTGAAAAAAGGTACCAACTGATCCTCATAAGCCTTTTTATTAATTAGGCCTCTACTTTCTTCATTTTTCCATTATTTTCCTTCATTCCTCCTCACATGCAACCTGTGACACTTTCAAATTCCTTTTCTCCTAATTTCCATTATTTTCATACATAAATACCAATAAATGCAACTTTTCCTTTCTAAGGCCTTTGTCATTCCCTTTTCCAATTTACTTAGCCATAATAAACCAAATGAACACCCACACTAGGATTGTTTTCACAAAATTCAGCTTGGAATATGTGTCCCATGACGTTGGTTATTATTTTCCTTTATTAAATTTATTTACATAAATTTTTGACTAGGGCTATTACCAAATTCCAATAAAAAACGTAGAAAATTCGGTAACTGAAGTCTTGTAACAAAAATGTAGATAGTCTCGTATCTGGAGTCATGTAGTGCAACATCATTATGCATATTTGCAACACTTCTGCACCTCATCCAATCCATTTACAAACTCGTCATCTGTTGAAATCAATGCAAAGCTAACTGACTCCATGGTTGACATCAATTCCAACACCATGTTGCCAACAATATCCCCTTTTGGCATTGATGGCACTCTATATCCACAACACAAATCTGGTCTACATTCTCCTCTAATGGGCTGCCCACATTTTCTAGTGGTGGTTTGTCACATTATCCCCCTTTGACATCAATGGAAAAGGGTCATCAAACCTTGTTGAAACACCATGTTGACACTAACTATACTTTTCTAATATTAATGTTATCTAATGAAACATGATCAACTACAACACCTACACAATAGTCATTAGCGGCCAAGAGATCCATTTTTCATAGTTATATCTCCTACAACCAACATTCCAACACCACGGGATTTCTCTCGTTGACATGATCCCCTTCAACATGTATTAGGGTTGCAACCAACTCTCCAAGTTGTTGTTCAAAAGGATTTGTTGTTGCATGGATCTCCATGCTTCCTTTCCACATCAAGAGGCTACTCCAAGTCTAACCAATGGCTCCATAATCACCCATGACCAATGATAGCATGGTAGTCCATGGAAATAACAATGCACTCAAGGGTGCATCCAAGGTTGTAATAAATATTCTTTACAATGCATGCCCAACACAAGGAATACTCAACTAATAACTAAATGATAAAATAAGAAATAGTACATAGCTAGATTTTTCACTCAACAGTGCATACATGGTTGATATAAATGACTCATTGATATGGATGCCAAAATACATTTCTCTCTCATATTCATGGCTGAAATAAATGATGCTCTTCTATGAATAATGGGTAAAAAGTATTTTCAACCAATTTTCCAATGATAGAAAAATACATACATATGGATGATATACAAGCTTTTCACTCACATATACAAAATATGGAGTGTCTACAAAAGAATGAATGAAAACAATATGAAAATAAAATAAAATAAAAACCCTTGAAACCCTAATTCCATGCATAACTCCCTCTGATATCATGTACCTTCCAGACTTGTTTTTGATCATGTAGACTTGATTGTGCACTCACGATATTAATCACACCATGTTTCTTCTTCAAGTCATACTATTGTATTCTTGAAGCTTTCCATGTTGTTGTGATACATTCCCCTTGAGACCATGTAGTCCTCACATTGCTCTTTTGTAGTCTTTTGTGAGTATATCTAAGAGTACTGGACTACAATGTGGATCAACTTCCCTTACTCAAAATTTGATAAGGAATATATTTTCCTTGATCTATTTCATTTTCCAACTCTTCCCTTCAACACGTACACATTTTATGCGGTCTTAACTCCTTTTGCAACAACTCTCTTGGACCTTCCTTTTCTTATGTAGAAACTTTTGGAGTTAAAGATCACTTCCTTGACTCCATCAACCATCTAGCTCACACTCAAGATATTATGCTTTAGTCCTTCAATAGGAAACACATAAATTTCATTTGTCTTTATGTCATCAGGATTGGCCTTTCTCTTCCCCAACACATTAACGTATGTATTATCTCCAACAATAACATGGACATCTTTGGTTCTCCTCAAGGAGAGGAATATTCTCTTGTCCCCTGATAAATGATGGGTAAAACCACTATATATGTGCCATCGATCATCATCATCAAACGTTCACAAGGCGATGTCACATTTTACTTGTTTCTCCTCCTTCTTCTTCCACTTTGTGATAATCTGCTTCTTGGCATGTCCATTTTCCTCTAGTTTTATACTAAGCCTACTCTAGATCTGTTGCTCATTTTTCTTGATCTGCTTTCAGAAACCAAACAAATTTCAATCTCTCACCATGTGACCAATATTTTCACAAGTATAAATTCTCACATGACTGATATGTGAGGCAAGAGGGTCATATATTCTACTTCTCACATCAAATTTATGCCTCACATTGACCATGCTTCTACTCCATGGGATAGATATGAAATCAATCGCCTTGTGGAAAAACAGGTTAGAAGACAAAAAATAACCATTAAATGAAATTGTATACCTAAAGGTTTTTTCTCCCCTTGGCTACCTAAACTATTGCATACTTTTCTGATTAGATGTGAGCATTCTACTTCCACATCTAATCACAACATGTCAAAAATTGTGATATATGTAGAATTCAATCTCGTTCATCAAAGGAGCAAAGGGGTTGTTGCTTCTCCTTTGAAATATGTCATACTGTTCTCTTGGATCGAATGGTATTCTGGGCATAGTTTCTCCTTTTGGTACTCTTTTTCACTACTGAATATATTGCTCCTTTCCTTCCTTTTTTCTCTTATTGTTGCCACTATCTACTTCAGGATTCCTAGGTTCTACATTGTTGTTTGCATGATCCTATGAGCTAGACTCTCCCTTTTTAAACCTAAGTCATAACTTATCAATGAATATCTGTGTCTACTAAGGATGTTATCAAGAACTTGGTGCTCTTTTCTTGCATCAGTTGTGTAGGTTTTAAGCCTATACAAAAATTGCTTGAAAAAAAATTCTTAAAACATAAAACAAAATTACACATATATTTTCCACAGCATCCCAAAACTAGGACTACCATATTGATTTTTCATTATATTCCTTTCAATGTTACAATACATATATTTACATGCCGAAGCATTCATAAAACCCAATCCATTAACCCTGGATTATAACATAACCATAGTTATCTTAACCATATCTACAAAATACCATGGGCAGAAAACCATAATGTCAAAAACCATGTGCAAAAACCATACACAAAACCATGGGTAGGCCCGCCCACCATTATAGGTCTGCCCCCCATCCTTGGGTCCACATAAAAAAATTCTCAAGGTGCTGCCCCGAACCCTGTGCAGGGGAGCTACTGCCCCCATGTGACTCCCTTGCTACATCCAACATGACATAAAACACGTGGGGCTTGTCATGGAAATAATATAACACACACCTAATAAGCTGATTATGTTTCTGTTCTATCTCCCTTTATCATAGAGATAAATTTAGCTTCTATCTTTACACACTAGTCCTCACTTTCTTTTAGTTGGATGTTGTTCACATCTTCAGTTCATTTTAATTCCTCTCTTTGGATATTCAAGCCAAGGATTTCTTCTTTGGGCTCATTTTCCTTCTCATAAAAAATATACATTAGTTTTTCTTGATCTCTACACACAATTATCATCCTACTTACTTCAACAATTAAATTATCAAATAAAACCATTGTTGACTCAAGTTCATCTCAAAGGAGGATTACATCATCCTCATCTTGACTATTCAACTCAACATGACTACCATCAAAACTATATAATTCATACTGGAGAATTAATTTATCATCATTCATACCCTTTGATCCATTTTTCTACATGACGTCCAGTCATTCGACACCTTCATCTTCTAATTTCCTCCCTAGAAGACATGATGCTCCATTCACACTAGGTAAATGGATCTCATTGGGCTGAGATTATATCTTCTGGGATCCCTTCTTCCTTTTGTTCCTTTTCTTATTTTCTTGCTCTCCATTGTAGCTAATAATTTTTCCTCCACACAAGATCTACAATATGTCCCATATGTCCTTTGCAGACGTTAGATCCACTATCTTCTCCAATTCTACATTATGAAGATTGTCATATATCATGCACTCTGCTTGAGCGTTATCTTCCATCAATTTAGCTCAGAGGGGATCCTTCCTACCTCCTTCACACACAAACTTCCAAACATTATGTTGGGGCCTCGAAGTAACATTATGTCGTGCTTATAGTGTAGATTCTGGGAAGATCTAAATTTGGTTTAATTTTGTTGTTACTGATCTTGGTTTTATGTTGAAAGGTCTGTGGATAAATCACCTACCTTTATTTAATCTTTCCAAATATATCTCTGCATTCTTTAGGTTTGAATGTTCATGCATGTTTGTTCTTGGTTTCCAACTTCAACAAGAAAACAAAAGTAATGAATAAATAACAAAAATTTGAACTGTAGATTATTTATGTTTCTTGTGAATGTTGTCATTGTTGAATGACTATGTAAATATGATTTAAATTTTGTTGATATTTCATGTTTATCTCAAATTTAAGTTTCATGCATTCTAGTTTCCTTCATATAGTTTTGTCGCAAGAAGTAAAGAAACATAGAGGACTATTTCAACAATTCAAATTAGATTATATTTATGTTTGTGTCTAATTTTTTGTTGTTATAATATAATGAAAATTAATCCTAGTTCAACTGGTATTTGTTACACATTTTAAAATCTGAACAATTGATGTATTTAGCTTCAACATGGTTTCTCTCAAGAAAGTACAAGTTATAATGGACACATTCCAACTGAATAAAAATTCAATTTTTGTTTTAAATTTAAATTTCTTAGGGAAAATGTCAATAGTTTAAATGTTTTTTTGTTGAGTACAATTTCCACTAATTTTCAGTTAGAGCATCCAAATGCCTTGGGTTTTACATAAAATAAATAAAAGGAAAGAAGGGGAAAAATGGAGAACAAATATTAACAAATTGAAATGATAAATTAAGAATTCATTTTAACCTATTAAAATCAGAGGGAAAACTGAGTAATTAAGAATTTGGCTATAAGAAAACATAGTAACTTGGATTTTTCATTTTCATTTTAAAGCCCATGTAAAAATTCATCAAAATAAAGAAGTCACTCTTTGACAATCTTAATAAATCATTCATAAATTAATAAAAAAAATTGTACTCATTCAAAATTTTCCTCAATTACTATTCACATTTCAACTCCATAACAAACCAAGATTACAACATAATTTGCCATGAAAATTCTTTTTAATTTTATTAAAATGGTGAAAAACTCAAATTACAAGGTGGGTTTTAGAGTTACATGAAAAGTAAGCACTGAAAACCCAAGACATCCTTTAAAATTCCTCCTTACAATAACTTCAAAAATCCTAACAAATTCTAGGAAACTTTTGACAGAGTTTCCCCTACACCAGAAAATTTCTCCTTAATTATATCAAATGAGGCCTATATATAGGTACTCAAGACTCAATACATTATACCTAAACCACTAGTGCTATTTATAATCCACTAAGAATATTTTCAAAAATGACAATTGTCTTGTAACAAACTTCCTCTAGAAGTTTCCTGAAAAATATCACAATTGTAGGGTGGGTCTGCTTTACTTCGGTTGTAGTGGACTATCTTTATCTCTATTTATTGTACCCTGAGTGCTCTTCTTTCTCTTTCCTAGCACTGGATGGGCTGCAAACTACCTTGGTTTGGTTTCCAATGGTGCCGAATTTGGTTGTGCCGATGTCGGTGCCAATGGTTGAGGTCGTGCTTGTTGTTGTTATGGAGGCCCGGAACTTGAGCCTGCCTCTGCCATTGACACCTATGAAACTGGTGAATATCCCCTTTGAATGGTAAATTTATATAGATCCATCATAACTCTCAATTCCTTGTCCAAAGGGACGTTTGAAGACTATGCATCCAAAATTGTCCCTTCTAAAGATATGATCGTTTCATAGTCCACTTTCCCTTGCTCTTTGAATATTCTCCTTAACATGAACAAAACTTAAAAATAGTATTCATACAAATTTACAATATCCTTTCTATGTAATGGATGGTCCTCCTCCTCAAACCCTTTATGGTCTTCCTTAATGTCATCGAGGTTATTCATGAGGGATTCCTTGGAATATAAATCCCCATTCCCATCAAATAAAAATGGGAATTTCCTCTTGTATAATACTTCACATTTGTATTTAAAAAAATTTACTTAATTTTATAGTGCCTTTGATTTATTTTCTACTAGTGCTACCAACTTTGGCTTCTTCTTCATCTGGTTGGATCTCACAATCCACCAGGATCTATAAATATTTTCCTTGACAACCTCCTCCTTGGGCATATGGTTAAGGAAATTTATGATCACTCCGACCTTGGAAGGGAAGTCTCCAATAATGGTCTTAATTGAATTCATTTCCTTGAAATCCATATTGAAATTTTCTATATTTTCTTGAATCAAATCCATGAGATCCCAATGCTTTTCCACTTCCTTCATGATCTTATCCCATATGATTACTTTAGCATATTTGAAAGAGGATTTTCTTGGATGCTTCCTCTTAAAAGTTTCCAAATTTTTACTCAATTTTCTCACCATGCTTTTGTGCCCAATACCTCTCCATGTTGGTTCCATTGAGCTCTTATTCATTTTTCTTCAGCTCTCGCTCTCAATTTGAGAGTAGAGCTTGCAACTTCTTGGCATCTTCTGATACTGTTAATGATTCAAATTGCTTTATCAAAACATTAGGGGTATTTTGATACTGAAGAGTCCCATCTGTCTTCTCCTTCATTCCTTGGACCTGTGCCTCTAGTAATACAATTTGATCCTTGTATTCCTTATTCTTGATAAGTTCCTCATGTAACTTAGTCTTCATATCTTGGCTCTATTTTTCTACTGTTTCCAACTCAAATGTTTGCATAGGACATGCATCCATAATCTTAAGTTGTTTCTTCATCGAGGCTATATCCTTGAATTTTTCCTCCAACACAATACTATATTGCTTAAATTCCCAAGGATAGCCAAATGTGTGATTTTATCCTTTAGGGTTTTTATTTTCATCTCCCGGATCCTGCGAACTATCCTCTCATATTTCAACTGACTAGCCTTATTGAAAAATTCTTGCAATTTCTTGGTTGTAGAATTTTGTTGACTTCATAAAGACATGGCGTTTCAAGCCATGCTTCAAGAAAATTCAATTCATCTTGAAATTTTGTTGCTTTTTTCTGGTTGTTGTTGCTAACATCTGCACACTGAGAAACATTGATGAGATCATAAAAATTTGAGTTCTTTCCAGCTTTGTCTTCTTCTACCAAGTCTTTGTAATCAGCTTCATGTTTACATCCTTCTTGAAGAATGACTAATGGGTCTTCAATCTTAGGATCTTGCAGGGAAAATTGTGCTTTTGATACTTGTGGTCATCAATAAAACCACATTGTTTTTTTGAAATTTATTTTGACTCGAAAATAATACCCATGCCAATAAGGCCTCCAAATGGCCACATGAAAAATAGATCATCAATGTCAAATATGTCTAAAAATACAGACATATTGGAAAAGTCCAGCTTATCTCTCTTCCATATTTCGTTCTGACTCCACTCAGTCCTCACAAGAGCTCCAACAACCTCGTTACCACGTAGGCGGGAAACCTCTCCCTTTGGAATCTCTTCAACCATATAACCTTGTGGTGCAAACTGCGGCTTCTATGCCACACAACTAAATCTGAAGCAAAGCCACCAATGCAACCTGAATTTGAAGCACTCGCACCAAGCTTCAGGATTAAGGTTTCAATTCGCCTCTCGATGTAGATCACCTCTTGATCTACAAGCTCTCTTGACACTATGACTTCAACTTTCTTAATGTTCTCACCTCCTCTGATCCAACATCGAAGATTTAAATCTTCCATATGTGTGCCCTAATTTTTTGTCTCCTATTGAGATGTTGGGTATCACCAAATAAAATCACAAATTGAATATTAAATAACATGTGACCTACTCTCAGATATCGTGCACAGATCTACTCTCAAATATGCTCGCAACCACCGTTCAAGTGACTTGGGATTCATTTCCTCACAGGCCGCGTCACCCACGCAATCCACCAGCGATCCTCCGACAATTCCTTAATGGCACGGGCTCTTCTGCTACGGCCTCCTCTACTACAAGCTCATGGGCTCTTCCTTCATCGACACCCACTGTAACTCAGATGCCGCACTGGCCGCGCAAGGTATAGATCTATGCAAGTTTTGGACTGATCGACACGCTCTTCTCCCACAGGTCCGGGCTTATCGATGCGTTCCTTCCTCACAAGTACCCTCTTATTGGTGCCTCTGTGCCATAAGAAATCGCATTTATTGTGTTACAACTTCCACCTCAAAGTTTGTCTAACGGTTGATATGTTTGCTTCATCAAGCAACTCCTTCATGAAAAAAATATATATATTTGTGTTCGCCACTCAAATGTCCTGCAACCCCTCTAAATCTACTTTGCTGCTGGTGTATCAAATATAGAAAGCATAGGTCTACGAGACCTCCAATTAAGAAAAAAAAACTCTAATTATGATCCAGTATCCTCCAATACTCCTCGGGCAACCAAGGACTTCAATCCTCACGCACTTAGATCCCTACACACAGCACAGGTCCACTCAGCTTTGACCTGAAGCTATGATACTGTGATAAAAATTGATATACTATTAATTGGCTCTCCAGGTGAGGTACCTGGAGAGTGCCTAAGCACTCCACACATAGCACTGTCTATTCACTCAGAATAACCTCGTACATATGGTTTTTCACACTAACAGGGTGGTTTGAACCACTCCCTAGATAGTAGGATCCGAGACCTAATCTTAGAGTCTCTATCCTATCCTTATCACAACAAACAACTAAGTCTAGATTTCTCCATTAATTCTAACAAATATGTTCTTAAATAAGAAGAGAGATATAATTAAGTCTACTTTGAAATAGGGTTTCTATGATTTTAATTCAATTATTAGGTGGATAGTAGGAATTTAACCTCCACAAAATATTTACAGTAGTATATACAAATCAAAGATTGATATCTATCTTCAAAGTAGTTGTCACTTATGTTGTTTAATTTAAAATAATTAATTTAAAGAAAAATGTTATATGAATGAGTATCATATAAAGTGAGTTATGGCTTTTTAGGCATGTGGTATTGATAAGTCATGGTATTGGTGCATGATATTATAACAAAGTCTATTTATAGATTAAGAATCTCCATGACAAAATGAGGATAAATATTTATGAATAAGAATACTTTTCAATGTGTTTTCAAATGTATATATATGTTTGGATTATATATTAATTTATAATAATAATATAGTAAATTTTTATTCTTTTTTATTTTTTACTTTTTTAAAAGAGCTAGACTATTTAATTTATATTGATGCACTTATTTCTATTATAATTAACATAGTGTTGATAATACTTTTGAATTTATCATATATAAATTTATGAAATGGATGAACATTTTAAATAATGAAGAGGAATTAATCCATTTGAGATACAAACATTTAACAAAGGAGGCAATATTTCCCTTTTTTGGGAGGATTCCTGGCAGCAATAGGAAAAAATCTTTAGTCGATTAGACCTAGGAGAAACCTTTCTATTCACCACTCGGCTGAATACAAAGTCTGTAGAAAATTTTTGGCGTGGGGAGACTGAGATGCAATGGAGAAAATGGAAATTAAAGGACCACTGGCAGAATGCCCTAGAAACTCGCTAATGGGATAATTACGAAAAATAACTCAAAACCAGAAAATTGATTGTAGCAACTGGAGAAGATATATTGAGATGGGGATATCATACTAAAGGAATGTTCACTATACAAGAGGGCTATTACATAAAATCAAATAATTTACACACTATAACAGTTCCTCTCTGGCACAAAATCTGGACGACAAAAAAATGGCCGAAAATCGAACATTTTCTATGGCTTGTTAGCCACAGTAAAATCCTTACCTGGGATTAGTTGCAGAAGAAAGGGATGCATGGTCTTTCGTTATGCATATTGTGTAAGAAGCATGAAGAAAATATCGAACACTTGTTGAATACCTGTGGTCTGGCCAAGATGCTCTGGCTGAACCTTTCCACCCTCTTCCAACAAACTGACAGGGATAATATGAGCATCAAACATACCATTGAAGCCTGGAGAAAAGGAGGATACACTAGTGCAATCTTAACAGAGCATGCAAGCTATCTATGGGGTTTATTCTATGGGCCATATGGAAGGAAAGAAACCGCAAAATATTCAGAGATGAGTATCGGCAAAAAGAAGAAACATGGCAATTGATCCTCAATAATATCAGAGACCATCCTAGCTGAGGAATGGAATGAAGATGACTGGAAAAAAAATGGGACAGAGGCTCGAATTATAGTTACGCTCAACCTAAAACATCAAATGCTGGCCCAATCATTGTGGAAAGAAAAACCACCGGGGAGAAACCCACATGATTAATTTCAGGTTCCTCAACAAGGGTTTCTAAAGCTTAACTATGATGGGGCCTCTAAAGGCAACCCAGGTTAGGTAGGAGCAGGTGGAATATTTCGAGATTCGTAGGGTTTAGTTTATAGAATATCTGCGATGGACTTGGGGTTCTCTATGAACAATGAAGTGAAACTTATGGCAGTTAAACAAGGGTTGCTAATAGTAGTGAGAGAACGGTACCACAAAATCATAATGGAAGTTGACTCTGTTATGGTGATAGGGGTTCTGCAGAAGATGCAACAGGGGATAGGATGGGAGAAAAGTAGCCAAGGTTGGAGAACGACACGCCTAATCCATGAAATAAATACCATAATATCTGACATAGGCTACCTCATTCCATCACATGTTCCCAGAGCAGGGAATGAAGCAGCTAACTACCTAGCAAACTAGGGGTGCACTCATGCAGGATGGAATTTGGAAATCAACCAGACATAAATGGCTCAAGAAGTGGAACTAAAATATCTACATCTAATTGTGGATAGAGACAATGATATTTCTCGGGATCCTCGATTGGGGTGCCATGTGGGAGACGGGAGGCGTGAGGTGGCACACGACAGCATGCACCACATAGCTACTTGAGGACAGATGACGACAGGCGTTCAGAGGGTAGGTACTACCACTTGCAAAATATAATGATGGGTGAGGAAGATGGTGGAGGCCAACTAACCTTGTCAGAGATGTTTAGGAAAGAGCTTCGGTGCGTAAAGGGGGTTATGAAGGTAGGTGAGGGGAAAGGTGGTAGTTTTTTCCGACAGAATTCGGAGGAAGAAAGAGTAGACACTATCGTGCAGGAGAAGGTCTGAGCCCTGCAAAAACACCCCCTCATTGGGTATGTGCTTGTGGTCAATGAAGCCAAGTTCATGGTTTTCAACCTAGCAATTTCTCCTGTTTGTTACAACTCATGTATCTTCGAGGAGATGTCTAATCTTTTGTCTAGGTTCTACATTTGGAATTACAATGTTAATTGTCTATTTTGGGATTGGGATGATGGCTATATAAACATTGTGGGTTTGCATGTCCTATTAGCGAGTCAGCTATTTGAATCTAGAAGAAACAAACTCCGTTCAATTTTTTTTTTTTTAGTTTTCTACATGGCTTCGACACAGGTGGATTCTTGTCATTTTGTGTTCGAGCCCCTCTATATCAAGCTTCTTTTTTTTTCGATCCCTTTTGCTTCATGCATTCTACTTTCGAGGTCCTCTGCATCATGCATTCTACTTTTGAGCCTCTCTGAACCATGCATTCTGCTTTTGAGTCTCCCTGGCCCATGCATTTGGCTTTCGAGTCTCCCTGGCCCATGCATTTGGCTTTCGAGTCCCCCTGCACAATGCATTCTGCTTCTGAGCCCCTTTGTCCCATGCTTTCCATCCCTCAACCTATACGCAATTCCAATGATTCGTCGTCCCAGCCTTATGAATTACATTGCATGGCTTTGAATGACCATCCTACCAACTGTGCTCGACGCAATTGGCATTCTGGAACTGTTCTCTTTCAATCATTTTGTCATGTGGGTGGTTTCCTGCCGGGGATGTGGGTTGTTAGTCTTGTCTCCAAGGTTGTCCTTTTTGTTTTAACCCAGTTTAGGGGGCAATTATTAGAGGGTTTATTTATGTTTACAAGGGTTTCTTTTCTGATTTAATGGGTCTCTAGTTTACTGTGTTGAATTTCTGTCCCTACCTTTTCAAATTTTTGGTTCGTTGGGGGTTTCACTGTAGGTGGGTCTCTTACTTTTGGGTGCTGAGGAATTTCAATATTCATATTGGAAGTCTCGGGCCCAGGAAGGTTAAAATGCAGAAGTTGAAGGGTTTACTTCTTGCCATGCATTCCCAGTCCTGTCAAAATAAGATTTTTAATCTTACCACCCTTCTTTATAGTTTGCTACTGAGAAGGAGGAATGTTGACGTATATTTCTCTCCTGCTTGCAATGATGTCACTCCTGGCAGTTTGGGTCCTTTTCACTGTCGTTTCTATAAAACAGTTATTGACTTTATGCTGCAATATACATGTATCTATAATTTCTATACAGGTGTTACACTACCACTGGGCACGAACCTTCAACAACATAGTCAATTAATTTAGCAGTTGGTACAACTACATGCAAATATGGTTAAAGGATAGACAACAAAAGAGGAGGCCAAAGACAGGGAAATAGAAACAAAGCAAGCCTACAGTGGGCCCTAGCAAGAGAGGGAAAAATTTAGGAAAAGAGGTGGTGGAAAACCTCTTTGATGTCTATTCTATTGGCATTCTGCCGCAAGTCCGAACACTTATCTATGGATGGGAGCGAGACTGCAATACCAAGGAGGAAGGAGAAATACAGGAGGAGGCAATGGAATTCTTAAAGGACCCTGGTAACAAAAGAAGCAGACTGTCCCTATTCCACTAGTATATCCATACCTACTGGACGGTTAAATGTGTTCTTCCCAAGGCAATCATGAGCATCTAGGAAATTAGAGGAGACCCAAAAGCCACCTCCATTTTACATGAGATAAGAAGAGAGATCCAGAAAATTCGCATGGCACAACATCGTGGTAACATTCGTCTAGGACACATAGATCGCCAACTGCAAACCATGCACCAAGTGGACATGCTCGGTTCTAGTGTAAAGGACCCGACATCAATTGAGTCATCGGATGATTGATAATTGTCTTTTTTCTGGTTTTTTCCCATGCATCGTGTGGATAGAATTTACTATTTGAAGTTATTGTATGTAAGAGATAGTAAACTGGACATAACTGATAGTAGAGGGTTTAAAATTTTTCAGTAGTGGTTTGCTTATAAATCTTTAAGGTGGCCAAGAGACCTGGTTTCTGCGGGCAGGTTGAGGCCATCAAGTTTTGATTAGATGTAACCTGCTCCTCTTTTTGGTTAATAGAAAATAGAAAGGATTTGCTAAACTTACAATAAAAAAACAAAATAAATAAATTAAAGATTTTGAAAAAAAATGTATAATTAAAAAAAATAACTTTCTCCATATAGAATTAATTTTAAAATAATAATTATAGTTAGAGAATTGAATCATTCTTTATATAGTGGAAATAATCAAAATAATAGTTACATTTAGAAGAATTTAATCATTCTTTATATTGTAGATCTAAATGTAAAATTAAAATAAATTTATAATAATGTATGAATGCTTTACAATCAAAAGTGTAATTTATCATGTTTAAAATATTCAATAAATTATAAAATTAAATAATATTGAACTATATATTAATCTAGATCTATCTAACTCTGGATCTATCATGTGTTGAGAAGGATCAAATTCTTCTTTCTTCAAATTCTAAACTCTAAAAAAAAAATTCCTGTTTTAAAGTATTTTTAATTGTTTATTTAAATGTTTTTTATGAGCCCACCTTATTTAAATATTTTTATAGTTTTTTTTTTTCTTTCTTTTTAGACTTTTATACATTTTTAAAATTTTGGCTAAACAAAATTTCAACTTTGATGATGAGAGTTGTACACCCTTACACATCATGCCAAGGTCTAAAATAAACCTCTAAAAACATTAATATTTGAGTATGTAAATAAATATAAATATTTAAAACATTCAATATTATTAATAAAACAATATTTAAATATATTAATCAATCCAATATTTACTTTAAAAATAAGAAAAACAATATAATATTAAAAAAAAATTAAAACGTTAATCAATGCTTAAAAAATTAAGAAAAACAATATAAATATTAAAGAAAATTAAGAAAATACGTACAAATCAACAATTAGGTAAGATGTCGAAAGCTAAACCCAAACTTCTAGTCAACTGGATCACTGAGAGGGATTAGTGATTTTTTTATAAGAGGAACAATGGCCATTTGATATGGCATTGAATTGATTCGTTGGCATAGAAAAGAAGAATCAATAATAATTAGAATTTGATAATAACAAGGATCAACTGATAATGATGTTTCAGTTGGAATCTTTGCTTTATAATGAATGATGATCAAAGAACGCATGTTATTCCGGTAGAAGTTGATCTTTCTTCAAAGAAGTTTGCAACCCCTCAATCTTTGAAAAGTTTATTTATGTGTGGGCACTGAAATTATGAACTTTATAAATGTGGCAAGTATAAGTGGGTTATTCCACTTTCAGTTTCAGGAGTGAAGTATGGGATATGTAAATAGAAAGTATTAATGTTTTTTAATTTATTTTGTCTATTAAATATCATTTTATTATTCTTCAATGAATAAGATAAAAATACATTCAATTAATTATTGACATTTTATTTTCGTCATATATTCAATCAATTATTGACTTAGTGCTGCTAGAAAATATAAGGGTCTTACATTGACTTTTGAGTTTCAGTCATCTAATATCTGTATTATATGAAAGCATTCCAATTACTAAAGTTAGGTAGTTTGTAGCATGATATCATGGAAATTTGTCAAAAGAATACAGATGGGTCACATTGACTTTTTTTTAATGTGGCGGTGTGAAAAAATGGATGTGGTTTTCTTGCCTGAAATCATAATACCTGTATTGATATGAAAGCATTTCAATTACTAAAGTTAGGTGGTTTGTAGCATGATATCATGGAAATTTGTCAGAAGAATATAGATAGATCACATTGACTTTTTTGTTTTTGTTTTTTTAAATTTATGTGGGGGTGTGAAAAAATGCATGTGGTTTTATTGCCTGAAATCATGCAATTTTGTCAGAACATAGGTATACTTTAAAAAAAATTGTATATGGGATTGAAGAGTAAAATAAGTAATGTTTAAACCATCCCAATGAAGGATCCAAGTAATTTATTTTTTCCACAGTATAAGCTTGGCCCACCTTCTAAATGCTAAAGTAACAAAGTACCAAATGTACTTTATTCCAAAAACAAAGTACCAAATGTACCTTATTCTAAACCTGGTCGATGTCTGAAGGGAACTTTGTAGCAAAGTTTAAGGATAAATATCTCAACAAATGGGGTGTACGAGAACAGAGTAACATTTAAATCGAAGGAGTGTATAGGAGATGATGTATAGTTTATTGGGTTAAATTTGGTTCATTACACCTTTGGATATATGGGAGACACTTAGTTGTTAGTTGATGGTTGTTCAATTAATCATTTTATTAGTTGGTTAGCTAATAAGGTAGTTAATTAGTGTGGAAGCATATATAAAATTTAAGGAGTTTATTATGTGGTTTCATGAATGGAATAATTACATTTTAATATCATATTTATATGGTTTTATGGATTAGTTTATTATGGGTGTTTTTTTGGTTCTTCCTGTTTTCATTTGTATGTTGAGTTATGTTTATTTGTGTTTAAGTATTGTAATAGTGTTGTTAGTTAGCATCTCTTTTAGAAATGTATAGCTCTTTGATTTATTAATTCTTTGATTCTCCAATATGGTATTAAAGCTACTGGTTTAACATCTAGTTTGATGTCTATAAGTCTTTTAGAGATTGTTGGTTGTACAAGCTTATGATATGTTGAATCGCTCTCACAGTTTGAATCAAGATTTCAACTTGCAGATTACATCAAGGTTTATATCTATAAGTCAAGATCACGAGTTCTAACAAAATCCTTGTAATTATAAATGGCCATAGCTATGGTGTGTGGACTCTTGAATATATGCAAACTTTATTAAATAGCAGGGCACTTTACAAAGACTACAATGTAGAAATTTTAATACAAATTATGTATTCCCTGTATTCTCCTGATCTAAAAATTATGTGCCACTGTTAAATACATAATCACTTCTACAAAAATTCTTGCAGAATTTAAAACGCGATCGCCAATTGCAATATCAAGAAGAAATATCAATCGCACATAACATATATGTTTTTACCGGGAAAGCATAAAGCTAAAAACCCCACTATCATATGTTATGTATATATCATGGATCATGAAACAATCTCATACAAAACTCTAATCCAAGAGCTCTCAGTACAATGTACAATCGTCTCACACCGTCATACAAAATTAGCAAATACATGTGCCAATTTACTGCCTCCTGACATCCTGCCTCCACTGTGCAATCCCTGATGGTCAAGAACCTCTGAATGAATCATTCTTGTCTGCCTTGACTGAAAAATAATCATAGGCATCTCCAATGTGTGTGTGTGGTTTCATGAGTGCACCCACTAATGTCACAATTGATAGTCAAACTGTCCCTTTCACCTACATCTCAACTTGGTCTCCATTGGATCTGACATGCATGTAATTAACAATAGTAAATCTTTAGTTACATGTGAGACCATTGCTTGTGAATTAATTAAATAATTAATTCACTGAGCTCTCACTAGTGTATGTTTAGTTACAACTAGCACAACTAAGTTTAACTCACTTAACTAAGTTAAACTACTTTACAACTCACATAACTACACATCCAACTCTGTTACAACTTCGAATCACTCAGTTACAACTAAGTCCACTTGCATGTCTCACCAACCAACCTTAGAACTCGAAATTCCTTCAGCTAACTGGTTTGCCACTTCAGTTAATTGAAATCAAGTGCTTCAAGAGAATAGATTAATATTTATTGTCCAATTACTATTAAGAGATAATAATAATCGACATGCATTCTATTTTTAGACATGATATCTATAAATAGACTTCGCACATGCATCTAAAAATAGAACCTCATTTATAAATATAATTTGCTCACCATTCTAAAAATAGACATACACCTAAAAATAGCCTACGGGCCCCACCTAGTGTAGGTGCTTAATTTTCAGTAGGATCATCATCTTGTTGAATGTCAACACTCCCTCTCAACAAGAAAGGGATTATCTTTCACCCTGATCCTCTCTCTATGGTATTCGAATTTTCTCCTAGTGAGCGCCTTCGTCAGAATATCTGCATCCTAATCTTTCGTAGGAATGTACTGAAGCAACATGATCTTCTGCTGCACACAATCTATGATATGATGATACCGGATATATATATGCTTAGATATATCATGAAACATAGGATTAATCGAGAGTTTAATGCAACTCTGATTATCACAATGAAGCACTGTAGGATCTAAATGAAAACCAAACAAACCAACCAGGATCTTTCTCATCCAGATAGCCTCACATGCAGCTTGAATTGCTTCCATGTATTCTGCTTCTACTGAACTGAGTGCCATGGATCTCTGTTTCCTACTGTACCAAGAAACAACTGTAGATCCGATACTAAAGACCCCTCCTGAGGTGCTCTTTCTATCCATTGGGTTGCCCACCCAATCTGCATCCGTGAAGCCATGCAACTTCACCTCATCTGTCTGTTTGTACCATAAGCCATACTCAGATGTGCCCCTGAGATATCTCAGGACATGCTTGTCTGCCTTCCAAAAGATCTTGGTAGGATTAACCATCTCTTGAATAAGCTGGTTCACCGCATAACATATGTCCAGTCTTGTATTTACTAAATACATTAGCGAACCCACTAACTGTTGATAGACAGTAGCATCCACTACCTCTCCAGATGTAGTGTCCTCTTTCCTCCAGTTTCCTGGAAGAGGAGTATCCATGGGTTTGCAATCCTCCATGTGAAACTTACCCAGTATCTCCCTTGCATACTTGCCTTGAGACACAAAAATTTCACCTTCTCGCTGCCATATTTCCAATCCAAGGAAATAATGAAGGAGGCCCATATCCTTCATCTAGAACTCCTTTGCAAGGTCCTCCTTGCATGAGTGTATTAGCTGCTCATCACCAGTCAGTATTAAATAATCAATATAAAGAACAATGATTAAAAGCTTACCCTCCACCACAATTTGGTATAGGTTTTCATCCGCCTCACTCTTGGTGAAGCCAAGTCCAGTGAAATAGCTGTCGATACGAGTGTACCAAGCACGGGGTGCTTGCTTCAGCCCATATAACGCTCTTTTGAGTTTGCACACATGCAACTCGCTGCTGAAGATATCAAATCCTTCAGGCTGCCTCCACCACAATCTGGTATAGGTTTGCATCCGCCTCACTCTTGGTGAAGCCAATTATGGTGAAATAGCTATTGATTCGAGTGTACGAAGCACAGGATGCTTACTTCAGCCCATATAACGCTCTTTTGAGTCTACATACATGCGAATCACTGCTGAAGATCTCAAATCCTTCAAGCTGCTCATTGTACACTTCTTCCTCAATGATCCCATTAAGGAACACAGTCTTCACATCCATCTGATGAATTTTCCAAAGCATCTGCGCTGAGAGAGCATGGATGGTCCTTATGGAAGAATACCGTGTGACAGGTGCAAAGGTTTCTTCATAATCAATCCCCTCGATCTGTGAGAAGCCCCGAGCCACAAATATGGCCTTTTATTTCTCAACACTCCCATCAAAAACTTGCTTAAGCTTGTAGATCCATCTTGAACCTACCATTGAATTATCAACTAGCCTTGGAACAATTTCCCAATCACTGTTTCTGACAATGGAGTCATACTCCTCCACCATTACATCTACCCATGTGGGCTCCTGCACCGCTTCCTTAAAGGAATATGGATCATTCACAACACATTTTATCATGAGAGCCATGTATCCAGTGAATCGGTCAGGAGACTGTCTCTGTCTACGCTGTGAAGTAGGGACTCCTACATTCTGTGCCGCATCAAGCTTCAGCCTCTCAGCTTCTGTGGTACGCCTTCTGCCAGTTATAATGTTTGGCTCTACGTGAGTGGACTCCTCCACTTCATGAACCTCCTCTTGTGGCTGATCCACATCTAGAGACTCATCTTTGGGAACCAAAAGTTCCTCCTCTACATGTAAGTCTAGCTCCCTCTCAAGCGACAACTTCATGGCTTTCTCCTCATTGAATTTTATATCCCGTCGCACCACAGTCATTTGACTATTGGGAAATATGCACGATAATTATGGGTTGTTTCTATGTACCCCACAAATATCCAAACTTCAGCAGTCATCTCCAACTTCTTCCTGGCATTCTTGGTCACATGCACATAAACAGATGAGCCAAAAATATTAAAGTGAGAAACATCTGGTTTATTACTAGTAAAATCTTCTTTAGGTGTACTCATGCAAGTACTCTATGAGGAAAATGGTTTTGCACATAAACCGTAGTGTTGCATGCTTCTTCCCTCAAATGCATTGGTAGGCCCTGATCATGCAGCATCGCTCGTGTAGCACCCACGATCATTCTGTTCTTCCTCTCCATGACCCCATTTTGTTGTGGGTTATGAGGCGTATGAGTTCTCTTCGAATTCCTTCTTTTCTACAGAAGTCTTTGAATTTGTTAGAGATGTATTCTCCACCATTATCTCTCTGCGAAGCCTTCACTTGCTTCCCCGACTCTTTCTCAACCAATGCCTTAAACTCACAAAACTTTGAGAATGTTTGATTCTTCTTCTACATGAAGAAGATCCAACATTTACGAGAAAATTCATCAACAAAAATAACATAATACCTGTGTTTTTCTATTGAAGCAACCGATAATGGTCCACACATGTCTGTGTGAACTCTCTCTAGGATCACCGAAGCACGGTTCTCCTTTTCATGAAAGGTGGAATTTACATACTTCCCCATGGTGCAACCCTTGCACTGATCTAACTGAGCAAGTGTTCCCATTGGAAGTCCAATAGATATTTGCTGCATGACTTTCAAGGCTCCATGATGAAGATGGCCCAATCACCTGTGCCATAATTCGCCCTCATCCCGGCTCACCACTTTTTTTTCCTTGCCCATCATTGCAGTGCAGCCTTATACCTCCAGCTTGTTGAGATTATTAACTCGAATCCCTATCTTCTTGGCTTGACCCATTGTTTTATGTCACAGGAAAGCTTTTCCATCGCTAAAAGCAACGTCATAGCCTCTGTCCTCCAACATCGCGACTGAGACCAAGTTTTTCTTCAGACCTGGAATATGCATAACATCTTTCAATTGAAATGGTTTACCTGACTCCCTCTCAAATTTAATGGTACCAATGTCGGTCACATTGTATTGTCCATCGTCGCCCATCTCTATATGCATTTGGAGATATTTCTCCTCCATCACTAAAAAGCTTCTTATCTCCTGTCATGTGGAAGGAAGCACCACTATCAAGATACCACACCGATCCCATTACACTTGATACCAAGAATGCGATCAAAGAGAAATCAAGTTCAAATTACGAGGCAAGGGCCTCACCAGCTACAAATATAGCAACCTTCTTGTTCTTATTTTTCTGTCGGCAGTTAGTGGCGAGATGCCCATGTTCGTGACAGTGAAAACACTTCACCTTGGAAAATTCCAGCTTCTTGTCTTAGACTCGGATTTTGAGTGGAATTTATTCCCCTTCCCTTTCCTTGCCTTAGCAGCCAAGGCACAATCCTCTTCATCATCATGCTTTGATGAAGAGCCATCTCTGGTGTTCTTCCTGAACTCATCTTGCACTAGATCCGACCATAGTCGTTCCCAATATGACAATTTTTCCTGTCCAATGATAGAGCCTTGATAATTGTGCCAACTCTTAGGAAGTCCCAAGAGAGCCAAGCTCACCAAATCATCATCAGTAATAGTGATTCCCACACTCCCTAGTTCATCCCGACACTGGAAAAACTTTGTGAGATACTTTGGAATATTGTTGCCCTTCTCCATCTTGATATTTTTGAGTTTATCCTTCAGCGCCAATTTCCTATGGCCGCTGATTATTTGGAAAAAGATCTGTCAAAGCCTTCCACATTGCAAATGGAGTGGCTTTCCAATGAAGGCTTGAGACAATGTGGTCTCGTATACCTTCCAACAGAATCCTTCTCATCTTCCCCACTTTCTTTTACCATGCGTCAAGTAATGCAACATCCGTCGAAGTGGGTTTAGGAACATCGTTGTCGATGAATTCCTTCAAGCCATTATATTCAAGCACCGCCTCCATCCTGCCCTTCCAGGAAATGTAGTTCGAGTTGCCCTCAAGTGCATACTCTAGCCGCAAGCCATTGAAAGCCAATTCGATGTTTACTCAACTATCGCACCAAGAAATTCTTGTAGCAAATTCGAATTGTTTCCACCAACAAACTCAGATACTGCTTCAAAATTGCAATATTATCTGCTATGATACCATGTAGAAATTTTAATGCAAATTATGTATTCCCTGTATTCTCCTGATCTAACAATTATATGCCACTGTTAAATACATAATCGCTTCTATAAAAAATCTTGCAGAATTTAAAACACGATCGCCAATTGCAATATCAAGAAGAAAGATCAATCACACATAACACAAATGATTTTAACGGGAAAGCATAAAGCTAAAAACTCCACTATCATATATTATGTATATATCATGGATCATGAAACAATCTCATACAAAACTCTAATCCAAGAGCTCTCTGTACAATATACAATCGTCTCACACTCTCATACAAAATTGGCAAATGCATGCACCAATTTACTGCCTCTTGACAACCTGCCTACACTGCACATCCATGATGGTCAAGAACCTCTGAATGAATCATTATTTCTTGCTTTGACTGCGCAATACCCATAGGCATCTCCAATGTGTTTGGTTGCATGACTGCACCCACTAATGTCACAACTGATAGTCAAACTGTCCCCTTTACCTACATCTCAACTGGGTCTCCACTAGATCTGACATGCACGTAGTTAACAATAGTAAATCTTCAGTTGCATGTGATACCACTGCTTGTGAATTAGTTAAACAATTAATTCACTGATCTCTCACTAGTGTATGTTTAGTTACAGCTGGTAACAACTAGCACAACTGAGTTTAACTCACTTAACTGAGTTAAACTACTTTACAACTCACATAACTACACATCCAACTTTGTTACAACTTCGAATAACTCAGTTACAACTAAGTCCACTTGCATGTCCCACCAACCAGCCTTAGAACTTGAAATTCCTTCAGCTAACTGGTTTGCCACTTCAGTTAACTAAAATCAAGTGCTTCAAGAGAATAGACTAATATTTATTGTCCAATTATTATTAAGAGATAATAATAATCGACATGCATTCTATTTTTAGACATGCGATATATAAATAGAATTCGCACATGCATCTAAAAATAGAACCTCATCTATAAATAGAAATTTCTCACCATTCTAAAAATAGACTCCCGCTATAAATACAATTTTCTCAACATTCTAAAAATAGACATACACCTAAAAATAGCCTGCGAGCCCCACCTTGTGTTGGTGCTTAATTTTCACTAGGATCATCATCTTTGTTGAATCTCAATATACAATTCCAAATCCAAAGAGTGGCCCTCTTAAGTTTTTCATCAGTGAGAAGAAGGATGAGAATATAGGATTCAAAATGTCCTAATTCTTTAGGGAGATTCAATTTCATACAAGTAATATCCAATATCCAAATGAAATCTAGAACATCTTGAAGACTTACTTTGATAAGATCAATGAAAGTAAGGTTATGAAAATTTAGAAAGAGTTGATTTCTTTTGATCCTATGCCCTTTAAAAGCATTGAAGACTATTTGGCTCACATGAAGGAGCTATAATCAAAATTGGATTAATGTAAAATAGGTTTTCCAAGAAGATTTTTCAACTCATAAAACTAATCTTGATGAATCTAAAGACACCCTATGACATATTATATTCAAAATTTATGTGCTACTTGGGCTTACTTAAAAATAAAAATACAAGGTTAGGATTTTTCCCCTTGATTCTTTCTAGGGTTTGTTAATTAGGGCACACGAGAAATTGCTTGATGGAGAGAAAATTGAAGTTAAGAAACATGCTCATTATTGAACGACAAAGGTAGATGGAACAATATAGAAAGAGTTTAAGCAAGAAGTCAAGAGAAATGAGGGGATTGTGTACACAAAATTGTTAAGAAGAAGCATGATGTTCAAGCATCAACTAAGAAATGTAAGAAAAAAATACCCATTATTATCATTGTAAATTAGGACACATGGAGAAGCCCTATTAGTAGAAGACTAAAGAACTAGAAGAAAAAATCAAGAAGCTTGAAGGAGATATGTCAACTAGATTATCAACAAATGTGGAACACTAAACTTTAAAAGGTAAACAAAACATATATGTTCTTTGTGAATTCTTCTCGGGTCTTCTATACTCACACTTCCAAAAGTGGGTGGATAACTGACTCTAGTTGTACCAGTGGCTAATGCTACTTCTCTTTTTTTCTCCCTAAGGCCATATATAAAAAAGGAATTTTTGTTGATGATGATTACACCTTCATTATTGTTGATTGTGATATAAATGAATGTCAGAAAGGTGCGATAATTGACATATATCATGTGCCTACTTTTAGTGTCAATTTGATGTTTATACCCCAACCAACTCAAACTCACAAAGAAGTAGAATTTTGGCCAAAACGATTTGTTGTAAAATATATACATACTAATTTTGTTGTTGTTTTTTAGGGTACTCTTGATCTAAAGGATAAATTTTACAACTTCTATGATTTTTTATGAAATGTCCAAGATGAATTATACTCATAGCAAAGACCAAAGGATGAAGCATAAATTGGCATGAAAGACTCAAACATTTGAATTTCCAAAGTATGACGTTGATGGTGAAACATGACATAGTTGTTGGACTACCTAGGGTCGCTCCCCTTGATGGTGTATGTGAAGGGTGTGTGCTTTAAAAACACCAACAAATTGCATTTTAAATTTATGGAAGGATTGGAGAGAAAAGACTCAATTGGAACTTGGCCATCATGTCCTATGTTCCTTGAACATATCATTACTAGTAGGTGTGAGGTTTGTTTTGACTTTCATTGATAAGATTTATAGGTACACCTAGGTATGCTTCTTGATGAATAAGGATCATGTATTTGAAAAAAAATCAAGGGAATTAAGGCATTAGCTAAAACACAATGAGGCTGACTTGTGAAATGTTTGAGATTAAACAATGGAGGAAAATATGTGGGTAAGTCCTTTGAAAATTTATTTTCATATCATGGTATATTTTGGTAGATATTGATGCATTATAGACCTCATAAGAATTAAATTTATTAAAAGAAGAATCATACCTTGGTTGAAATGGCATGGAATTTACTTCATGTCAATGGCATAGATTTTGGGTGGAAGTTGTTGACTATTCAAACAATCTTTTGAATTTAGTTTGAACTAAAGAAATATGGTACATGACTGCTCTTGAGAAATGGAGTAGGAGAAAGTCCACACTCAAACCCCTTATGATATTTGGTTGCATATCATAGGCTCATATTCTAGATTACAAGAGAAATAAATATGATGCAACGATTCATGTATGTATGATGATGGTTTAATTTGATGATTTGAATACCTATATATATTTTGATTGAATCATTGATGGGCATCCCAAATAGGTACAAATTAAGGCCCATCTAACCATCCTTAGACATATTTAACTTTTCCTTTTGCACTTAATAATGTCTTTTTCAACTTTAATCTATTCTTAAGAGGTTTAAGAGATGATTACGATATCTTGTGTGCGTAATGCATTTATTATGTGGTATTTTGAGGATATTATGCACATATCATGTAGGAGTCAAATAAGAGAAGAATATAGGGTTTTTCCCTTGCTAAAGGATAATAAGAACTCAGTTGAATCAAGGACATTTATTAACTCTCTGTAGCTATGAAGTCATCATGGAACCAAATCCTACCTTTTAGGGATTTTGGAGGGAAGTAGAACACTCTTCAAGGAGGTTTCCCCTCGAGTATTTTTTTGAATAAATAAGGAGACTTAGTAGCCCATTAGGGATTCAAAACTTTGGAGAAGATAGTTAGTAGTAGAGAAAGGATTTTACTCGCTATTTCAATTTTTTCATGTTTCGTGTATGAGCACATTTGTTGATTGATGAAAATCAGTCTTTGATTTCCAGTTTGATTTTACTCTAAGGAACTCGAGTCTCCTTGGGTTAGGGCCCAACCCAAGTGCTCAAGCCCCCTTCTTATACCTTTACTTTCCATGCATTTAGTTTAGTCATGCTTTTCTGTAAATCTTATCTCTGAAAAAAGTATTGTCATTGTAGGGCTAATGAATAAGCATCTCTCTGAGTTTAGTTATGTGTCTTTCTATGGTAGACTCAAGAATAGTTTCTTTCATGTAGTGATATTCTTCATTTAAAATTAAACTCATCATTTATGTCATTTTACTTTTCTACATTTAATAGTTTATAAATTATTTATTCACTTTGCTTTTAATAGTCAATCATGCAATTTTCTTTCAGTTAGATAGTATTGCTTCATAGGTTTAGTTGCATTCAGTTCACCCATTGTTACCCATTTCTTCAATATGCCAGCAAGTTGGTTTTTTCCTATATGAGATACAAGAAACTCCATCTTTTCCTATTCCTTGGATGAACTTATCTGTTGGAGGCACCTAAGCTTGGAAAAGATTCATTTACCCTTATACAATATTCCTTCACCTTCTTCACCCCGAAGGCCACATCAGGCCTTATAAAACTTCTCTCGGTTTTGCCCTATAAAAAAAATAGGGGCATCCTGTAGCAGTACACAAATTTCCTTAGAATGCCTCTAGATTTGCACCCAAATCTTGTTTATAATTCCTTAGTAAATGAAAATTCTCATTAGAACCTCAAAATGGAGTTTAGAAGTTCAAAGACCCATACCCTAGTAGTTGTATAAAAACAACCTTCTTTCTATAATTAGGGCTTATTGGTTGAATGTCTTCTTTTAGTTGCAAGTTGATTTATCATGCATCATAAAATAGACTTGATTTTTCTCTAGAATTCTTGAATGATTTGCTTAAATTTCCTGCAGTTAGCATAGGTTTCTTCTGTGTCAATTATTTTCCTACAAAATAGAATAGGTTTATTTCTTTTCATTTACTTTTCTGCAAATAAAGTAGAGCTACCTTCTGCTATTTACCTTTTTGAAAATAGAATAGGGTTACTTTATTTTGTTTCCTTTCCTACAAACTAAATTAGACCCATTTTTTATTCCATGTTGTTTTGAGAATTTCTTATATCCTAGATAGCAAAAGTGGTATTTGTACATTTTAGCTTCCCTTCAGTTGCATCAGGTCAACCAAAATAGAATATATTTCTTGTTGCACATATAGTTCTGACACCTCTTATGTTTGTACGAATGCCAAGTTGATAATTAAAGTTTATACCATCAAGAGTTTCAACATGCTTGTTGTAATACTAAGGTCCATCAATCACATAGAGGAATTTTTGTAGGAGAGATGTTGTATTTGATGAGAAGACCATAGGAATTACTTTTGAATTCTTCTTCTATCTTACAAGGTGGCAATTATACATTTTTTTAATAGAATTTTGGATTGATTAACTACTACATAAGACCATCATGTTGATAAGAAAACTCTTTTATCTTATCCAAGTTGTAGTCAACCGTTTCACAATAGAGTTTGACAACATGCTACAAGACCCATATACAATCCACTATTAAATAGTTTAGTAAATGAACGCCCTCAAGAATTGATATTTGTCTTCCTAGATATATAAATAAGACAATCAAAGTTGTTGTTACTGCTGGAAATGATGTAAATGCCTCATGGAAAAAAAACATGTCAAAAACAACATGGTAGTATTTCTCTAATAGTGCATGTGATATAGATTTTTCATCACGATACATATGCAAATTCACATGATTAAATTGAATGGGAGAGTATCATTACTAATGTCACAATCCTTAATGTTGAATCAAACATGGGACTTAGTTCCTTGGCCAAAATAAAAAAAATGTAGCAAAGAGTCAATGGCTCCACAAGACCAATTTACATCTAAAAACATTTTTGAGAGGCATAATGATTTTTTGGTAGAAAATGGTTTTTCTTGGAAGGAATGCATCAACTACATTTGGATACTTTTTCCCTTCCCTACTCATTTGGGATATGAGGCACATTAGATGGATGTCAAAAGTGCTTAATTACATGGTGATATTATTGAAGATATTTATATGGAGCAATCCATAGAATTTTAAATGATGGTTGTCTTGTTTATCAACTGAAGAATGCATTGCATGATTTTTGACAATCCCCAGTGCATGTTATGATAAGATTAATTATTTGTCCTTAACCTAGGAAAACTGATATGAATTTGATCACATTATCTATGTTTTACATGTAAATGGTAAACATTGTGACCTAGTTATCAATGGAAGTAATATTGATTTAATTTTGATTTTGAAAATAAAGTTAATAGATAAATTTGAGATAATTGACCATGGCCTGTTGGATTTATTTTTGGGCATCCAAATTTTTTCAAATGTAGGATGGTATATTTATTTTCAACCTAAAAATATATATTAAATCTATTGGAAAGTTTCAAAATTGAAGATAATAAACCATGTGTTACACATTACTTGTCATGAATAAACATAGCTAAATAATGTGATTCTAAGTTAATGCTACTATCTATAGAAAGGTTCAACCTGTTAACTTTATTTATCTAAATCATAGTTGATTTGATATTTCCTTTTCTATTAATGTGATCTTTCTAGTTATGTACCATTTGTGAGAGGGTCACTTGAAGGTCATAAAAATGATTGTTTGTTATATCAAGGGCACTCAACTTGGTATAAATTATTGAAATACTAAGAACTAGATAGTTAGTAGCATTGAATTATATTGGGATAGATATGAAATTGCCAAGAAGTTTATATCAAGAAATGTGTTTCATGTTGGTTGATGACCCATAGTCTAGTCTTCTAAAAAGTAGAAATTTATCTCTATTTTGATCACTAAAGTAGAATATGGGGGTGTAGTTAATGTTGACACAAAGGCATATTCATAATATTTTGGGTGAGCTTGGATTTAAAATCATGGATTCAAATATAGTATATTATGATAATTAAAGTTCCATACATGTGGTCGAGAATCTAGTTGTCGATAGTAAGATTAACCATTTGGAGCTTCATCATGTTCATTATTTTAGATAGTTGGTAAGTTATGCTACTTTTTCTCTTATCTATTGCAAGATATATGTTCAAGTTGTTGATATATTTATGAAGCCTCTAACATAGGCTATGCTTATGTAATTTCAAGTTATTCTTGTGCTAAAGGAAGTTTCAATTATATGGTCAGGGGCGAGGGGTGTGCAACACAATGAAGATAATTCCACCTCTTGAATCCTTGGAGAATTGTGTTGATGGAAGAGTGTTGGAACAATAAGATAAACATGTTAAACAACCATTTAGATTTTATCGAGGTAGTTTGTTGATAACTAATGGTTTCCTAGCATAGTTAACTAAGATAATAACTAAATTGTTGACGAATCTTTCGACAAGTTAGTTGGATTGAGGATTTCAATATATGTATAGGTCAAAGCATAATTGAAAAGGATTGCTATGTGGCTTGGAAAATCAAAGTGGACCATGCATTCCTTGTTTCAAGGGATTCAAGATGGCCTTATGGATAGATTTGTCATGAAGTTTTTTAATTCCTTGTGTTTCATATTATATGTTGTGCTATGCTTACTTATACTTAAGTGTCATAACAATGTATTTAGATACCACCTATTATTAGAATGTACAACTCATTGATGTTGTGTGTGTGTGTGTGTGTGCATGCACACACGTGCGTGTAATTTAGTTATTATGCCTTAGCTAATATCTTTGCCCACACCCACATTCATACGTCCCCCCACACTACTCTCATATATGATAATGGGGGAATATTAGGTAAAACATAAAATGATTTACCTAATATCTTCCCTACCCACCTAATATCTTCTCCCACTCCCAACCTCATATGGTAAAACGTAAAATGTTTTAGCTAATATCTTTTCCCATATCCACCCTCATATTCTAAAATCATCTAAATATGAAAATTAGATAAAGGAAATGAATAATTTTGTTGAATGGTGTTGTCATTTATGTCAAATTTATTTGTTGGTGAGCAGCATGAAAAGAAAAATAGAAAAGAAGATAAGGAAATTCTTTACAATGCATTGAAGAAGCTTTGACATGAACGCTTTTAATATATATCATATTAGAATAATGGGAAGTGCCAACAAAGAAGCCCGAAAATTCCCCACATTTTTTGAGGCAGTTGAATATGAAATTGCATGCTATACCATTACCATTTGATAGTACTTGTCAAGACCTTTCCAATGGTTTATTATACCTTGAAAAATGTCTCCTGAATAAAAAGTTATGGTTGTTTGAAACATATGGACCCAAACAAGAGGCAATCAATTTTTTGAAGAATGTCCACAATTGTTGGCCATATATTAAAATTCTTGCCAATGGTCATTATTTTTACACATGTAGGAAATTATTATTTAAAATAAATGAAATACCTATGATTGAGTGTATGGTATTTACAATAATTATTGGACTTTTACTTCGTGCACGGTATCACAACAACCATGGGACTAAGCCCTATGTGTGAGGGCGCAAGCATTACCATAACCATGGGACCTTGAACTCACCAACTCAACCTTATTTTATGGTTGGCTTCCCGTGTGAATTGGCCTAACCAAACCTATATAAACTGTAAGTTCTAATTTGATTGGTGTAGGAGTGTGAGCAACAAATTTGTCTTTGCAAATTTTATGGCCGTCTTCGAAAACGGTCGTAAGGTTTTGTGGAGGAAGCGAATGAATAAAAAATATATATATATATATATATATATATTTTATCACATAAGCACAATTTGGTTGTGAAGAGTCTAATAAAAAAAGAGTAAGTTTGAATATGATGATGGGGTCCAAGCATCATTTAAGCGACTTACATAATGAGCACCATTTATCGGTCTGAGGTTTCTTCATTTGATCGGTTTTCCATTTCATCACCATGATTTGAACTACATTTGGAACACTATTCAAGTGAAAATGTGAGGGTATGGAAATTAATCTAGGATTGGCTTATTGTGATCACTCATCAGTTCATTATTTACTTACGGATTTTCATTAAACGATGAGAGTTGATTATGGATGTTATTGAAAAAACTTAGACTATATGCACTCCAAATTGGTCCCCACAAAATAATTCCTGATATGGTGTAGCGAAAAGTGTTAGGGGCTTGACAATACTGAGATAGGGGGGTGAATCAGTCTTGTTTGACATGGATCACCAAATATCATTTTTACCTTTTCTTTCACATTAAATGAACCATATGAAAATTAGAAACATAACATGAACAAATATGAGTATATCACATGACAAGAATATAAATCATGAACCATGAAAGCAACATATAAAGCATCAAGGCACATAAGTCATCATCAAACACATAGAGACACTTGATTTTAGGACGAAACCATTCCAAGAGAAAAACCTATGTCTGTTTTGTTTGTTTCTTCTTCTTATTAATTAAATCTTCTTTTACATCATGCAATGGCCACCACCAGTGTGCAAGCCCCAAATTGCAATGCACATGAGCAACCACTTACTCCATGACACTACCTGACAAAAGGCACCACTTCCACAACCATGCAAGCCCAAACCTATTGGAGGCTCCTACCTCCAATAGTTTCTAAAACCACCACCAGAAGGAAGCCACCACTCCTTCTGAAAGCTACCACTTGCTACACTAAAGGCCCCAACCCTCAGGCTCTTATGGATCACATTTCATATATTTTAATACTGGACCCACTATTCTATGCTTAAACATTTGTAGGCCTAATTTTCACACTAGACCCACATATAAATCTCAAATCATCAAAAAAAAATCTCTTTGCATCACATATCTACCACAAACCTTAGTAGCATAAAACTACTCCACTCAACTCATCAACACTCTCACACTGAACAACAAGTTTGATAATCAAACCACAATTCAATCAAATAACACCATACATAGCAGAATTGTTAACATCACTCAATACTATGATATTTCCAACAAAATCAAAAAATACATAGCATTACTTTCTCATAATACACCTCTCAATCAACATAGGAAGCACATACTTTCTAGACTCAACACATAATAGCATACATATCAATCCTGACACAAGACAATTCTTCCCAATACATCATACTCTGACTTCTAATGACTCAAACACACATCTATAAACATGAATATACATGGTTCATGGTAGAAATACATTAGGCATACAACACAAATATATTCCCTAAATAATACCACTCAATACCTCTCCAATAATCATGTAATCAACTTGACCTATGCTAATATCACCCTTGCTTATCGCATTCTATTCACTATAACACACTTTGACTCATGAGCATGGTATTTACACATAACCACAATCTCGTGGCTTGAAACATGTTGCACAAGAATATAGATGCTATACATTAAAGTTGTCATGACGCATCAACACCAACTCATCTCTCTCCATCTCTGTATTACACATTTGTAGTTATCTCTCAAGTGGATACACCAAATCACACTCTACAGGAAGTACACTCTGTCTAAGCTAACAATAGTCAAATAGCCATGATATAATACTTAAATATGCACACACCATAATATACAGGAGCCCACACCTATATCAATCTCATCCAAATCACACAACATAACAATCTCTAGTTTGGTAAGTGTTTAATATATCTCTACAAGGATGTATCATTCTCCAAATGTGGACCAATAAAACCCAATCTAGTATGTGGTTGCGCCATCTCTTTGGAACTTGCAGAATAAGATTCCATAACTCTCTTTTCATATGAGTATCATCACTCTCTTATAGGTTCACAATGCAAGTAGTCACAATCCATCGCTCCACTTTCAAATTGATTAAAACAGTTCCTTTCTATGCACATTCTATATATGTTCAATACAAATCACAATGCATATTCATAGTGATACACACATTGAATCAACATGTAATAAATTTTCTCTGCTATAAGTGTGCACTACAACCATGGACCACCACACCAACGAAATAACACACTATTCTATAAGTTATACACTGCTAGAGGTGCACACACCATCTACCCATCTCCATGCACAAGGTATCACACTTTAAAATACTTTATTCAACAATGCTACAATCATTCCAATCCGTTGACCAGTTGACCACTATGCATCACATTCATTGCATTCATACTCTTAGAGACCAAATCAAGGTGTTTTAGACCATGACTAGATCAACCATGCAAAAACCAAATCAATTCTCTTAAAACTCATTCCATTTCTCATTGGATGGAAAAATCAAACACATTAAAACGATCCACTTCCCATGATGACTTTATCATCAAAATAACTAAATCCATGCATAAAAAATTGACCACTTCAATGAATTATTACATTCCAACATTGGTGAATTACTGGAGTATTGAATATGTAACAACCTCCTCCCATAATTACCCAAGATAATCGATCCACTAGGTAAACATTTAACGAGAGGATACTATGATGTAATTCAACTCCCCATGTGTATTCAAGGAACTGGAACCGACATAACAAAGCCAAAATAACCTTCCACACATGCTACAGAACATTAAGGAGCCAACCAACCCTTACAGGTGACCAACCCCTAAATCAACTTGAAATTTTACTGATCTAGACTCTCAGGCGCTCCCATGACAAGCTATGCATGCTACTGAGGCCTTCCATTCACTCCCACAACATGGCATGCGAGTGAATGTGGAATTTTTTAGGTAGTTTTGTGATAGTGACCCCGGATTCTAAGCTAGTTTTTCAGGGCCAGGTCTCAGGCCACTGCCCAAAACTCCATGAAACCTTCATAAATGAATAATAACAATGGAACTTAACTAATAATGCAAAAACTAGTACAAGTACTTAATTTGAACCCTACTAGCCATGACAAGCATTTCGTCAAACATGTCACAAATATGTAATGTATAGGTCATAACAATAAATATGAGCATGTGGGTCTCATACTTATTTGAGATTCATAAAGAATCATTATTGCCTTATTAAAATAGCTGCATTATAATCTATTAGGTCATATATTCATTGCACGTTCACTTACTAATCAAAACATGATGAAATATATACAATCAAGTTTATCATAAAAAATACTCATAACCAACATATAACAAATATAAATAACAAGGATATAAAAACCATAAAAAGCACATATGAACCATTACATTTACACATAAAATACCAAGGAGAAGAAGATATTTTTAATGAATGCAAAATCCAACTAGGTTTGGGACTTCCACGAACCACCAAACCGTAGTTTGGTTGAACCAGACGTTTCTTTCATCCAATCGCCCCTTTTCCATATTATAAGCATGGATGTGGGACTAAAAAAAAAAACAAACTATTTTTCCTTAGGCTTTACTCCATTCCCCATCAAATCACTAGTCCCTAAACAAGCATGGATGCCACTAGATTTTTCCACCTACACTGTGAGGAAGTTTTCTACATCCTATTCTCTAGACTTTACTGTATATCCAACCATTCACCATTCAAGGTTTCCTAGGCGTAATAGAGACTCCACCCTCCAAGATTTGCCGTATATCCCGCCATACATAGATCAAGGATTTCTAGGCCTAATCGAGGGCATAAACCTCTAGGCTTTACTATATATCCTGCCATTCATCGATTGAGGATTCCTAGGCCTACCAAGGCACACAAAATTTGACTTTATCGCAATCCCACCTTCTCCGATCTATGGATTCCTAGGCCATGTGTTCTATATTTCAGATACCACCTTACTGAGTTTCGAAACCATCTAATAATCCAACTCAACCAAATACAAGAGAACCCACCACACCATGGCTATCCAGAAATAGCAAGGCAAGGCTAAAGAACAATGTCACACCTAGAAAATACCATGCCAATGAAAACAAGAGAATCAAATACACACATGCATGTACCATGCATGCCAAATCTAGCAAGGAAATCACATATGAAAATCGATACTTGCAAGTAATACTGTTGCAGTCGCTTGATCCTTCTCTTCCTTTCTTGATATTTGATTTCCTTTTCCTTCTTGGTCCTTTGTTTTCTTTCCCTAATCCAATGCTAGAGTGCTCTAAGAAAACTAATAGTCCAAGAGTGAGAGAGAGAGAGAGAAAATAGAGAGAGAGCTCAAAAACTGAACTAAATAAAGGTACCAAATGATTCTCATAAGCCTTTTTATTAATGAGGCCTCTATTTTCTTCATTTTTCCATTATTTTCCTTCATTCCTCCTCACATGCAACCTGTGACACTTTAAAATTATTTTTCTCCTAATTTCCATTATTTTCATAAATAAATGCCAATAAATGCCACTTTGCCTTTCTAAGTTCTTTGTCATTGCCTTTGCCAATTTACTTAGCCATAATAAACCAAATGAACACCGATACTAGGATGTTTTTACCAACATTTAGCTTGGAATATGTGTCCCATGACGTTGGTTATTATTTTTCTTTATTTACATGAATTTTTGACCAGGGCTATTACAAAATTCCAATAGTAAACATAGAAAATTTGGTAACTGAAGTCTTGTAGAAAAAATGTAGATAGTTTGATAACTGGAGTCATGTAGTGAAACATCATTATGCATATTTTCAACACTTCTACACCTCATCCAATCCATTTAAAAACTTGTCATCATGTTGAAATCAATGCAAAGCTAACTGATTCCATGGTTGACATCAATGCAACACCATGATGCCAACAATATCCCCCTTTGGCATTGATGTCACTCCACATCCACAACACAAATCTGGTCTCCATTTTCCTCTGACAGGCTGCCCACATTTTCTAGTGGTGGTTTTTCACATTCTCCCCCTTTGACATCAATATAAAAGGGTCATCAAAACTTGTTGTAACACCATGCTGACACTAAATATATTTTTCTAATATTAATGTTCTCTAATGAAACATGATCAACTACAACACCTACACAATAGTCATTAGCAACCAAGAGATCCATTTTTCATAGTTATATCTCCTACAACCAAAATTCCATCTATGCCAACACCACGGGCTTCCTCTCGTTGACATGATCCCCTTCAACATGTATTAGGGTTGCAACCAACTCTCCAAGTTGTTGTTCAAAAGGATTTGTTCTTGCATGCATCTCCATGCTTCCTTGCCACATCAAGAGGTTACACCAAGTCTAACCAATCACTCCATAATCACCCATGACCAATGATAACATGGTAGTACATGGAAATAACAATGCACTCAAGCGTTCATCCAAGGTTGTAATAAATATTCTTTACAATGCATGCCCAAAACAAGGAATACTCAACTAATAACTAAACGATAAAATAAAAAATATTACATAGCTAGATTTTGCACTCAACAGTGCATACATGGTTGATATAAATGGCTCATTTATATGGATGCCAAAATAAATTTCTCTCTCCTATGCATGGCTCAAATAAATGATGCTCTTCTATGAATAATGGGTAAAAAGTGTTTTCAACCAATTTTCCAATGATAGAAAAATACATACATATGGATGATATACAAGATTTTCACTCGTAGATACAACATATGGAGCTTCTACAAAAGAATGAATGAAAACAATATGAAAGTAAAATAAAATCAAACCCTTGAAACCCTAATTCCATGCATAACTCCCCTTGATATCATGTACCTTCTAGACTTGTTTTTTAACATGTAAACTTGATTGTGCACTTGGGATCTTAATCACACCATGTTTCTTCTTCAACTCATACTCTTGCCTTCTTGAAGCTTTCCATGTTGTTGTGATACACTCCCCTTGAGACCATGTAGTCCTCATATTGCTCTTCTGTAGTCTTTTGTGAGTATATCTAAGAATAATGGACTGCAATGTGGATCAACTTCCCCTACTCAAAATTTGATAAGGAAGAGAATTTCCTTGATCTATTTCATTTTCCAAATCTTCCCTTCAACACGTACACATTGTCTGTGGTCCTAACTCCTTTTGCAACAACTCTCTTGGACCTTTCTTTTCTTATGTAGAAACCTTTGGAGTTTAAGATCACTTCCTTGCCTCCATCAACCATCTAGCTCACACACTAGATATTATGCTTCAGTCCTTCAATAGGAAAGACATCAATTTAATTTGTCTTTATGTCATCAAGATTGGCCTTTCTCTTCCCCAACACATTAACATATGTATTATCTCCAAGAATAACATGGACCTCTTTGTTTTTCCTCAAGGAGAGGAATATTCTCTTGTCCCTTGACAAATGGCGGGTAAAACCACTATATATGTACTATCGATCATCATCATCAAATGTGCATAAGGTGATGCCACATTTTACTTATTTCTCCTCCTTATTCTTCCACTCTGTGATAAGCTGCTTCTTGGCATGTTCATTTTCCTCTAGTTTTATACTAGGCCTACTCTAGATCTGTTGCTCATTTTGGTTGATATTCTTTGAGAAACCAAACAAATTTCAATATCTCACCATGTGACCAATATTTTCAAAAGTATAAATTCTCACATGACTGATATATGAGGCAAGAAGGTCATATATTCTACTTCTCACATCAAATTTATGCCTCACATTGATCATGCTTATACTCCCTGGGATAGATATGAAATCAATCGCCTTGTGGAAAAATAGGTTAGAAGAAAAAAAATAACCATTAAATGAAATTTTATACCTAAAGGTTTTTGTTCTCCTTTGCTACCGAAACTATTGCATAATTTTCTGATTATATGTGAGCATTCTACTTCTACATCTAATCGCAACTTGTCCAAAATTGTGATATATGTAGCATTCAATCTCGTCCATCAAAGGAGAAAAGGGTTTGTTGCTTCTCCTTTGAAATATGCCATACTCTTCTCTTGGATCGAATGGTATTGTGGTCATAGTTTCTCCTTTTGGCACTCTTGTTGGCTACTAAATATACTGCTCATTTCCTTCCTTTTTTCTCTTATTGTTGCCACTATCTACTTCAGGATTCCTAGGTTCTGCATTGTTTTTTGCATGATCCTATGAGCTAGACTCTCCCTTTTGAAACCTAAGTCCAGAACTTATCAAGGGATATTTGTGTCTACTAAGGATGTTGTACAAGAACTTGGTGCTCTTTTCCTACATCAGTTGTGTAGGTTTTAAGTCTCTACAAAAATCACTTGCAAAAAAATTCTTAAAACATAAAATATACAATGGCAAGAACATAAAAAATAATTACACATATATTTTTCCTTGCATCCCAAAACTGGGACTACCATATTGATTTTTCATTATATTCCTTTCAATGTTACAATACATATTTTTACATGCCGAAGCATTAATAAACCCTCACCCATTAACCCTGGATTAGAACATAACCGTAGTTATCTTAACCATATCTACAAAATATCATGGGCATAAAACCATAATTCCAAAAAACCATGTGCAAAAACCACACACAAAACCATGGGTAGGTCCACCCACCATTATAAGTCCACCCCCCATTCTTGGATCCACATAAAAAAAAATTCTCAGGGTGCTGCCCCGAACCCTATGCAGGGGAGCTACTGCCCCCATGTAACTCCCCTGCTACACCCAACATGACATACAACGTGTGGGGCTTGTCATGGAAATAATATAACACACACCTCATAAGTTGATTATCTTTTTGTTCTATCTCATTTATTATAGAGATAAATTTAGCTTCTATCTTTACACATTAGTTCTCACTTTCTTTTAGTTGGATATTGTTCACATCTTCAGTTCATTTTAATTCCTCTCTTTGGATCTTCAAGAATATTTTCAAAAATGACAATTGTCTTGTAACAAACTTCCTCTAGAAGTTTCCTGAAAAATATGACAATTGTAGGGTGGGTCTGCTTTACTTTGGTTGTAGTTGACTATCTTTATCTCTCTTTATTGTACCTTGAGTGTTCTTCTTTCTCTTTCCTAGGCACTGGATGGGCTGCACACTACCTTGGTTTGGTTTCCAATGGTGCATAATTTGGTTGTGTTGATGCCAGTGCCAATGGTTGAGGTCATTCTTGTTTTTTTCGTGGAGGCCTCGAACTTGAGCCTGCCTCTGCCATTGACACCTGTGACACTAGTGAATATCCCCTTTGAATGGGAAATTTATATATATCCATCATAGCTCTCAATTCCTTGTCCAAAGGGATGTTTCAAGACTGTGCATCCAAAATTGTCCCTTCTAAAGATATGATCGTTTCATAGTCCACTTTCCCTTGCTCTTTGAATATTCTCCTTAACATGAACAAAACTTAAAAATAGTATTCATACAAATTACAATATCCTTTCCATGTAGTGGATGGTCCTCCTCCTCGAACCCTTTATGATATTCCTTAATGTCGTCTAGGTTCTTCATGAGGGATTCCTTGGAATATAAATTGCCATTCCCATCAAATAAAAATGGGAATTTCCTCTTGTATAATACTTCACATTTTTATTTAAAACTTTGTACTTAATTTTATAGTGCCTCTGATTTCTTTTCTACTAGTTCTACCAACTTTTTCTTCCTCTTCATCTCGTTGGATCTCATAATCCACCAGGATCTATCAATATTTTCCTTGACGACCTCCTCCTTGGGCATATGGTTAAGGAAATTTATGATCACTATGACCTTGGAAGGGAGGTCTCCAGTAATGGTCTTAATTGAATTCATTTCCTTGAAAGCCATACTAAAATTTTATATATTTTCTTGAATCAAATCCATGAGATCCCAACGCTTATCCACTTCCTTCATGATCCTATCCCATATGATTACTTTAGCATATTTGAAAGAGGATTTTCTTGGATGCTTCCTCTTAAAAATTTCCAAATTTTATTCAATATTCTCACCATGATCTTGTGCCCAGTACATCTCCATATTGTTTCCCTTGAGCTATTCTTCCTTTGTCTTTAGCTCTCGCTCTCAATTTGAGAGTAGAGCTTGCAGCTTCTTGGCATATTCCAATACTATTAATGATTAAACTTGCCTTATCAAAAAATTAGGGGTCTTTTGATACTGAAGAGTCCCATTTGTCTTCTCCTTCATTCCTTGGACCTGCGCCTCTAGTAACAAAATTTGATCCTTGTATTCCTTATTCTTGATAAGTTACTCATGTAACTTAGTCTTCATATCTTAGCTCTATTTTTCTATTGTTTCCAACTCAAATGTTTGCATAGGACATGCATCCATAATCTTATGTTGTTTTTTCATCAAGGCTATATCCTTGAATTTTTCCTCCAACATAAATTATATTGCTTAAAATCCTAAGGGAAAATAGCCAAATGTGTGATTTTATCCTTTAGGGTTTTGATTTTCATCTCTAGGATCCTGCAAACTATCCTCTCATATTTCAACTGACTATCCTTATTGAACAATTCTTGCAATTTCTTTGTTGTATAATTTTTTTGGTGTATTTACCTATGCACCAAATGGGCCACTTGCATGTTCCATTCCATAATATCGGTATACAAAATATGGTCCGGGAGAAAGGACAATTGATGTACTTAATTGTAGAAATTATACAACATGCATGTGTATCTTGGATTCACCCGATCTAATAATGTACTAAAGTTAAATACTGAATCACTTCTACAAATATTTTGCGGAATTAAAAACACAATCGCTAATCACATGAAGTAAAGAAGAATCAAATCACACACAACACAGATAATTTCCTAGGGAAATCTTGCTTCTCAAAACCCCACTATCTTCTATTGTATATTAAGCATGGATCATGAAACAAGTACATCCAAACCTCTTCTCACAAGAGCCCTCCAGTACTTAGCTAATTGTATTACACTGTCATACATAAAACTAACCAATACTTAGCCAATTTACTGCCTCCAGAAATCCTGTCTTGCTTGTGCAATCACTGATGGATGTAATCCCTAAAATATAGGAATTATGGATTTCCTTGACTGTGCAACTGGGTGATTGGTTACATGTGTGCAACCCAATAATCCTACAACCGATAGTAAACTTTCACCTAGATCTCAACTGGGTCTCCACTGGATCTGACATGCATGCAGCTAATAATAGTAAATCCTCAGTTGCATGTGAGATTACTGATTGTGAATTAATTAATATTTAATTCACTTTATCTCTCACTAGTGTATCTTCATTTAAAACTCACTTAACTCAGTTAAACTGATTACAACCTACATTAACTAATGCACCACTGCACTTCAAACTCTGTTACAACTAGAATTACTCTGCATGTCTCACCAACTACCTCTAACTTGAAATCCACTAGCTAATTGAGTTTATCACTCTCAATTAACTATTACAAGTTATCATTGACAATATAATGTAGTTTATTGTCCATCTTAATTAAGGGATAACTAAAATAGACATGCACCCAAAAATAGCAGTATGGGCCCCACCCTAGTGTAGGTGCTTAATGCACTAGGCGTGGGTGCTTAAATTTTCTTGTATAATCTCAACACTCCCTCTCAACAAGAAATGGATTATCCTTGACCCCAATCTTGTTTCTATGGTATTCAAATTTTCTCTTGTGAGCGCCTTCGTCAGAATATCTGCATCCTGATCTTCTATGGGAATGTACTGAAGAAACATTATCCTTCTCTGCACACAATCTCTGAGATGATGGTACCAGATATATATTTTCTTGGACCTATCATGAAACACGGGATTAATCAAAAGTTTAATGCAAATTTGATCATCATAATGAATTACTATCGGATCCATCTGAGAACCAAACAAACCAACCAAGATCATTCTCATCTAGATAGCCTCACATGCAGCTTGAATTGCTGCCATGTATTCTGCTTCCACTGAAATTAGTGCCACAAATCGTTGTTTCCTACTGTACCAAGAAACTGTTGTCAATCCTATGCTAAAGATCCCTCCTAATGTGATCTTTCTATCTAATGGACTGCCAACCCAATCTACATCCATGAAGCCTTGAAGCTTCACTCCCTCTGTCCATCTATACCATAGACCATAATCTGATGTGCCCCTTAGGTATTTCAAGACATGCTTCCCCACCTTCTAAAAGAGCTTGGTAGGCTTAACCATAGCTTGAATCAGCTGGTTAACTGCATAGAAAATGTCTAGTCTGGTGTTCACCAGATACATTAGTGAACCAACTAACTGCATGTAGACAGTAGAATCCACTACCTCTCTAGAAGTAGCATCCTCTTTCCTCCAATTTCCTGGAAGAGGAGTATCGATGCGTTTCCATATCTCCATGTTAAAATTACCCAGTATCTCCTTTGCATACTTTCCTTGAGACACAAAAATCTCACCATCCCGCTGCCATATTTCCAATCCAAGGAAATAATGAAGGAGTCCCATGTCCTTCATTTCAAACTCCCTTGCAAGATACTCCTTGCATGAGTGTATCAACTGCTCATCACCAGTCAAAATTAGATCATCAACATAAAGAAAAATAATCAATAGCTTAACCTCAACCAAAATCTGGTACAGGGTTCAGTCCAGTGAAATAGCTGTCTATCTGAGTGTACCAAGCATGAGGTGCTTGCTTCAACCCATACAGTGCTATTTTGAGTTGGCACACATGTGACTAGCCATTGAAGATCTTGAAACCTTTAGGCTACTCTATGTACACCTCTTCCTCAATGATCCCATTGAGAAACACAGTTTTCACCTCCATCTGATGAATGTGCCAACCCATCTGTGCGGAGAGTTCAAGGATGGATCTTATGGAAGAGTACCTTGCAACAAGTGCAAAAGTCTCATCATAATTGATCCCCTCAATCTGTGATAATCCCCAGGCCACAAATATGGCCTTGTATTTCTCCACACTCCCATCAGCAACTTGCTTTACCTTGTAGATCCATCTCGATGCAACCACTGAGTTTTCGACCTGTCTTGGGACTATCTCCCATGCAATTTTCTTGACAATGGAGTCATACTCCTCCACCATTACATCAACCCAAGTTGGTTGTTGCAATGATTCCTGAAAGGAAGATGGTTCAGTCACAATACATTTTATCATAAGAGCCATGTATCTAGTAAATCAATCAGGAGACTGTCTCTATCTACGTTGTGAAGTAGGGGCTCCTACATTCTCCGCAGCATCAAGTCTCAATATATCAGCTTCTGTGGTGAGCCTTCTGCCATTTCTGATGGATGACGTTGCATGAGTGTTTTCATCCACTCCATGAACCTCCCCATGTGGCTAATCCAGATCTTGAGGCTCATCCTTGGGAACCAACAATTCCTCCTTTGCATGCAAGTCCATCTCCCTCTCAAGGGACAAAAGCATGGATTTCTCCTCACTAAATTTTATATCATGTCGCACAATAGTCATTATGCTCTTTTGAAAATACACACGATACTTATGTGGTGTTTCAGTGCACCCCACAAAAATCCCAACCTCAGTTGTTGGTTCTAGCTTCTTCTTGGAATCTTTGGTCACATGCACATAAATAGATGAGCCAAAAATCTTAAAGTGTGAGACATCCAATTTCTTACCAGCGAAAGCCTCTTCAGGTGTACTCATGCCAAGTATCCTATGAGGAAAACAGTTCTACACAAATACCACAGTGTTGCATGCTTCCGCTCAACAATGCATCAGTAAGCCTTGATCATGCAACATCGCTATTACTGCACCCACAATCGTTATGTTCTTTCTCTCCGCAACCCCATTCTGCTGTGGGTTATGAGGCGCTATGAGTTCTCTTTGAATTCCTTCTTTGTTGAAGAAGTTCTTGAATTCGTTAGATATGTATTTTCTACCATTATTGCTCCTAATAGCCTTCACTTTCTTCCCCAACTCTTTCTCCACTAGTGCCTTAAACCCAAGAAACTTAGAGAATTTCTGATATTTATTTTTCATGAAGAAGATCCAACACTTATGAGAAAATTCATCAACAAATATTACATAGTACTTATGTTTCATTGTCGAAGCAACAAAGAATGGTCCACACATGTTTGTGTGAACTCTCTCAAGGATCCTCGAAGCTCGGATTTCCTTCTCATGAAAGGTGGCCTTTACATATTTTCCCATAATACATACCTTTCATGTGTCTGAATGCGCAAGTGTACCCCTAGAAATCCCAATAGAAATCTACTACATGACTTTCAAGGCTCCATGGTGAAGATGGCCCAATATCTTGTGCCATAATTCGCCCTCATTCTATCTCACCACTTGATCCGCCTTACACATCATTGCTGTGCAGCCATCTACCTCCAGTTTGTAGAGATTATTAACTTGAATCCCTATCCTCATGGCTTGTCCTATTGTTTTATGTTGCAGGAATGCTTTTCCTTCACTAAAAACAACATCATAGACCATATCCTCCAACATTGTGACTAAGACTAAATTTTTCTTCAAACCTGGTACATGCATTACATCTTTTAATTGAAAGGGTTTACCTGACTGCCTATGGAAGGTAATGGTACCAATCCTGGTAGCATTGTACTACCTATCATCATCCATTTCAATATGCATCTAGAGATCTTTCTCCTCCAAGTCACTAAAAAGTTCCTTGCCTCCTGTCATGTGAAAGGAAGCGCCACTATCCAAATACCACACAAATACCAATGCACTTGACACCATTCATGTGATCAATGAGAAGTCAATATCAAATTGTGAGGCAAGGGCCTCACCAACTGCAGATCCAACAACATTCTTGTTCTTCTTCTTTTGTGGACAGTTAGTAGAAAAATTCCATGTTCGTAATAGTGAAAACACTTCACCTTGGACATGTCCTGCTTCTTTCCATTCTTGGACTCGGATTTGGAATGGAATTTCTTCCCCTCCCCTTTCTTCACCTTGGCAGCCAAAGCACAATATTCTTCATCCTCATGCTTAGATGAAGATCCATCTCTGGTGTTCCGTTTGAACTCCTCCTACACCAAATCCGACCACAATCGTTCCCAATCTGGCAATTTTTCTCTTCCATTGACAGAGTCTTCATAACTTTGCCAACTTTTAGGAAGTCCTAGAAGAGCCAAGCTCACCAAATCATCATCAAGTAATGTTATTCCAACAATCCCTAGTTCAACCCGACATTGGAAAAACTTTGTTAGATATTTTGGAATGGTGTCGCCCTTTTCCATCTTGATCTTCCTTAGTTTATCTTTGAGTGCCAATTTCCTATGGTCACTGTTGCTCTGGAATAGATCTGTCAAAGCCTTCCACGTTGAATATGGTGTGGCCTTCCCATGGAGGCTTGAGACAATGTGGTCTCATACTCCCTCCAACAAGATCCTCCTCGCCTTTGCCACTTTATTTTTCCATGCATCAAGATTTGGAGCATCTGTCACAGTGGGTTTAGGAACATCATTGTCAATGAATTCCTTCAAGCCATTGTCTTTGAGTACTGCCTCCATCCTGTCCTTCCAAGAAATATAGTTTGAATTTCCCTCGAGTGCATACTCTAACCTTAAGCCATTGAAATCCATTTCAATTTTAGATCAGTCGTAGCACCAAGAAAGTCTTTCTGCAAATTTGAATTCTATCTAGTCACAAACTCAACTCCTGCTTCACTTCTGCAATTTCCTATGCTCTGATACCATGTAGAAATTATACAACATGCATGTATATCTTGGATTCACCCGATATAACAATGTACTAAAGTTAAATACCGAATCGATTCTACAAATATTTTGTGGAATTAAAAACAAAATCGCTAATCACATGAAGTAAAGAAGAATCAAATCACACACAACAAAGATAATTTCCCGAGGAAAGATTGTTGCTCAAAACCCTACTATATTCTATTGTATATTCAACATGGATCATGAAAAAATTACATACAAAAATATTCTCACAAGAGCCCTCCAGTACTCAGTTAATTGTCTCACACTGTCATACATAAAATTGACCAATACTTAGCCAATTTGCTGCCTTCAAACAACTGCCTTTCTTGCGCAATCCCTGATGGATGCAATCCCTAAAAGATAGGAATTATGGCCTTCCTTTACTGAGCAAGTATCATGGGAACTCCAATGGGTGTTTGGTTGCATGTGTGCAACCCAATAATCCTACAATTTATAGTCAACTTCCCTTTCACCTAGATCTCAACTGGGTCTCCACTGGATCTTACGTGCATGCAGCTAATAATAGTAAATCCTCAGTTGCATGTGATATCACTGATTGTGAATTAATTAATATTTAATTCACTTGATCTCTCACTAGTGTATCTTCAGTTACAACTAGCACAATTGAGTTAAACTGATTACAACCTGCATTAACTAATGCACCACTGCACTTCGAACTCTGTTACAACTAGAATCAGGGAAAATTTTAAGGATGGAACTTTATCTGAAAATTTAGAAACCTTGGCGAATCTTACTAGTCCCCAATATGTAAATTGCAAATTTTTTTATGATATTTTTGTAAAAATATTAGGTTTATAATTATTTTACATTAGCATATATACAATTTTGGTGATTTTTAGGGTAAAATGATTTTATACTATATAATTGGGGCGAATCAATTTTCAGAAAAATGGAAATTGGTGAATCTTTTTTTTTCAAAAAGCATGGAAAATTAGCCCACCTATGAATATTAGCCCCTAAAATTTTCCCTGAGTAGAATTACTCTACATGCCTCACCAACTACCTCTAATTCGAAATCCACTAGCTAACTGAGTTTATCACTCTCAGTTAACTATTACAAGTTATCATTGAGAATAGATTATAGTTTATTTTCCATCTTAATTAAGGCATAACTAAAATAGACATGCACCCAAAAATAACATTGTGGGCCCCACCCTAGTGTAGGTGTTAATGCACTAGGTGAGGGTGCTTTAATTTTCTTGTTTAATCTCAACATTAATATTCTAACATGGATCTAGTTGTCTCGACCTTGGACTGCAATATTTCTAGCTTGAAAATCCCCTTTTCATATTCTAAGGCACTTTTGACCCACATGGGAGGGAGTGACTGGTTTTTTGCGATTCTTATATCGCTTTTTATTTCTTTTCTCTCTTGCTTGGCCAATTCTGGGAACTACTCTATCACTAATACATGTATAGGCTTGGACACCTCACCTTACTCCATTGCTTCAAATCCTGACATGGCTGAAGGCAAGTGTTCCATGGTGAAGGCCCATTTTGGTGGGGTTACTAGTTTGTTGTCATATAACACTAGAGTGTGTGACTTTTTCTCATCATCATCATACTCTACTAATTTTCCAACCTTATCTTTCTTGGATTTGGCTCCTCTCCTTCATAAAACTCCATGGGTTCTGAAGTGCCTCATTTCCTTCTTGAAGGGTTGGAAAATTATGACTTAGATAGATACAAAATGAACTTGACTTGTTCCTAATTAGAATTGTTGGTGCAATCTTCTACTATGGGATTCAAATCGTGCTTGTGATTTTCTCGATCCTTACCCTTCCTCATTTTGTAAATGATATTATGGGGGTCATAGTTCCAGGATGTAGCTTATGATAAATCAAATCCCTCCAATATATTCTCCACAAGTTCCAAATAATTCCTTGAATTAACACAAAATGGTCCCACATTGCGAGGAAGGTGGAAAGTAATTTTTGCATTCTTGGGATTGAAATGTACATTTTCACTGTCGAATATTTGCCAGATATACTCTAATGAAAATATTCAAGGAGTCGAGAATGGTGGCTAGTATGGTTTTCCTTCAAACCCATATATTCCAATGACTGTGTACTCCTTGAAGAGGTATCAACCACCTACTTAGGTATATGAGGTAAATTGTAACTTCACCCCGAGGAAAGGATGGACTCTAGGTAATGGTTAACCATGCAAGAGGGTGTACACAACTTACATAAAAGAGGATATGTAATTGAATAAAATAATGATTGCATTTGGGTCTTATAACTATTGTTAACCACTCATAAACATGAAACAAATCATTGTGTTCATATATTGCCTTGGGCTTTAGATGCTCTAGGTGAGAATATTGTTGGATGAATATGTGAATTAAATAGTCTTGGTAGAGGAAGGAATTATCCAAACACTATCATTTGATAATGAATTTTATCGGACATAAATTGTGGAAATTTAAACTTAGTACAAGCTTTTGTATCCAAATGACACAAGGAGGCTAAGGGACCTGGAATTATCTCAGTTACATAGATGTCAATACCAAGACCAATAAATTGGGAAACCATGGAAAAATATAACTTTGGCATGGAATCAAAATTTGTGATGTGGTAAGGAGGATGACTAGAGGGAGGAATCATAACTTCTTGAGATAGTTGGCAACCATTTTTTGTTGTACCTTTGGTGCAATACTATTTCATTTTTCTTCAATTATCTCTTTCTTCATATTTTTCAATTCTCTCCTATCCGGGAAATGATAGCATGAATATAATAACATATGGTGTCATTTAGGTTATTTATTTGCCTTTTTTAGATGAGACAATAACCCTTTTATCTGGAAAGTACCGACTTACACACCAAGATATAATTTCGAGAATGCCAAATATATATGGAACCAAACCGAAGAGGAAATTTGATGCATGAAAATTATTATGATCTCCTATGTAACATACCCAAACCCTTCATTTGATATTGGAGGAATGAGGTAAAATATTACCACACATGATTCCTATTTTTTTTTCCCTTTCATTAAAAACAGCTCTAGGGTCTCAATGTCTCGACTCCTAACATGAGCCTTCCCCTGAAGTTAGTATGTCTTACTGACGTGTCACATCTATATGACCTTCAGGACACATTGAATTTCTAAGTAGAGTTCCCCCCGTAACCTGAACCATCGACCAATTTGTTGCAACTCCGCGGTAGTGGAAAACTCTCCCACAAACGGTCTACCATATTGATGTGGGTCTAGCCTTCCAACTTACCTCCATCTTAACACCCAGATCTCCCAATATTAATTGTATAGTGGTTACGGGCTTCAAGTGTTAAAGGGTGCCATGTAATCCTCCACATGCTATCCACTGATTTCCTTGAGGCCCCACAGCCCCAACACCTGCATCAAATTTATTTTTGGTAATAGCCCCAAGGGATAGGGAAATATCCATTAACTCACGTACCTTCAATTGATGGTCCCTGGTGTCTGGGATTTCCTAGAAAATTCCACCATCCGTTTTCATGGGGTTTTCGACCTCTGGGGTCCAAAATTTACCTTCTTGTCTTCATGCCAATGTTCCCTATCCACGTGTTGACCTGCGACTAGAGGTCCAAGTTTCACCCATTGGTGGCTCTTGTGGTCACCCGAGATTCCCAAAATTCTTTCCATGTGCCTCTCAAGGCCTCATACTGATGTTTTTTCCCCTCTGACAATGGGATACCACGTGTATGAGATACAAATATGAAGGATCCCTTCCTTATTAGTCCCACAATAGGCCTTATGTAGTGAATGGGAACCCTTAGACCTGTAACCCTTCAAGAAACCATCCAGGCAAAACCCGGGGGTTATGACATTTTGGGCTTCCAGGGTGGGCCCTTTCGACATCCTTCCCTCACCTTACGAGTCTAGGTAATAGAGAAGTCTCTTTCACTATCTCTCGACAGAACTATGATGCCCATTTTCCCACAATGTACCCGAATATAATTTAAACTATCTTTAGTGCTTCAGGATATAGGACCTTCTGCCCTGTCATTTTGACCAGTCGTGTGAAGCGAATATAGTTCCACCTATCAAAAGCCTCTTTTAACTAGGGTTTTGAACCTTCATGGGTTAAGTTTATACCAACTTCTTCTATATGTTCATGGCATCCTTCCTCCATGTCGCAAGAAGGCTTTCCTTCTTATAATTCTCTCCATGAATCGGTCAAAGGCTCCCGACTCTACATCACGCAATGTCTTAAAGGAAGAGATTGATAACCTTCCTGGCTACAAGCTCTGCTAACACATAGGTTAGCAGATCTATACATGTTGGCTATGGCTCTTTGTCAGGAGTATGGTATACCCCCATATATGCTTCACAGTTTCACAATGGTGCCCTTCTTTGCCTTGGGTGATTAATGATGTTATCCCTCTCATGCTTGAGTGTTCGATTCTTTAGCAAGTTCTTGGCCTCTGAATCTTCCCATCCCATAGGGAGGGAATAGAACCATGGGAGGCATAGGCACTCCTATGTGGATTACCTACCACATACTTAGCGTAGACTCTAGGGAGGTTCTTACCTCACTTGCAAAACTCCGATGGTGCCAGAACTTATGTCGAGCATTCAAATAGCTTCATGTTGATATGCAGAGCCATTAGGTGTCTCGGTAGCTGCCTTAATATGCAAAAAATAGCTATCTAGCCTGTTGAAAATACAAGGATGAAGGACATTCAGGTAAATCTAGTGGCTCAACTGATACCATGGAAAAAATCCCTTTGACATTAAGGTAGTGCTCACCATGCAACACAACAACTTGTAACGTGACAATAGACAAATGAAAAGCGAGTACATACCCTGCTATACACAAGGTCTTCCATGTAATATTATATTAATAAAAAGGGTCCCAAAACCCATTATTCTTCAAGTTTTAATCCAATCTCTTAGGGCTCAACCGTGATTTGTAACGAGTTATATTTTTTTCATAATGATTTATTTATACGTTGTCCTCACAAAACTATGCATATGCGTGAATCTAGACTCAGTGCCACATTATGGCCTAGTCTTCATTACCATGTGGTTTATGTAGAAATTATATAACTTATGTGTTATATGTCCAAGATTCTCTTAATCTCACACTATTTTAATTTCATGCAAAATACAGAATCTATTCCACCATTGATCATTTGCGGAAATTAAATCAAGATTGCAATGCACACATGAAACAATAAAAAATTCACACACATTAACATAGTTTTTTAACGGGAAAGCCTGAAGCTAAAAACCCCAACTATCTGTATATAATATATGTCATAGATATCATGTAACAATTCTCATACAAAGCTTATCATATCAAGCTCTCAGTACAATACAATCGCTACACACTAATCTGTGCCCGATCTTGCAAATCCATGCACCAATCTTTGCCACATGCTAGCCTTCCTCTATTGCGAAATCCCCGCCGAAGGATGGCTCGAATGAGTTCGACCCGATCCTACCACGCAAATTCCTCATTGGCATCTTCACTGAGTGTTGGATGCAATCAATGCATCACTATAGTCACAACTGATAGTCACACTTGCTCTTTCACCTACCTCTCCACTGGTCTCCACCGAAACTGCCATGCACTGTAGTTAACTGATGTATTCTTCAGTTGATTAATGAGTTATTATTTAGTGAATTAATTAACTAATTAATTCACTCCACTCTCACTAGTGTATCAATCAGTTAGACTAGATACAACTAGCTCAACTGAGTCTAACCGAGTTAAACTGAATACAACTCCATAACTACTTCTTCCAACTATGTCATAACTCTGCCACTTGAGTTCTAACTGAGTCCTCCATGTAATAGCTCCAGTAAACCCTCAGGAATAGCGTAATTCCTTCTGTCAGTTGTTGTGCCACATCTGTGCACTGAACTGAAGTGCTCCAGGAGAATAAGATAATGTTTAGAGTCCAAATATTATTAAGAGCTAATAATATCCGACATATCTATTTTTAGACTGGCAGTCTAAAAATAGACTCTGCCCAAAATGTCTAAAAATAGAAGTCCATCTATTTTTCCAACTTGACCAACCATCCACAAATAGCATCCTACAACTCATAGAATATGATCGACATGTCTAAAAATAGACTTTGCTCTAAAAATAGCCTGCGGGCCCACTTAGTGAAGGTGACTCTTTTCACTAAGCTCATCATCTTGTTGAATCTCAACACTCCCTCTCAACAAGATAGGGATTATCTTCCACCCCGATCCTGTCTCTATGGTATTCGAATTTTCTCCTGGTGAGCGCCTTCGTCAGAATATCTGCATCCTGATCCTCCGTAGGAATGTAAGAAAGCAACATGATCCTCCGTTGCACACAATATCTGATATGATGGTATCGGATGTCAATATCAGAACTGAACAAACCAACCAGAATCTTCCTCATCCATATAGCCTTGCATGCAGCCAAACTTGCTGCCATGTACTGGGCCTTCGCTGAACTGAGTACCACGGATCTTTGTTTCCTGCTGTACCAAGAAACTGCTCTAGAACTGATATTGAAATCCCTCTAGATGTGCTCTTTTTGTCCGTTGGGCTTCCTGCCCAATCTGCATCCATGAAGCCATGCAGCTTCACCTCATCCAACTGTCTGTACCACAATCCATATCCAGATGTGCCCCTGAGATACCTTAGGACATGCTTGCCTACCTTCCAAAAGAGCTTGGTAGGCTTCACCATCGCTTGTGAAAGCTGTTTCACAGCATAGCATATGTCCGGTCGTGTATTGACTAAATACATGAGCGAACCAACCAACTGTCGATAAATAGTGGAATCCACTAGCTCTGCCGATGTAGCATCCTCCTTCCTCCAACCACCAGGAAGAGGAGTGTCAATAGGCTTGCAACCTTGCATGTGAAACTACTCCAATATCTCCCGGGAATACTTGCCTAGAGACACAAAAAGTTCACCTTTCCGCTGCCAAATTTCCAATCCCAAGAAATAATGAAGGAGGCCCAAGTCCTTCATCTCAAACTCCTTTTCAAGATTTGCCTTGCATGAGTGTATCAACAGTTCATCACCCGTTAGTATTAAATCATCTACATAAAGCACAATGATCAAAAGCTTACCCTCCACCACAATTTGGTATAGGTTTGGATCTGCCTCACTCTTGGCGAAACCAAGTCCGTTGAAATAACTGTCTATCCGTGTGTACCAAGCATGAGGTGCTTGTTTCAGCCCATACAACGCTCTTTTGAGCCTACACACATGCGACTCGTTGCTGAAGATTTCGAATCCTTCAGGCTGCTCAATGTACACCTCCTCCTCAATGATTCCATTGAGGAACGCAGTCTTCACATCCATTTGATGAATGTGCCAACCCATCTGCGCTAAGAGAGAAAGGATGGTCCATATGGAAGAATACCTTGCGACAGGTACAAAGGTTTCTTCATAGTCGATCCCCTTGATCTGCGAGAAGCCCCGGGCAAAAAATCTTGCCTTATACTTCTCAACGCTCCCATCAGTAGCTTGCTTCACTTTGTAGATCCATCTCGAACCTACCACTGATTTCCCTTCCAGCCTTGGGGAAATCTCCCATGCACTGTTTCTGACAATTGAATCATACTCTTCCACCATTGCATCTACCCATGTGAGATCCTCCACAACTTCCTCGAAAGAGGATGGCTTCGTCACGATACACTTGCTCATCAGAGCCATGTATCTAGTAAATCGGTGAGGTAACTGTCTCTGTCTGCACTGTGATGTAGGAACTCCTACATTCTTCACTGCATCAAGATTCAGTCGCTTAGCTTCTGTAGTGCGCTTCCGCCCTCTGATGTTTGGCGCTGCATGAGTGGTTTCTTCCACTCCATGAACCTCCTCTTGTGGCTGATCCACATATTGAGGCTCATCTTTAGGAACAAGTAGCTCCTCCTCTGCATGCAAGTGTAGCTCCCTCTCAAGCAAAAACTTCATGGCTTTCTCCTCATGAAATTTGATATCTCGTCGCACGACAGTCATCCGTCTGTCTGACAAATACACATGATAATTTTGGGGTGTTTCTATGTATCCCAAAAATATCCCAACCTCTACGGTCGGCTCCAGCTTCTTCCTGGCATCCTTCGTCACATGAATGTAAACAGGTGAACCAAAAATATTCAAATGAGAAATATCAGGCTTCTTACCAGAAAACGCCTCTTCGGGTGTACTCTTGCCAAGTACTCTATGAGGACAACGGTTTTGCACATAAACCGCAGTGTTGCATGCCTCATCCCACAAGTGTATGGGAAGGCCCTGATCATGCAACATTGCCTGTGCAGCACCCACGATAGTTCTATTCTTCCTCTCCGTGACCCCATGTTGCTGTGGGTTATGAGGCGCTATGATTTCTCTTCGAATTCCTTCTTTGCTACAAAAGTCTTTGAATTCGCCAGAGATGTATTCACCACCATTATCACTCCGGAGAGCTTTCACTTGCTTCCCCGACTCTTTCTCAACCAACACCTTGAAATCACAGAACTTTGAGTATGTCTCGCTCTTCTTCTGCATGAAGAAGATCCAGCACTTATGAGAAAATTCGTAAAAAAATATCACATAATACCTGTGCTTTGCTGTTGAAGCAACTGAGAAAGGTCCACACACGTCTGTGTGAATTCTCTCAAGGATCGTCGAAGCACGACTATCCTTCTCATGAAAAGTGGTCTTCACAAATTTTCCCAAAGTACATCCCTTGCACTGATCTCACTGCGCAAGTGTACCTTTAGGAAGCCCGGTATAAATATGCTGCAAAATTTTCAAAGCGCCATGGTGAAGATGGCCCAATCTCCTGTGCCACAATTTTCCCTCATCCCGGCTCACCACTCCTTCTGCTTTGCCTGCCATTGCTACGCAACCATCTACCTGCAATTGATAAATATTCTTAACTTGAATACCTATCCTCCTGGTTTGACCAGTTGTTTTATGTCGAAGGAAGGCTTTTCCCTCACTGAAAACAACATCATAACCCTTGTCTTCCAACATCGCCACGGAGATCAGATTCTTCTTCAATCCTGGAACATGCATGACATCATTTAAGATGAAAGGTTTACCAGAATCCCTCTCAAAGGAAATGGTCTCGATACCAGTCGCACTGTATCTACCATCATCGCCCATCTCGATGTGCACTCCAAGATCCTTTTCATCCAGATCACTAAGCAAATATTTGTCTCCGGTCATATGGAAAGATGCACCACTGTCAAGAAACCACACCGATCCCATCACACTTGAAACAAAGAATGTGATCAAAGAAAAATCCAGCTCAAACTGTGAGGCTAAGGCCTCTCCAGCTGTAGATCTCGTAGCCTGCTTATTCTTCTTCTTCTATGGAGAATTTGTGGCGAAATGCCCGTGCTGGTGACAGTGAAAACACTTCACCTTGGAAAAATCCTGCTTCTTTCCTTTAGCTTCGGATTTGGAAGATTTATTCCCTTTTTCTTTCCGAGATTTGGCAGCCAAAGCATAATTTTCTTCATCTTCATTATTCGATGAAGATCCATCCCTGGTACCCCGCCTTATCTCCTCCTGCACAAGATTCAACCAAAGTCGCTCCCATCCTTGTAGTTTCTCCCATCCATTGACAGAGTCTTCATAGCTATGCCAACTCTTCAGAAGCCCAAGGAGAGCCAAGCTCACCAAGTCTTCTTCATCAACAGTAACTCCCACACTTCCTAGCTTATCCTTGCAGTGGAAAAAATTCGTGAGGTATTTTGGTATACTGTCGCCTTTCTCCATTTTTATTTTTCTGAGCTTGTCTTTAAGTGCCAACTTCCTTTGGTCACTTCTTCTTTGGAAAAAATCTGTCAAAGCCTTACAAATTAAGAATGGAGTGGATCTCCCGTGAAGGCTGGACACAATTTGGTCCTTCACACCTTCCAACAGAATCCTTCGACACTTTTCTACCTTCTTTTGCCATGCGTCAAGTGCGGCTGCATCGCTAGAAGTAGGCTTCGGAATATCAACATCTATGAACTCCTTTAACCCATTATCATCCAGCACCGCCTCCATCCTATCCTTCCATGCTATGTAATTTGAGCTCCCATCAAGGGAATACTCTAATAGTAATTTTTTGAAAGACATTTCAATGAATGCTCAACTTCGACACCAAGAAAACACTGCAGCAAATTCGAATTCCACTAGCACAAAACTCAACCGCTTCAATAATTGCAATCTCCTCCAATGATAAACTTCTCTGATACCATGTAGAAATTATATAACTTATGTTTTATATGTCCAATATTCTCCTGATATCACACTATTTCAACTTCATGCAAAATACGGAATCTATTCCACCATTGATCATTTGCGGAAACTAAATCAAGATTGCAATGCACACATGAAACAATAAAAAATTCACACACATTAACACAGTTGTTTAACGGGAAAGCGTGAAGCTGAAAACCCCAACTATATGTATATAATATATGTCACAGATATCATGTAAGAATCCCCATACAAAGCTGATCATATCAAGCTCTCAGTACAATACAATCGCTACACACTAATCAGGCCCGATCTTGCAAATCCATGCACCAATCTTTGCCACCTGCTAGCCTTCCTCTACTACGCAATCCCTGTTGATGAATGGCTCTGAATGAGTTTGAATTTCTCCAGCCTTTCTCACACAATCCTCATTGGCATCTCCAATGAATGTTGGATGCAATCAATGCATCACTATAGTCACAACTGATAGTCACACTTGCTCTTTCACCTATCTCTCCACTGGTCTCCACTGAAACTGCCATGCACTGTAGTTAACTCATGTATTCTTCAGTTGATTAATGAGTTATTATTTAGTGAATTAATTAACTAATTAATTCACACCACTCTCACTAGTGTATCAATCAGTTATACTAGATACAACTAGCTCAACTGAGTCTAACTGAGTTAAACTGAATAAAACTCCATAACTACTTCTTCCAACTATGTCATAAATCTGCCACTTAAGTTGTAAATGAGTCCTCCATGCAACAGCTCCAGTAAACCCTCAGGAATAGTTTAATTCCTTCGTCGCCTGCCGGTACACCGTGCACCGAATCGAAGTGCTCCAAGAGAATAAGATAATGTTTAGAGTCCAAATATGATTAAGAGCTAATAATATTCGACATATCTATTTTTAGACTGGCAATCTAAAAATAGATTCCACCCAATATGTCTAAAAATAGAAGTCCATCTATTTTTCCAACTTGACCAACCATCCACAAATAGCATCTCGCAACTCATAGAATATGATCAACATGTCTAAAAATAGACTTTGCGCCAAAAATAGCCTGCAGGCCCACTTAGTGAAGGTGACTCTTTTCACTAAGCTCATCATCTTGTTGAATCTCAACAGTTTATTATGAATTTTATTGCCAAATATTTCATGCATACCATTAGCAATTGTTATGCATATTTCACTTTCAAATTTCTGAGACATACATTTATATATTTCGCACATACACATACATATATAAAGATCACAATACCAACAAGGAATATACCATATATGCAAGTTTCATAAAAAAATGTATTCCCTAAATTCAAACCCATTATCCACAACATAGTAACATAATTCATTAGAAGTTAAATAGTATACATGGTTACTTATATTGGAATATACAAGGAAATTTTGTCTAGGACAAGGAATTTCCACCAAACCATAGACAATTACAACCACACTTACTTGCATCTATCATTCCCGAATCAGATTCGAGATTTTGAGGGCTTGATTGCTTTAGGGACTAGCAAAAAAGTATTCCATTAATTCCAATATTCCATACGACTTCCTTCCTCAATCCTAGAAAGTGACAAATTATTACTTGGTTGAAACTAGGAGTCCAGAGGTGACCAACCTCACCTCGAGGTGCTCACACAGTGATTCACCCCCTTCTAGGGAGTCAAAACTCCTTTGTGACATCATGGCGAAAACCATTGATCGTCATTCTGGTCCTCCTCAGATTATGCTTAAGGATGGCTTATACCTAAGATGTTATAGGGCTCCAAAGTCTACTATCTCAATCCACATCCTCCAGGGGACCTAATCTATTACAGGGCTCTAGATATTTCATCCCAACCCATATCCTCAAGGGAAACATGTTGTTACAGGGCTCCATAGACCTCTGTCTCAACCCAAAACCTCTATGGACCCAAACTGTTAGAGGGCTCCATAGATTCTTCGAGGGAAACAAGCTGTTACAGGGCTCTAGAGACCTATGTCTCAACCCACAACTTCTACGGACCCAAATTGTTATATAGCTCCATAGATTCTATCTCAAACCATAGCCTCCAGGGATCCCAAGCTTTTATAGGGTTCTAGATACTAGCAACTCAACCCATAGCCTCCAGGGATCCCAAGCTGTAAAAGGGATCTAGATACTAGAAACTAAATTCATAGCCTCTAGGGATCGACTTCCAATCCCCTTCTCTTCTCTTCTCTTTAGTGCTGCTTGTGGGGAGCTTGTGTTGAATATTTCCTCCCCTGTCAACTTTTTTTTCCATCTCTTTGTTTCCTTCCTCGTATGAATGTGTCCCCTCTCCTTTTCATACAACGTTTTCTTGGCCTCATCCTCGACCACCATTACTTTTGCATCCTTTCTGACCTGCAACACACAACCCCTCCTAAAAATTCTTGTCCTTTCTTTCTCTTTGTTGCTTCATAAGAAACATGGGCCTGCATGCCTCCTCTTGTAGCTCATTTGATTTCAAGAGCTATTTTACAATTCATGCACCCACTAGTCCTTAATGGCTATCCTGAATGTTAGGTTTCTCCTTTGCACAAGAAACCATGAAATCCTAAGCAAGCGACTACCTCCTCTAGCTCTAGAATCCGTGTCCCTTGACTCAACCCTTTTTTTTGCTTGATCTTAAATTTTGCAAAATATTTACAGTATAATTACAAATTCTACTTACAAGAGAACTTTGGGTGGGGCTGTCACAGTCCCCTCCTCCTTTAGGGAACACCACCTCGGTGTTCAATTTTCTATGTACAACCTAGGATCAAAATGCAAAACGTACTATTTTTTATGGATTTTTATACACACAAATATATAAAATATTTACAACTATACATACTAGCTTTAACCCTAAAAAAATTAAGGATAATTAACTTTCATGGAATCATCCATTTTTCACGTGACCTCCTCTGGCCGAAAGTGCTTCCGCTGCACCTTGACTTGCTCTATAGCACGGTTCCATGCATGAGACTCCTCCAGTCGAGAAGGCACATTGGCTTTGGTTGGAACTCTCTGTTTGGTTCCACCTATAACAAAAACCAATCAATCACATGATTAGAATCTTGTACATGCATTTTAAGTAAAGAAACATGAAAAACAACATGAATTATAACTGATGGAGGTAAGGGCAGTCTATATGCTACTGGTCCTATCCTTTCAAGGATTTTAAATGGTCCACAGTATCGTGGTGCCAACTTGGCACATGTCCCCATCCTTAGGGAAATAATTTTGGGATTAACCCTCAAATAAACATGTTCTCCAACTTGGATCTCCTTATGAATCCTATGCTTATATGTATAGATTTTTTGTCTTTCCTGTTCCACTTTCATATTTTTCCTTAGGATCTGAACTTGTTGTTCCATATATTTAAGCATAGAAGGTCCTACATGAACCCTGTTAACTAGATCACTCTATTTAATAGGAGTATTGCATATCCTACCATATAATGCTTCAAAGGGGCTCATCCTTATGGATTGTTGGTGTCCATTGTTGTATGAAAATTCCACAAGTGGAAGACACTCTTCCCATTTCTTGGGTTGATGCATCACATACATCCTCAACATGTCGTCAAGGATTCGATTGGTTCTATTTGTTTTCCTATCTGTTTGTGGATGATAAGCATTACTGCATGCTAATTATATTCCCAAACCCACAAATAGTTCCTTCTAAAACCTGGATATAAATTTAGAATTTATATTGGAGATGATATTTCTGGGGATGCCATGTAACTTCAAAATATCCCTTATGAAAATTTGTACTATTTCACTAGAAGAATGGGTGGATTTGACCGCCAAGAAATGAGCTACCTTTCTAAGCTTTTCCACCACTACCATGATTGCATCATGCTACTTCATTTTTTTGGGAAATCCCGTAATGAAATCTATGTATATTACTACCCACTGCCATTAAGGAATATGAATAGACTATAATAATCTTGCTAAATGTTTTCATTCAACCTTCACTTGTTGGCATTCCTTGCATTTTTCTACGAAGTATACTATTTATTTCTTAAGGTTCAACCAGTTGTAGCATATTTATATGGATGTATGGTTATTTTTATACCTCGAGTGTCCTAAGTAGGGTTTAACATGGAATTCTCACATTATCTGCCTTTTTTATTTCTTCGCTGTTAGGAACATTTATTATTCCTTTAAATCTGATTAAGTCGTCCTTAATGAGGTGGTATTCTCCATCCTCACCGCCTTGCGCTAGGCTCTCCTTTACTTGCTGGTATGATTCATTATGTTGTCTAGCACTTTTAATCTTTTCATCCATATTTGTAACATATGAACTTACAATTACTAAGTGATTCATCTAGATCATTTGTCTTAAGGAATCAACAACTTTGTTTTCCTTTCCCTTTATATACTTAATCTCGAAGTCAAATTCATTGAGTGTGTCCAACCATCTGTCTTGCCTAGCAATCAAATTTGATTTACTAGAAAATTATTTAAGCCCACTATGATCTAACATGAGTGTGAATTTCCAGCCAAGGAGGTAGTTCCTCCACATTTTTAAAGAATGAATGATAACATCCAATTCTAGGTCTTGTGTCATTTAATTCTCCTCATTTTTGTTCAATTTTCTAGACTCATAGCACATAACTTATCCTTCCTACATTAAGACTCCAAAAATTCGCTCCTTGCAAGCAACGATATATACTATGAAATCCTTGCAAGGATCCACAATTCTCAGCACTGGCGCACTGGTGAGAGATTTCTTTAATTGCTCGAAATTGTCTGCATATTGTGCGATCCACTCAAATATCTTCTCTTTTCTTTGTAAGGTTGTAATGAGATGTCTTATTATGGATAAATTATGAATAAATGTTTTGTAATATTCCCCCAATCCCATGAAAAATTTGATATCATCTACATTCCTTGGAGTTTGCCACTCCCTTATGAATTTGACCTTATTCGGATCAAGCGATACCCCTTCCTTAGATACAATGCACCCTAAGTAGTGTACCTATGTTTGGAAGAAGTCACACTCACCAAGCCTTGCATAGATATTATGTTCTCTAAAAAACTGTAACACAACCACTAGATGAGGCTCATGTTCTTCTTCCATTTTTTAATAGATCAATATGTCATCCAAAAATACAATGACAAAATTGTCGAAGTATGGTCGTAACACTCCTTTCATTAGGCACATGAATGTGGAATGAGTGTTAGTAAGCCCTAAGGTACCGCTACGAATTCCTAGTGACCATATATTGTTATGAAATAAGTCTTATGAATTTCCTCCTTGATTCTTACTTGATGGTAGCCTGACCTCAAGTCAATTTTGAAGAACATTGTTGCTCCCCTTAACTGGTCAAAGAGATCATCAATCCTTGGTAATGGGTGCCTGTTATTGATGGTTACCTTGTTCATTTTTCTATAATAAGTGCATAATATCATGGTTCCATATTTCGTTTTCATGAAAAATACTGGTATTTCCCAAGGAGACACACTTGGCCTTATGTACCCTTTGTCTAGAATTTCGTTCAGCTACAATTTCAACTCAGCCAACTTTGGGATGCTCATTCTATACGAGGCCTTAGATGTTGGTGCTTATCTAGGTATCAGCTTGATAGATAAATCTATCTCTCTATGAGGGGGTGATCCAAGTACCTCTACTTGAAATAGATCTGCATATTGTCGCAAAATAGGGTACCTTTGAATCAACTAAGCTTCCTCATCTTCTGTTGCTTTTTCAGCTTCCCCATTCTCGGAAACTTACACTGAAAACAAGATAAATCCCTTCCTGCAAATGAATTTTCCTTTAATATTAGTGATCAACATCACTCCTATTGGTTTCTTCTTTCCTTGTAATACTATTTTCGTTCCTTGCTCATCCAAGCATTTTATTGCTTTTTCATAGAAATCCACCTTAGTCTGGTGTGTGTATAGTCAGTCCATGCCCAACAATATTCCATACCCACCCAATGGTAGCTCATTCAAGTGATTTATTATGAGCATGCCACTAAGTTCAGATGCAAACAACTTCACCCAATGGATGATCCTTCTCCTCATCCATGTTTCCAATTAAATTGACCATGGTTCTTTGTGCAATTATTTTCTCAATCCATACTTTTGGACAAGCTCTGGGCTAAAATAACTATAATTAGAGCCTAGATAAATCAAAATAGAAGCAACGTGCTCTTGTATCTTACCTTCCATCTCAATGATGGATTCCTCGTGATATGCTTGGTGGTTGTCCAATGCTATGTAAACCCTTGTCATACTCCGGGATACTCGCCCACCATGCTTGCCTCCTGCGCATTGTATATTTTGGGTTCGACCTCCTAGTGATGTTTCCAACACTTGAGTGTTTCTCAGAATTAGATCTTGGGTTGTGCTATCACCAATTTTTGTAAATTTCCCTTGATGACAATGTTTTCCTTCTTCTGAGACTGTCTCTTCTGATTTGGGTGTTTCCTCTCCTTTCCTTCTAGGTTCTTCATGGACCAACTCACATTTTTCCTAGCGGTGCTTGTGGATATCTAGTTACTCTTAGTCTCAGGCCTATGCCTTGCTTGCTCATAGAAATTATCTAACTTCTTAATCACATCCTTCATAGGCTAGGGTTCCAAAAATTCAATATTATCTCTTAATGCCATAGGAAACGGTGATGAACCTTTGAAATTTAACTTTATCGTCCTTGAGATATGGGACATACCTCAATAGTCCCAAAAATTTGGTGACATATTCATCACTAGTCATCTGACCCATTTTGAGTTCATATAATTCCTTTGCCTTATTGTTGTAGTAGCGTTCAAAAGAGTATTGTTCTCTGAAATTTTTCTCAAACTCTTCCCATGTCATCTCCTTCTTTTTTATGGCTCTAGTATTCTTTAGGTCCTCCCAAAATATGTTTTCTTTTCATTTTAACCTGTAAGAGGAAACTATGGCTTTCGTATTCTCAGAGCAGTCATGTATTATACATAACTTCTTCATCCTAGAAACCATGCATCCGCATGCTCTATCTTATTCAAATCCCCATTGAATGTGGGTGGCTTTTCCTTTTTAAATTCTTCAGGAAGAGGCTCCCTTTCCTTTATCTCTGAGTGTCAGTGGTGGCAAGAGTGTTTGTCTTTGAGTGGTAGAACCATATGGTTTTCTTGAGTAACACACTTGTGCTTTAGCCCTTCCTCTTGGACTAATCAAACAGTTTCCCCTCTAACACAATGTCCTCACTTCCTTGCATAGGCCTCTTTCTGGATCTGCTACCATATTCTCCATTGTTTTTTTCTTCTGACTCTAAAGGGATTTTCTTTTCTCTGCTTCTGGTCCTCACTTCAGATTACCTTTTCCTCCACCAGTCAAAGACACTTTGTAGGATGACAACATTGATATCATCCTACATCTCTTGGGCTTTTACCAACCTCTCATTATCAACCTTAAAGCTTCTCAGCTCATCCCAAAGAATTCTCCGGGTGTACATCCAATTTGGGGATTGATTTCCTTCCCATTTTCCAAATGATATCTCTTGTTCATCAGTTATGACTCCATCACCTCCATGATGGGACTGATCAAAACTATATTCGACCATTCTGGTTCTCATCACTTATATGTATTTTCTATGTTATGCTATTTGTGACATGATTCCAATCACACACATTGTTAGACATTTCAAAACAACATTTAATCACAAGTCAGGATCATGATTTTTCATTCATGAAGTATCATGGGGTTCCTGCTGTAATAAAACAACCATGTAAACATACAATCCATTTATAGATCATATGAAAAATTCATTCAATCATGCAGTTGGTACATAAATAATGACAAAAATGTATTTAAAATCACAATCCTACTCCCATTAGCCATCAACTAACTTATCCTATCATAATTTCAGTAACAATCAACAAGCACCATCCAAAATGAATCAATATTATATGATTGATTAATAAAAATCCTCATTTTCCCATGACGAAGCCCATCTAGTCCAAGTATTGAACTTGGATGCTCTAATACCACTTTGTAATGTACCCGAATCCTTCATTTGACATTGGAGGAATGAGGTAAAATATTACAATGCATACTTCCTTTTTTTATCCTTTCATTAAAAGTGACTACGAGACCTTCTCAACGTCTCAACTCCTAACATGAGCCTCCCCCCGGAGTCATTTTACCTAGATGATTTCTCATGTCTCTGGTACCCTCAAGATACATAAAATTTCTAAGTAGAGTTCCCCTTGGAACCCGACCCACCAACCAATGTGTCGTAACTCTGCAACAACAACCAAATATCCCACTAATGGCCTACCATATTGATGTGGGTCCAACCATCCAAATTCCATCCATCCCAACACCCGGATCTCCCAATGTTAATTTCACAGTGGTTATGGGCTTCCAGTGTTCCGAGGTGCCACGTAATCCTCCACATGCTATCTGTCAATGTCCTTGAGGCCCCACAACCCAGACACCTGCATCTGATTTCTTCTATGTAATGGCCACATGGGATAGAAAAATATTAATTAACATGCGTGCCATCAACTGACGGTCCCCGGTGTCTGGGATTTCCCAAAACATTCCACCATCCATGTTCACGGGGTTTCCAACCTCTCGGGTTTGACCTTTACCCTGCTATCATCATTCCAACGTTCCCCATCCATGTTTTGACCTGCGATAGGTCCAAGTGTCAACCATTGGTGGCTATTGTGGTCATACGAGATTCCCAAACTGCTTGCCACATGCCTCTCAAGGCCTCTGACTGACGTTATTTACACTCTAACAATATGGCAAAACATGTCTAGGTTACGAAGAGTGAAGGATCCACCAATGAATGGGCCTACACTAGGCCTTACGTAGTTAGTGGGAAATTTAAAACTGGGAGCCCTTTAAGACACCATCCGCAAAATTCCCCGAGGTTCTGGCCTTCCAGGGTGGCCCCTTTCGACAACCATCCCTTGAAAAATGGGTCCAGGTAATGGAAAATTTTTTGTCACTGTCTCTTGATAGAATCTAGGCACCCTTTTTCTCGCAATGTCCCTGACTCTAATTTAAATTATCTTTTGGGCTTCATGCACTACGAATTTTTGCCTTGTCATTATAATCAATCGCGTGAAGGGAATCTAGTTCCACTAATCAGAAGCCTCCTTTGGCTAGGGTTTTGACCATTCATGGGATAACGTTGGCCCTGTTGGCATTATGGTACATGTATTTTCCTTGATGGCAACCCATTGATAACAAAACAATTCAATGGTAACCATATGTGTTCACAGTTCATTTCGAAGGTGAAAAAATGATAGGAAAAAGGTTTTCAGGTCAGAAACAAAAACTTTATGAAGGTAAATATTTGAATATCTATACGCTTGTTAGTCAAGGCCAAGTCGCGTACACACGTGAGTATGAATAATCCAAGTCACGTACATGCTAGAGCACTAATTTATTAATACCAATGGTCTTTACCATGGTATTAGCACACAATATTGAGCACAATAATGGTTATTTGATCCTGTCCAAGATTACCATTGACACTAGTGTGGTTTAGGCTCATGGTATTGGCTAAGGCTCTAACTATATAAGGAGGTGAAGATCAAAGTGTTCAGTGTGCATGTGTAATGGTTTTTGATGGATGCTTCAATATGAAGTATATTTGGACAGTAAGGTCTATAACTGATAAGTTGATCTGAAATAATAATGCACCGATGAATACAATGATGGATCAGGATCATGAGACATGAAATGAATTTCCATTGTATGATCAGCTCATAGATTGACTAAATATAAAAATTTAAGCATTATTTTATCTTTGAATGTTATGATCTAGGTCTTTCTGAAGTTCTGAAGAGTTGAGCAATTTTATTTCAAAATTTACAGATCTGTATGCAGGTTGGTCTCGGTGAAGTCGCATATACACGCAGGTTTTTTTCATCAAAGTCGTGTACATAAAGGAAGGAATGGTTTCTGCTTATAAATGACTAATCAATTAGATCAGTGATGTTGTCTCTCTGTTGTATGTTAATGATGCCTTCATGTTGGTCTGGGTTGAGTGATAATGTCTGAAGTATAACTGATTGAATGATGAAGTTGAAATTGGTTGCATGTTTATTGGTTGAAAACATTCTTGATGTTGCTAATTGTATGAGGGTTCAGAGATATTTAAGCTAAATGACCCTGTTCAATTTTGTGATTGATTCAAGGTAACAATTTTAGAACTTAGTATATTGAGATATGTACGCAGGTTTCTCTACAGAAAAGTGCATATACACGTGGGTTTCCTTAAGTGAAGTAGAGTATACCTTTTGGTTTATGAATGAACATGGTTACAAATGATTTGGTGTGTTGATGTATTACTTTGAATTCAGTTTTGTGTTCTGGTTACAGTGATCTCACTGTTATGTTTGAATTAAGTTGGTGATTGGTTAAGTGATTGTTTTCTTTAGTGGTTGGTTCATTATTCGAGTGATTGGTGACTATTTGGTTCAATGGTTGTTTTCAAGAATTGGATGAATGTTTTGGGTACAATAATCAGTTCCATTTTATGTATTTGGCTTATATGATGTTAAGGGATTCAACATGGATTATGTGATGAATAGTGTTCTACAAGTTGTGATGTATTAAAGAAGGTGGGCCCAGTGTGAAAATTTATGAAACATGGTCCATGGATGGTGCTGAGGGTTGGAGCCTTCAGTGAGGAAGTCGAAGCTTCTTGCCAGTAGTAGCTGGTGATGAGATCATGAGGGGGCTAAAGCTCCCTTCCAGTGGGTGTTGGTAAACAATATCAAGGGGTTGAGACTCCCTTCCAGTAGGAGATGGATAATGATTGAAGGTGGCAGCCTTCAGCAGGTGGGTGCCTACGTACTGGCATGCGTCTGCATTAGTACACAGATGTAAGAAGTTTTTGATAATAATAAGAATAAAGACCGAGACGATAACATCGGTGGTTTTCTCCCACAAAGGGTTTCCACCATAAATAATGGAGTTCATGTGTGTTTCTTATGTGTGATTCTTTATTATGTTCTTACTGCACATGCTTGCTGCTTATCAAATGTCTGATGAATCTCTTACATTCTGGTTTAAGTTAAATAGATAAAAAATTAGATGATTTATAAGTTTACTAAGCATACACTAGTTTCCTGTATAACAATAGCATACATACATGAGTTGGCTTCAATAAAGTCGCATACATAATTTAGAAAAGAAAATATTATTATGAGTTTTTTAAATATTGATTGCCCCCCCCTCTTTGTATTTTTCTCAACCATTGGTTTCAGATCAGGTCCTTCAAAAGAAGTTTGATCGGTTGAAGGAAGGTCTACCAAGATGAGAAATAAAGACAAAACAACATTTATCAGACCACCACTCTTTAACATAAATAATTTAATATTTTGGAAGACAAGAACAAGATCCTATCTTCAGTCTCTTGGAGCATATGTTTGGGAAATTGTTGATGGAGGTTACCAATATCCAACCTCACTTCCCATAGATGCAGCAACAAAGAAGACATATGAAACCAATGAAAAAGTTAGAATAAGAAACCAAAAGGAAAGGAAAAGGAAGAACACAAGGAATCAAGGTATGTGTTAGAATAAGATGAGGTAAATTTTGTAAAGAAAATTCAACTTGGTACCGGAAGGTTTAGAGGTAAGCTTACTTTCAAATGTTTTTCTTTTGGTAGAGTTGGTCATTATGCTGCTAAATGTCCTTATAAAGACAACCTTGACAAGGGGAAGGATATTGCAAAAGGAAATATTAAATGGTTTGACAATAGGAAAAGTCTTATACTCATGAAGATAGTGATGGCTTGTCAAATAGTGAAGAAGGAGAATCTCATCAAGATCTTAAACTACTCATGGAATTTGAAAGAAGTACTAGTGAGTCTAATGACAAATTTGTGGATGCTTTAGAGGAAAAATATTTATTTTAAGAAATTATTCAACTTTACATATTCTTGGAATAAAACAAAGCATCCATAGATACTTTAAAGAATCAACTCATAGAAAAAGAGAAGCATAATGAGAAGTTTGAATGTGAAATAACAAGTCTAAGAAAGGGACTTAAGAAAATAAAAACTCTAAACCTTAGTTTTTCTAAAGCATATGAAACCTTAGATGAAATTATCAAGGTTCAATGCTCTCCTCTTATGAATACATGTCTTGGATACATTGGATAAACACCACAGACAGAAAATCCTCAACCACAACTGGAAGCTATCTAATGCAGCAAAACCCAGTCAACAAATTTTCAATCTTCAACAAAAGAATAAAGAAACTTCACAGGTAAATCGTGTTCACTCTAATCCAAGGATGAACAAATAAATATAAGAAACAATCAAAAGTTAAACAACACTAGAAGATTCTATGATCACAAAAATTTCTTCTTTAATGGAAAATGTTTCTCATGTCATAATTTTAGTCACAAGGTTGCATGATGTGTTGCATACAAAACCATCATGACTAGAGAAGTAAGAAAAAAAAAAGGAATGTGATAGGAATCAAGAAGAAAAACTATAATAATTTCTCACCTCTAAAAGATGAAATTGAATGCTCATTTTGCAATAACTTTGGACATGAGGAATCTGAATGTAGGAGAAAATTACAACCAACATCTCAAAAGGATAAACTATCAACAAATTCTAAGGTATGGAAAAGGGAAGATTTAGAATCTGAAAGATGTGGCATAACATTGTTTGCATAAGGACAAGAAAATCAATGGTACATTGACAAAGGATTCTCAAAACACATCACCGGTGATAAAGATAAACTTATTTCATACAATGCATTAGAGAAAGAAAAGAATGTCACTTACCTTTACCTGCTGTCATTAAGGCTAAAGGATTTGCTTTTCTAAAAGAAAAGGTTAAAGATAGAAATGTTATGTGTGTTGATGGATTAAAGAATAACTTGTTGAGTGTTAGCCAAATGTTTGATCAATTAAATGAAGTGGTTTTTAGATCAAAATAATGTGTGGTTTGTGAACTTGACACAGGAAAAACCATAATAAAAGGAACAAGAACTCCGAGTAATATGTATATATTGAAAGGTGGCCAAGAAAAATGTTACCTAGGAAAAGAAGAGGATAACTGGTTATGGCGCCGAAGGTTGGGACATCTAAGATTCTCTCAAATAATAAAATCAAGCAAGCTCAAATTTGTTCATGATCTACCAGAAAGTAAATGGTAAGAAAACCAGAGTTCAATTCAATGCCAAAGAAGGATAATCAAGTAAATCTCTTGAAATTATACATACTGATTTATGTGGACCAGTAAGGAAAAAGTCACCTCGTGGAGAACAATACTATATCTTATTTATTGATGAATTTTCTAGAATGTCATAGATCGGTTTATTGAAACAGAAAGATGAATCATTTGATAAATTTAAAGTCTTCAAATCATTAGTTGAAAATGAGTTAGATCTTAAAATCAAATGTCTCAGATCTGACCGAGGAGGAGAATACATATCCGATGAATTCTTTGATTTCTATGAACAACATGGCATAAACAGAAAATTTTCTGTAGCTAGACCTCCTCAATAGAATGGCGTGGTAGAAAGCATTAACAGAACAATTCATAAAATGGCTCATGTTATGCTTGATGAGTGTGGAACTCCTAACACCTTTTGGGGTGAAGTTTCACATACCGCAATAAATATTCTCAACAAGGCTCATGTTCGTGTAAACAATGATACAACTCCATAAAAACTTTGTATGGTAAGAAACCTACTATAAGCATTTTAGAGTCTTTGGAAGTAAATGTTTCATAATAAATAATGCTGAAAAACTTGGTAAGTTTGAAGCTAGGGCAGATGAAGGAATAGGTCTTGGTTATTCATCTAGAAGCAAAGTATACAAATGTTACAATAAGAGACTTTAGAAAATTGTTGAATGTTTCGATGTTGTGATTGATGAAGCATGCACAGATCTCAAAAAGGTAACAACAACAAAAGAGGATGATGATGATAAATGTTTTCCCACATAAAATCGAAATGATATAGAATAAGAAACTAATGAAGCAACAAAACAAGACATATCTGATAAATAAAAGGATCCATCCAGGTATGTTCAAAATAATAATCCATAAACTCAAATTTGAGGAGAAAAGGAATCTGGGGTACAAACAAGAAGAACTCTTGTAGGATCTCCAAGTTATCTAGTTTTATTATCCACCATTGAACCACAAAATGTAAATCAATCTAGTAAAGATGAATGTTGGGTTAAGGCCATGGATGAAGAACTTGATCAAATTGAAAATAATAATACATGGGAATTGGTTCCAAGGCCTCATGATCAAAATGTTATTGGGAAAAAATGGATATTAAAAAATAAGTTGAACAAAAATTGAGAAGTCATTAGAAACAAAGCTAGACTTGTTTGTAAAGGTTATGCTCAACAAGAAGGTATAGACATCGAGGAAACATTTTCTCCAGTAGCCATACTTGAAGGCATAATAATGTTTCTTTCATTTTCAAGTTTTCTCCATTTCAAAGTTTATCAAATGGATGTAAAATATGCATTCCTTAATGGAGATCTAGAAGAAGAAGTATATATTGAACAACCAGAAGGATTCATTTAGGGAATGATGAAAACCTTGTATGCAAACTCAAAAAGGATTTATATGTGCTAAAAAAAGCCCCACGAGCATGGTATTATCGTCTTGACAAGTATCTTCAACAACAAGGTTTCAAAAAAGGATCCGCAAACAACAACTTGTACACAAAAATTGAGGATGAAAAATTTCTAATTATTGTTAACTATGTTGATGATATCATCTTTGGGAGTAATGAAGAAACTATGAGTCAAAAATTTGCTTCTGTTATGTAACAAGAATTTAAAATGTCTTTCCTTGGGGAACTAACATATTTTCTTGGTTTACAAGTACAACAAGAAAAATATGGCATATTTCCTTTGCAAACAAAATATCTCAAGCAGATTCTGAAGAAGTATGGGGCGGAAGACTGCAAACCAGTATGTACTCCAATTATGAAGAGATGTAGTCTCAGTTACAATGATGAATATCCCACAGTAAAACAAACATAGTACAATTCTATGATTGGAAGTTTTCCTTATCTAACAGGTACTAGACCAGACATCATGCATGCAGTTGGGATCTTGGGATGTTTCCAAGCCAATACAAAGGAAACAAATCTTTAAGCAGTTAAGAGAATATTCAAATATCTCCAAGGAGCCCAGGATGTTTTCTTATGGTATCCTAAAGATGCAGATCTTACCCTTCATGCATACACAAATGCGGACTGGGCTGGAAATGTTGATGACTGGAAAAGCACTAGTGGAGGTGCATTTTACAGGAGGCCCTGATTGGTATCTTGGTTCAACAAGAAACAAAGTTATATTGCCTTATCTATAGCGAAAGCAGAATGTGTGGCTGCTACATATTGTTGCACAAAAATCCTCCAGATGATGAAAACACTACAAGATATTAAAATGAAATGTTCTCCACCCATATCCATCCTATTTAATAATACTAGTGCTATTAGTATTTCAAAAAATCATGTTATGCTCTCCAAGACCAAGCACATTCCAATTAAGTATAATTTTCTACGAGAACAGGTGCTTGAGAAAAAGGTTAAATTGGAGTATGTCCCCGCCCAAAGGACAAGTTACTGATATATTTACTAAACCTCTTCCAAGAGAAGTATTTGAATATCACAAACATAAACTGGGAGTTGTCTCTACCTCATTTTGTTGTTAATCACGTTTGCTCATTCTACAGGTGAAAAATTCAGAAGTTTGATTTATGTATGCATGTTTCATGAAGCATAGTCACGTATATACGAGAGTTTAAATTCAGACAAGTGCATATACATATTTTGAATCCAACTCAAGAATAGTCCCTGGTATTCTTTTGTCTGCTATTTATTGTTCACAGTTGATTACAACCTGCAACTGCTTCTTATAACTTGTTTTGAGCTCTAGGAGTTGGTTCAATTTGTCATTTATGTTTTTTCTAATTAATGAAGATACTCTGATGCATGATTTTATGATCTGGTAGAAAGCAGGGAGCACTGGTTCAGGGGGAGTTTTAGCCTTGCTAATGCATTTTTGGCATTATGTTTAAGGCATTGTTGAATATGTTCAAATGGTTGTCACTTTGTACATGTAATTTAAAGTAAAGGTCATATGGAGTCCTATGATATAATTATTCAACAATACTATGTAAACCCACCTGGTTGGGTAATTGAGTCATATGTGTAATCCCATGTTGGGAAGTTGTTTGTATGTAACCCCACTTGGTTGGGTGGTTGATGTAAGGTTTTTTTCAGCTATGTCATATATTTTAAAGACTTCTGAAACATCCACATATGCTCAGAGGGAGCACTGGTCCATCCTTTGCCCTTGACGTCAAAAGGGGAGACTATCTTGGTGTTTGACTATGGTGTCTCTTTCAGGTATCTTCAGGTTATGGTGATCAAACACCAAAATGGTTGCAATCAAGTCTAAAGGGGGAGATTATTTACATTATGGTACATGTGTGTCCTTAATGGCAACCCACTTGTAACAAAACAATTCAATGGTAACCATATGTGTTCACATATCAATTCAAAGATGAAAAAAATGATGGGACTGAGGTTTGCAGTTTAGAAAAATAAGTTTGATGAAGGTGAATATTTGAAGATCTATACGTGGGTTAGTCAAGGTCAAGTTGCGTACACACGTGGGTATGGAGAATCCAAGTTGCGTACATGCTGGCACACTAATTTATTAATACCAATGGTATTTACCATGGTATTATCCCACAATATTGAGCGCAGTAACAGTTATTTGATCTCGTCCAATATTACCACCGACCAGTGTGATTTTGGCTCATGTTATTGGCTAAGGTTCTAACTATATAAGAAGGTGAAGATCAAAGTGCTAAGTGTGAATGTTTAAGGGTTTTTATGAATGCTTCAATCAAAATTATATTTGGATTGTAAGGGCTATACTTGATAAGTTGATCTAAAATAATAATCCACCGATGAATACAATGATGGATCAAGATCATGAGACCTGAAATGACTTTCCAGTGTATGCTATGCTCATAGATTGAATAGATATAAGTATTGATGCATGTTTTTATCTCTGAATGTTATGATTTGGGTCTTTCTAAAGTTATGAAGGGTTGCACAATTTTAGGTCAAAATTTGCAGATTTGTACACAAGTTGGTCTTGGTGAAGTTGTGCATACACGTGGGTTAATTTCATCAAAGTTGCGTACATAAAGGAAGGAAGGGTTTCTGCTTATCAATTACTGATCAATAAGATCAATGCTACTATAGCTTTGTTGTCTATCAATGATGTCTTCATGTTGATCTAGCTTGAGTGATAATGTTTGAAGTAGAACTGATTGAATGATGAAGTTGAAATTGGTTGCATGTTGATTGGTTGAAAAGATTCTTGATGCTGCTATCTGTATGAGGGTTAAAATATCTTTAAGATAAATGACCCTGATCAATTCTGTGACTGATTCAGAGTAAATATTTTATAACTTAGTATATTGAGATTTGTACACAATTTGCTCTATAGAAAAGCGTGTATACACATGGGTTGACTTAAGTGAAGCAGCGTATACCTTTTGTTTTATGAATGATCAGGGTTGTAGTTGATTCAATGTGTTGATGCAATATTCTGAATTCAATTTTGTGTTCTTGTTATAGTGATCTCACTGTTCTATTTGAATTAAGTTGGTGATTGGTTAAGTGACTGTTTTCTTCAGTGGTTGGTTCAATATTCGAGTGATTGGTGACTGTTTGGTTCAGTTGTTGTTTTTAGGAATTGGATGAATGTTTTTGGTATAGTAATCAATTCCATTTTAGATATTTGGATTATATGATGTTAAAGGGTTCAACATGGATTATGTGATGAAAATTGGTCTACAAGTTGTGATTATTAAATCAGTTGGATCCAATGTGAAAATTTATGAAACATGGCCCGCATATGGTGTTGTGGTTTAAAGCCTTCAGTGAGGAATTTGAAGCTCACTGCCAATAGTAGCTGGTGATCAGATCATGGGGTTGAAGATCCCTTGTAGTGGGTGCTAGTAAACGAGATCAGGGGGTTGAAGCTCCCTTCCAATAGGAGTTGGAGAACGAGTGTTGTAGCCTTCAGTATCCGAGTACCTGCATACCGGCATGAGTCTGCACTAGTACAATAATGTAAGATTTTTTTGATAATAATAAGATTGAAGACTGAGATGACAACAATAGTGGTTTTCTCCCACATTAGGTTTCCACCTTAAATCTTGGTGTTCATGTGTGTTTCTTATGTGTGATGCTTTATTTTGTTCTTACTGCACATTCTTACTTCTTATCAAATGTCCGATGAATCTCTTACATTCTGATTTAAGTTAAATAGAAAAATAATGAGATGATTTATAAGTTTACTAAGCATACACTAGTTTCCTGTATAGAAATCGTTTACATATGCAAGTTGGCTTTAGTTTTTGAAGTTTTCAACGAGAAACAATGAAGGAGGCATCCTGAAACATCATTCTTGATCCTAGTTGGAAAATGATCACCTAAACTAAGTGGGGCCCACACAGGTGATTTTTGTTGCAAAGTCTATTTTTAGACATGTCGATCATATTCTATGAGTTGCGGGATGATATTTGTGGATGGTTGGTCAAGTTGGAAAAATAGATGGATTTTTATTTTTAGACATATTGGGTAGAATCTATTTTTAGATTTCCAGTCTAAAAATAGACATGTCGAATATTATTAGCTCTTAATAATATTTGGACTCTAAACATTATATTATTCTCTTGGAGCACTTCAATTAAGTGCACAAATGTGGCACAACAACTGACAAAAGGAATTACGCTATTCCTAAGGGTTTACTGGAGCTATTGCATGGAGGACTTCAATTAGAACTCATGTGACAGAGTTTGGTGGAGTTGTGTTCAGTTTAACTCAGTTAGACACAATTGAGCTATTTGTATCTAATCTAACTGATTGATACACTAGTGAGAGTGGTGTGAATTAATTAATAATTAATTCACTAAATAGTAACTCATTAATCGACTGAAGAATACATCAGTTAACCACAGTGCATGGACAGTTCAGTGGAGAGGTAGGTGAAAGAGCAAGTGTGACTATCAGTGTTGCATTGTTTGCACCACAAATTTAGTAGAGATGCCTTTAAGGATTGCGTGAGCAAGGCTGGATAAATTCGAGTTCATCCAGAGGCATTCTTTAGCAGGGATTGCGCAGTAGAGGCAGGCTAGTAGGTGGCAGAGATCGGTGCTGCATGGATTTGCTAGATCAGGACCTGATTAGTGTGTAGCAATTGGATTGTACTGAGAGCTTGTGATAAGATTTATATGAGGATTGTTACATGATCTCTATGACATATATTATATACAAATAGTTGGGGTTTTTAGCTTCAGGTTTTCCCGTTAAAACAACTATGTTAATGTGTGTGAATTTTTATGGTTTCAATGTGTGCATGAAGTTAAAATAGTGTGTGATAAGGAGAATCTTGGACATATGCGTGCATAGTGCATATAATTTCTACATGTTATCAGAGTGTTTATTAGTGGAGAAATTGAAATTATTGAAACAATTGAGTTTTGTGCTAGTGGAATTTGAATTTGCTGCAGTGTTTTCTTGGTGTTGAAGTTGAGCATTCATTGAAATGTCTTTCAACGGATTGTGATTGGAGTATGCCCTTGAGGGAAGCTCGAATTATATTGCATGGAAGGACAGGATTGAGGCATTGTTGGAGGACAATGGGTTGAAGGAGTTCATAGATGTTGATATTCCAAAACCAGGTTCTAGCGATGCAGCCGCACTTGACACATGGCAAAAGAAGGTAGCAAGGTGTTGAAGGATTCTATTGGAAGGTGTGAAGGATCACATAGTGTCCAGCCTTCATATTAAAGGCAGTCCATTCTTGATGTGGAAAGATTTGACATAATTTTTCCAAAGCAGAAGTGACCAGAGGAAGTTGGCGCTTAAAGACAAGCTGAGGAAAATAAAAATGGAGAAGAATGACACTATTCTGGTATACTTGACAAAGTTTGTCCACTGCAGGGATGAGCTTGGGAGTGTAGGATTTAGTGTGGATGAAGAATACTTGGTGAGCTTGGCTCTCCTTGGGATTCCGAAGAGTTGGCATAGCTACGAGGACTTTGTCAATGTTCGGGAGAAACTGCCAGGATGGGAGCGACCTTGGTCAGATCTTGTGCACGAGGAGATAAGGCGGAGTACCAGGGATGGCTCTTCATCAAAGAATGATGATGAAGAGGATTTCGCTTTGGCTTCCAAAACAAGGAAAGGGAAGGGGAAGAAAAAACCTTCTCAATCCGATGTGGATGGCAAAGAGCGTGACATGTCCAAAGTGAAGTGTTTTCACTATCACGAACATGGGAATTTTGCCACACATTGTCAACAGAAGAAGAAGAACAAGCAGGCTTTTGGAGCTGCAGCTGGTGAGGCTCTTGCCTCGTAATTTGATCTGGACTTCTCATTGATCGCATGCATGGTGTCTAGTGCATTGGGATCGGGGTGGTACTTTGATAGTGGTGCTTCTTTTCACATGATGGGAGATGTGAATCTTTTCAGTGACTTGGTGGAGAAATATCTCCAGTTGCATGTTGAGTTGGGCGATAATGGACGATACAATGCGACCGACATTGGTACCATTACCTTTCAGAGGGAGTCAGGTAAACTCATTCTTTTACAAGATTTAGTGCATGTTCCAGGTTTAAAGAAGAATTTAATCTCAGTCACAATGTTAGAGGATAAAGGGTATGATGTTGTCTTTAGTGAAGGAAAAGTCAAGAAGGTTGGGATTCGAGCAAAGAATCTCTACAGACTTGAAGTAGATGGGATTTCTACGGAGCTTCCTACTGTTGGGAAGTGCAAGAAAGACATGCAATTGAAGCTTGAGAGGGAGAAGGATTTGCATGCAGGTAAGAGTGAACCTCGGGATGTGGAGCAGCCACAAGATGAGGATCATGGAGTGGGAGAAACCACTCATGCATAGAAATTGTGTTCCAGATGGGAAGAGGGAGTGCATGCAGCTATACCACCAGGTGAGAGGTGGGGTGACATGCATGGGTAATCCCAAGAGGATATTTCTAGGCAGGATTCATTGAGATGGTTTGGATCTCATGAATTGAACCTGGCTACGAGGTGCCCACATAGAGTAGCAGTAGCATGATCAGTTGGATTGATGCAGGCAGATCAAAGTGACAATGTCGGATACTGGAGCGCGGTTCAAAGTTGACAGCAAGTGCAGAGCACATGGGTGCAGAGTTCAACAACGCAATCGTTCCTGAAGACATGTGCAGTAGCTAAGCAGAAGTCGAAGACTTTGATGATAGATGCATCAGATTGATTGAGTTGTTTGGAGCCTATTCAGTTTCGGAAGAGTTGCAGAGCAGATGCATGGAGTTGCATGGCGCTTACAAAGGTTGCAGGGCGAATGCATCGAGTTGCATGTCGCATGCAAAGACAACCCTTTCTTGTTGAGAGGGAGTGTTGAAGTTTGCAACAAGAAACAGTGAAGGAGGCATCTTGAAACATCATTCCTGATCCTAGTTGGAAAATGATCACCTAAACTAGGTGGGGCCCACACAGGTGATTTTTGTCGCAAAGTCTATTTTTAGACATGTCGATCATATTCTATGAGTTGCAGGATGCTATTTGTGGATGGTTGGTCAAGTTGGAAAAATAGATGGACTTCTATTTTTAGACATATTGGGCATAATCTATTTTTAGATTGCTAGTCTAAAAATAGATATGTCGAATATTATTAGCTCTTAATAATATTTGGACTCTAAACATTATCTTATTCTCTTGGAGAAATTTAGTTAAGTGCACAGATGTGGCACAGCAGCTGACAGAAGGAATTACGCTATTCCTGAGGGTTTACTAGAGCTAATGCATGGAGGACTTCGGTTAGAACTCATGTGACAGAGTTTGGTGGAGTTGTAGAAGTAGTTGGTGGAGTTGTGTTCAGTTTAACTCAGTTAGACACAGTTGAGCTAGTTGTATCTAGTCTAACCGATTGATACACTAGTGAGAGTGGTGTGAATTAATTAATAATTAATTCACTAAATATTAACTCATTAATCAACTGAAGAATACATCAGTTAACTACAGTGCATGGACAGTTTCAGTGGAGACCAGTGGAGAGGTAGGTGAAAGAGCAAGTGTGACTATCAGTTGTGACTATAGTGTTGCATTGTTTGCACCACAAATTTAGTGGAGATGCCTTTAAGGATTGCGTGAGCAAGGCTGGAGCAATTGGAGTTCATCCAGAGCCATTCTTCAGCAGGGATTGCGCAGTAGAGGCAGGCTAAAGGCTGGCAAAGATCGGTGCATGGATTTGCAAGATCGGACCTGATTAGTGTGTAGCAATTGGATTGTACTGAGAGCTTGTGATAAGCTTTGTATGAGGATTGTTACATGATCTCTATGACATATATTATATACAGATAGTTGGGGTTTTTAGCTTCAGGCTTTCCTGTTAAAACAACTGTGTTAATGTGTGTGAATTTTTATGGTTTCAATGTGTGCATGAAATTGATTTAATTTTCGCATGTGATGATCAATGGTGGAATAGATTCTGTATTGTGCATGAAGTTAAAATAGTGTGTGATCAGGAGAATCTTGGACATATGCATGCATAGTGCATATAATTTCTACATTAGTAAAGTTACGTACATGATTCAAAAAATAAAATAATATTGTGAGTTTTTTAAATATTGATTCACCCCCCCCCCCCCCTTCTCTCAGTATTCTTCCCAACAAGAACAGATTATTTTATAAGTTCATGGACCCTTTCCTCCTTGCTACAACAAAGATTTCCTTTTTATTCCCGCCATAACTTGGTCAAATTATTTCAAATACATTGCACAATGTCTTATACAGAGAGCTTGGTAGCCTTCCAAGCTATAAGCTTTGCTGCTACACAAGGTTCTTGGATGTAGGCCTTCCGGATATGGATATTTCTTAGGAGTCTGGTAGATCCCTAGATATGCTTCATAGTTTTAGAATGGTACCTTTGGTTTCTTAGGGTGATTTACAACATTATCCCTTTTGATCTTGAGTGATCAATTCTCCAAGGAGTTTTTCGCCCACGAATCTTCCCATCCCACGGGGAGTGAATGCCACCATGGGATGCATAGGCGCATCTATGTGGATAACCTACCACGGTCTTAACGCAGACTCTCTGGAGGTTCTTACCTCGTTTTCCACATGCCGATGGTACCATACCTTGTGTTGGGCTTGAAAACAACTTCATGTCTATATTCAGAGCCATAAGGTGCCTTGGAAACCACCTTAAGACAAAAACAAAAAATATCGAGCCTACAGTAAATGCAAGGCTAAAGAAAATTCATGTAAATATGGTGGCTCAATAGATACTAGGGAAACAATACCTTTGACATTAAGGCCATGCTATCCATGCAACACGAAAAATTGTAATGTCACAATGGACAACTCACAAGCGAGTACAAACCCTGCTATACATAGGGTATTCTGTGTAATATTATATTAATAAAAAGGATCTTAGAACCCACTATTATTCAAGTGTTAATCCAAGATCTCAGGGATCAACTGTGATTTGTAAAGAGTTCTGTATTTTTCTTAATGAGTTATTTATATGTTGTTCCTCACACAACTAAGCATATGTGTGACTCTAGACTTGGTTTTTCATTATGGCCTATTCTTCATTACCTTGTGGTTTATTATTCCTTTTATGTGCTAGATATTTCATGCCTACCATTAGCAATTTTTACGCATATTTCACTTTCATATTTCTCACACATACACTCATATATTCAACACATACACATACATATATACAAACCACATTAACACTTCCCCACAAGGAGTGTAACACATATGAAATTTTCATCAACACAATGCACTCCCCAACTTCAAAACCATTATCCATAACACATTAACATGATTCATCAGAAGTTAAATAGTATAAACGGTTACTTATCTTGGAATATGCAGGGAAACTAAGTCTAGGACAAGGACTATCCACCCAACCATAGACAACTGCAACCACATTGACTTGCATCCATCACCCCTGAGCCAAATTCCAAAGTTTGGGGGGTTTCTCACTTCAAGGACTATCACACTGTTCTACCACCAATTCCAGGATTCTAGAGGACATCCTTCCTCAATCCCACCAACTAAAAAATTCTTACTTGGTCGACAGCGGGAGTCCAGAAGTGCTCAAACTCACTCGCAAGTTTTCAAATAGTGATTCACCGCCTTCTAGGGAGTCCAAAATCCATTGTGCCATCAAGGCGAAAAAATTGATCTTCATTTTGGTCTTCCTTAACTTTTTATTCAGGATGGCCTCCAGCCAAGTTGTTAAAGGGCTCCAAAATTTTCTATCTCAACCCACAACCTCATGGGGACACAAGATGTTATAAGTCTCCATAGATTCTATCCTAAATCACAACCTCTAGAGACCCAAGCTATTACAACACTCCAAATATCTCTATTTCAACCCACAACCTCTAGGGACCCAAGCTATTACAGGGCTCCAGAAAATTTATCTCAACCCACAACCTCCAGGGACCCCAAGATGTTACAGTGCTCCAAAGACTAGCAACTCAACCCATAACCTCTAGGTATTGAGAGACAATATCGTTCTCTTCTATTCTCTTCTCTTTAGCGTTGTCTACGAGGAGATAATTTTGAATATCGCCTCCCCTGTCCACTCTTCATTCGTCTCTCTATTTCCTTCCTCATTTGAATGTGTCCCATCTCTTTAGCATCCAAAATTTTATTGGCCTTGTCCTCGACCACCATTACTACTACATCCTTTCTGGCCTACAACACACAGTCCCTCCATAAATTCTTGTCCTTTATTTCTTTTGGTTACTTCTCAAGAAACATGGGTCTGCATGTCTCATCTTGCAACTAATTTAATTTCAAGAGATATTTTTTAAATTCATTCACCTGCCAAGCTTTAATGGTTGTTCTTCATTTCAGGTTTCTCCTTTGCACAAGAAACCATGACGTCCTGGGCATGAGGAGACCTCCTCCAAATCTGGAATCCATGTCCCTCAACTCACCCCCTTTTTTTTGCTTGATCTTAAATGTTGCAAAATATTTATAATATATTTAAAAATTCCACTTGCATGAACTTTGGGTGGGGCTATCACAATCCACTCCCCCTCGAGGGAGTGTTTCCATTGATGTTCAATTTTCCATGTACAACCTGGGATCAAAATGCAACACATATTGCTTTTTTATGGATATTTATACACACAAATCTATATAGTATTTACAATTATACATACTTTGTGTATCTTATAAATTCGGATCATAAACCACAGTAGCCATGTTTTTGTGTCGACATTTCGATTCTATAACAAGACTCATTATCAACAAAATCCTGACGATGAGTCTTGTTATAGAATCGAAACGCTGACACAAAAATATGGCTACTGTGGTTTATGAGCTTAATTTACAAGATACACAAAATTCTCACCACAAAAATCTTCAATTATACATACTTTATTTAACCCTAAAAAAAATAAGGATAATTAACTTTCATGGCATCAACCATTTCCCATGTGGCTTCCTCTGGCCCAAAGTGCTTCCAATGTACCTTGAATTTCTCTATATCTTAGTTCCAGAGCATGAGACTCCTCCGGTCCATAATGCACATTGGCTTTGGTTGGAACTCTTCGTATGCTTCCATCTGTAGCACAGACCAATCAATCACATGATTAGAATCACATACATAATTTTTAAGTAAAGAAAAATGTAAAACATCATGAATTCTAAATAATGGAGGTAAGGGAAGTCTATATGCTACTAGTCCTATCCTTTCAAGGATTTTAAATGGTCCACAGTATTGTGGTGCCAACTTGGAACATGTCTCCATCCTTAAGGAAATCCTTTTGGGATGAACCCTTAGATAAATGTGTTCTCTGACTTGGAACTCCTTGTGAATCGTATGCTTATCTGGATAGATTTTTTGTCTATCTTGTGCCACTTTCATATTTTTCCTTATGATATAAACTAGTTGTTCAATATCTTTAAGCATATTAAGTCCTACATGAACCTTGTTAACTAGATCACTCCATGTAATAGAAGTATTGCATCTCCTGCCATATTATACTTCAAAGGGATTATCTTTATGGATTCTTGGTGCCCATTATTGTATGAAAATTCCTCAAATGGAATATACTCTTCCCATTTCATGGTCGATGCATCACATACATCCTCAAAATTTCCTCAAGGATCTGGTTGGTCATCTCTATTTTCTCATCTGCCTGTGGGTGATAGGCAATATTGAATGCTAATACTATTCCCAAGCTCGCAAATAGTTCCTTCAAAAACCTGGATGTAAGTTTAGCCTATCTATTAGACACGATTTTTTTTGGGATTCCATATAGCTTCACAATCTCACTTATGAAAATTTGTGCCATTTCAGTAGTAGAATGGATGGATTTGACTGCCACAAAATGAGATATATTGCTAAGTTTATCCACCATTACCATGATTGTGTCATGCTGCTTCGTTATTTTGGGAAATCCTATAATGAAATCCATAGAGAATACCTCCCAATTTGATTCCTTAATAGGGATAGGCTGTAATAATCCTACTGGATGCCTACATTTGACCTTCACTTGCTGGCATTCCATGCATTTTTCCACAAATTTTGCTACTTATATCTTCAATTTTGACCAGTAGTATCATTTTTTGATGGTTGTAAGGGTATTTTGATCCCTCAAGTGTCCTGAGTAGAGCTTAACATGGAATTATCTCACTATCAACATTTTTATTTCCTCACTGTTAGTCACATATATTCTTCCTTTAAATCAGGCTAAGTCATCCTCGGTGAGGTGGTATTATCCATCCTCACTTCCTCACTACAACTTCTCTTTTACTTGTTGGTATGCTTCACACTACTATCCAATGCTGTAAAATTTTCATCTAGATTTTTCACATATGAGCTTACAATTGCTAAGTGATTCACTTGGATCCTTTGGCTCAAGGAATCAACAGCTTTCCTTTCCTTTCCCTTTATATATTTAATCTCGAAGTCAAATTCGTTGAGCATGGCCAACCATCTGTCTTTCCTAGCATTCAACTTTGTCTGTCCAAACAAGTATTAGAGCCCACTATGATCTGACATGAGTGTGAAATTATGACAAAGGAGGTAGTTCCTCCACATTTTTAAAGCATGAAATATAACAACCAATTCTAATTCATGCTTCACATAATTCTACTCATGTTTGTTCAATTTTCTAGACTCATAGCACACACCTTGTCCTTCCTACATTAAGACTCCACCGAGTCCCCCCTTGCAGGAATTGATACATATTCTGAAATCCTTTCCAGGATCTATAATTTTCATCACTGGTGCACTAGTGAGAAATTGATGTAATTGCTCGAAGCTATTTTCACATTGTGTGGTCCACTCAAATCTATTCTCGTTTCATTATAAGGTTGAAATGGTATGTACTATTATGGATAAAATATGAATAAATATCCCGTGATATCCTACTAATCCAATGAATGATATGATCTAATCTATGTTCCTTAGATTTGGACACTCCCTTATGGATTTAACCTTATCCAGATCAACCGATACACCTTCCTTAGAAACGATGTGCTCTAAGTAGTGTACTAGTGTCTAGATGAAGTCAAAAGTACCAAGTCATGCATAGAGATTATGTTCTCTTGAAAACTGTAACACAACTACTAGATGCTGCTCATGTTCTTCTTCCGTTTTTTAATAGACCAATATTTCATCCACAAGTACATTGACAAAATTGTCCAAGTATGGTTTTAGCACTCCATTCATTAGGCACATGAATGTGGCAGGAGCATTAGTAAGCTCGAAGGGTACCACTACAAATTCATAGTGCCCATATCTTGTTCTGAAAGAAGTATTATGAATGTTCTCCTCCTTCATTCTTACTTGATGGTAACTTGACCTCAAGTCAATTTTGGAGAAGATTGCTTCTCCCCTTAACTAGTAAAAGAGATCATCAATCCTTGGTAATGGGTATATGTTCTTGATGGTTACCTTGTTTAGTTGTCTATAATAAATGCATAATATTAGGGTTTCAACTTTCCTTTTCACAAACAATACTAGTGCTTCCCAAAGAGATATAATTAGCCTTATGTACCCTTTTTACGATGATTCTTTTAGCTGCAGTTTCATCTCAAAAAAATTTGAGGTGCTCATTCTAAATGGGTCCTTAGATGTTGGTGCTACTCTAGGTATCAACTTGATAGAGAAATATATCTCTCTTTGAGGGGGAAATCTAGGAACCTCTACTGGAAAGACACCCAAAAATTGTTGCAAAACAGGGTACCTTTGAAGAAACTCAACTTCCTTATATTTTGTTGCTATGTCTACTTCCCCATTCTTAGAAAATTTCACTGCAAACTGTTGGGGTTCCCATGTTTTGGCCATGTTGGCAAGACCAAAAGATGAGGCAACATAGAACCACTTTCAGACCTTAGGATCTAGCCCTCCTAGGTCCAGAGAGGTATCTCTCTATGATTGTCAAAGGTGTTTGTCTTTGAAGCTCACAATAAGGTATTAGGCTAGGTATGAAGCACAGGGTTTTTTTGTTTGATTGTTTATGTTTGGTTGTTGGGAACCAGGAAAGAGGGGTCCAATATAAGACAAGGATGAGCAAAGAGGAAATTAGGCAAAGATAGATAACTCATAGAACATCAAGGCCATTGGGCAATGGAGTTAAGAGAGGATTTACTTGTGTTCAACGTGCAAGCTTTCAGTTGGGCTAGTCATCTAGAGCATTTGGATCTTAAAGATGATATTTGGAACGGGACATTAAGGACTGAAAATGAAAGGAGGAGAACCATCCAATTCTATCTATAGATCAGGTCAGAGGTCATTTAACTCCAGACCTTCTTGGACAAAATTAGAGGCAATACAAGAGATCTTAGAAAGGCTTAATTGAGATGGAAAGATCCTGGTGAGGGAGAGACAGGGTCCTAGACCTCCCAGTGTTCTCAACTCATCCAAATAACTCCTAGCAAGAACATCTAAACATAGATTTCTTCAATTCATACATCAGAGAGCAGGAAATGACATCCACTACACTGGTTAAATCAATGAAATCAATATTCAGATACACATATAAGCAGAAAACATAAAACGCTGGGAGAGCAGCAACATAAGGTACCTATCAAGGGTAAATCTTATGCCAAACTTCTGATGCAAGCTAGTAGAAATGGAATGAAATGAAATCAAACACAAAGATAGGAAAACATCACCAGCTGCTTTAGATCAGGATCCAAAGAAATGTGCTTGTCATATTAAAAACAACACCAATCAGGTACAACATTGCCCACAGCTTGAACATTCAATCTGAATCATCAAATCTCAGCCTATCTTACAATATTACACAGAGAACTTGTCTCAAGAGGAAAATGCTTGCATTTCTCTGATATCTCATCAACAACCTTTACAATGTTTCTTTCTGAGTTTTATAGCTGAAGAGAAGTAGTAGTGGTAGGTGAGGAACTAAATGCCGTATTAAAACTTCTGAAAAGAGAGAGGGCCGAGGCCCATTTTGTTTAATATTCTGAGCGTTTTAATCCAAGGCATTATTTGGGCAAAAATATGATCTCCTTTAGATCTCCATTTACTCCAGGCATGTCTTTGGTGTACTTTGGCTGCGGTGGTTTGTAGTACTTTTGGTGAGTAAACAAAATGGAAATAAATGATACTTGGGTCTGCCATGCTGTGAATCAAATGCTCTGGTAGTTTCGGTCTGCTGTCTAGTGGAAATTTCTTCAGGGGCACAGTGCATAATAAAAGTTGTATGGGCACCCTGTCCTTAATGAAGAAAAACATACTGCTGACGAATAAACCCTGATGTTACCTTTTACTCACGCTCAGGACCTTTGATTGGTCCTTGGGGTCTTCACACTGGTGCTTGGCCTCTTTAAACTGCAGATTTAAGGCTCAAGATTTTCTTTGGCGTGCCTTAATCTCTTTTCTTTGTACTAAAACACTTTTCCGCCCCATCTCTGCTTCTGTTAGGTTAGCTCGAGCTTTAATGGTGCCGGGAGATTTTCCACAGAATTTGAACCCTGTTCCTTTAATGAACGTCCTGTCTTCACCTTCCCGGGTCATTTTTCATAAATTTTGCTCCTGTAAATGATCTTATTTGATTTCTATGTCCTTGTAGCAGAGATGTGCATCATGGCGGCCATTAACTCTTAATAACCCTGCAAAAACGAAAGACTGGTTACAAAAACATCTATGGGGTGGCGGATGCGATGGAGACGACCAGAGTGATTGTACAGTATAGTGCCATGGTGGAATAGTGGTGGACCGTGGCGGAAGAATACAGCATGAAATGGAAGACAGGAAAGATGGCGGAGGGTCGGCGGAACGCAGAGCAAATATATGTGAAAACCTTAAAAAACCCGAACTTGAACGTTATATGCAACAGAAATAATGAGTGTACGGTGGACACACATGGCGGGAGTGACGTGGCGGGGTGGACCAAGGGGATGGTCAACGGAGGGCAAACAGATCTAGACCGTCAATTGTGGTGGAGATCAACGGCGGGGGGCAACAGACAGTGGGCCAGGGGTATGGGGGCCATGAGTTAAGCAGTGCGCAGCTTCGAGGGACGATAGCCGTCGGATGGGCGTCAGCGGATCAAACGAGTATTACACATATCGCTCCGCGGCTTGGTCCGAAATATAATGCACGATGGGATGGCGGTTTTGCCATCATACAAAGGACACGCAGCGCGCGATGAGTGGAATCGCTAGGCATTGGAGAGAAACCGCTTGCCGCGCATAAGCGGTGCAATGAAAACCGGCAGGTTTGGAACAGTGCACGGGCGGGGACCACCGGCGGGAGGACTGTGGACCATTGATCTGACGGGGAATGAACGGCGATCGCGCGATAAGAAAATGAACGGGGGAAAATGGAGGGCGTCGGATTCACGCTCACTTTCCGATCAACCAAGATCGACGGATGGAATTTCGCCCGATAAACTCAGTGGATAAGCGCCTTTTTCTTCAGCAGATGGTTCGGGCACTGGATCACGTGGAGGGAAAAGGCGAGGGTGCTTACGCCGAAAGGGGCTAGGCCCTTATAATATGAAAAATATGGTTTTTAGGCCATTTTTAATGCAATTGGAGGACTGAATTTGGTCACGATAGGGGGAAAAAGGGGATTTAAACCGAACACAGTGTGCTTGGAAGGTTTACAAGGGATTTTCGAGGGGATTTTAGAGGATTGACAGAAGAAATAGAGGAAACAAGGGGACTTTGACAAAGGGGGCAAGGGATTAAAATGAGGGCATTTGCAGGGATATAAGGGGGAAAACAAGCCCTTTGAGAAATGGATTAGCAGGGGGAAACTTTTTTAGGCATAGCACCTAGAGACTTCAAGGGTGATGGGTTTTCATGGAAAAGGCATCCCTTGAAGGCTCCAAAACAATCTAGCCCCCAGCTTTCTTGTCAAGAATTTCATAGGGGGGCTAACAGTGGCTCCACATGGGGATGGCTTCTTCTTGAAGGAGTCAAGAAACCAGAAATTATCTTTGGAGTAGGCCGGATGCCTGCTGCTTGGCACATCCCTTTCTTTCTTTGATTTTCAGCTGCCACAATGTGTTGGATACATTAATCAGCAGAAACATTTTTCCCAACCAATCTACCTACCCAAACTACAGTCCTAGCATTTTTTCTTCTTTTAGGGTGCATTTGAGCTAGCAGACCCTTTACATCATTTATTTTAGAAGCAGAAAACAAACCTATCCTACTTCTACCCTTATTACTCCATGAGACTAGGTTAGACTGTTGGTCTCATTTGATTCTCTACCTATTCTAATATCTGCTGGGATTAAACTATCCAGCAGATTTCTTCTCTATATTCTACGACAGAAATTGAAAAACAGTCAAGCCAGGATTAAACTGTCTGACTTGCTGTGGATCCAAGGCATAAAAACAGTTGCACATGGATAGAATTTTGCAGAAAACAAAACTGTGAAGGCTTGATAACTAAACTTGAAGTATCCTTCTTCCTTTTTCGTGACTCAATTTTTGGGCGTGTTAGAGTCACTTCTTTTCTTCATTTCAGCTCTGGTTTTGGGCACGTTAGAGCTGATTTTCCTTCTTTCTTTGCTGGTCCAGATTTTGAGCGTGCTAGGACCGATTTCCTCGTCTCCTGTATGGACTGATTCCGAGGCGGGATATCTTCGTGAGCCTCATCTTGAGAATTTTTCTGAGTAAGAGCAAACTCCAGACCCAGATCATTATACTCGTCTTGCTCGTCTACTTGGTCTGGAGTATGCCCTTACTCAGGAAAATGCATGGGCTTAATAGGGCCTGTCTTTTGCACATTATAGGTTCATGTTTTGGGCATGTTTGAACCTCTCTTTTCTCTCTATTTTTTAAAACATTTTCTCCTTTCTCTTTGAAAATAAAAACTACAATGGTATGTACAATGGAAATGAAACTGAAAATGAAAATCAACAGAAGTAGTGTTTGAGCATCCTGCCATTGACAGGACCCCCAAACAGCTCTGCACCATCTAATTCTTGTAGGAAGAATGCATTTGGACCCACAGTGGCCTGGATGAGGTACGGGCCTTGCCACAGGCTGTCAAACTTGCCGTGTTTTCCTTTATCCTCTCTCCTTGAGTCCCACTTCAGAACTTTATCCCCAATTTTGAAATCAACAGCTTTGGTTCTTTTGTCAAACAACTTATTTATATTTTCCTGAACTCTGATAGCTCTGTTATATACCTCCTCCCTTGTTTGCTGAAGATGGATGGTTTGATTTATCCTTCTTATCATGTTATCTTCTTCTGTCTGAATCTCTTGGACAAGCTTAATCACTGGCACTCCAAGGCTAGTAGGAAAAACTGCTTATGTTCCATAGACAAGCTTGAACAGTCACATGCCAATGGATTTCTTTGTTGCGAGCCTGTCAGCCCACAAAGCATGTACCAACTTGTTATGCCATGACTTCTTGTTTTCTTCCAACATCTTCTTGACAATGATCACCAAGCTCTTGTTTGATGATTCAGCTAAGCCATTACCTTGAGGGTAATAGGCAGTTGAATGACTGAGTGTTACTCCATACCTGTGACAAAAATCGACCATTTTCTTGGATCCAAAAGCAGTAGCATTATCAGTGATTATCTTCCTTGGGCAGCCAAACCGAGAGAGAATATGACCTTCTAGGAACCTAATGATGACTGAATCTGTGGCATTCCTAGTAGGTATGGCCTCTATCCACTTTGTGAAGTAGTCTGTGGCTGTGAGGATCCATTTGTGTTGTGCAGAAGAAGCGGGATGAATTTCTCCTAGAAAATCTAGGCCCCATTACAGAAAGGGACCTTCAACAGTGATAGGTTGTAGAGGTAAGGGAAGAAGCTTTCTTTTGCCTTAAAAAATCTGGCATTTGTGGCAGGCAACTATCATTCTATGGAAATCATTAAAGAGAGTGGGCGAATAATAGCCAGCCCTGAGTATTTTGTTTGCAGTGGCTTTCCAACTCAGGTGACCTCCACACTCTCCAGCATGGAACTCTTGTTTAATTCTTTCAGCTTCAGTTTCCGGCAAACATTTGAGCAATAGGCCATTTGGGTTTTTCCAATATAAGTTTTCATTCAGAACACAATAGTTTCTGGCTTTGAGTTTCAGGAATCTGGCCTTAGTTTTGGACAGTTCTGGAGGGGAATTGATATTTGTAAGCACATAAAGGATATCAGAATACCAAGGAGAGTTCTGAAACTTCTCCTCAACTGTGAAAACAGGCAATCCTTCCTGCTCATCCAAGGTAGCTATCATGTTAATGTCAAGGGCTTGTAAATTAGATTCGGCCATTAATCGGGCCAGGCCTTGGCCTTTGATCAGTTTGGTGGGTTTTATCTCAAGGTCATATTCTAAAATTGTAGCAATCCATTTGACCCTTTTCCCATCTGGGTCTTGGGACAAGATATCTTTGACCACTATATTTGGCACATAGGCTATGGTGCGAGAATGCAGAATGTACACCCTGAAATCTTTTAAGGCCTTAACCAGAGCGTAGGCCTGCTTTTCCATTATGTTGTATTTTAAGGGTGCATCTCTTAGCGCTTTGCTGAAAAAGGCAATAGGTTGTTCATTACCCTCTGAGTTTTTCTGCAGTAAAACTGTAGCCACTGTGTGCTCGGAGGCAAATGAAAAGATCAGGAAATATTTTGAGAAATCTGGGCTGATCAGAACAGGAGCTTGGGTGAGTGCAAGTTTTACTGATTCGAAATATTGTTTAGCCTCGACAATCCATTTAATTCCTACACCTTTCTTCATCATATTAGTCATTTTCTTAAGGTGTTCAGCTAGGTTGGGAATAAACCTCCTAAGGAAGTTGATTTTCCCAATGAAGGACTGTAACTCCTTGATGTTTCTTGGGTGTGTGATCTGTAGTATTCCCTCAACTCTTTGTGGATCTATCCTAATCCCTTCTTCAGATATAATATGGCCAAGAATTTTGCCTTCTTGCAGCCCAAAAACAGTTTTCTTAGGATTTAAGGACAGACCATACCTTCTACATTTTTCAAAAACTTTCCTCAGATGTTTCAGGTGTTCTTCTTCAGTTTTGGAAAAGACAGTCAAGTCATCCAAGTATATAACTATGAAGTGTCCTATCTCATCTGAGAAAGCTATATCCATCGCTCTCTGGAAGGTGGCCCCAGCATTCATCAGTCCAAAGGGCATTTTCACATACATGAAGGTGCCCTATGGAGTGGTAGAAGTTGTTTTGAGTTGATCTTCTGGGAGTACTAGGACTTGATTATATCCTGAAAAACCATCAAGTAGGGAGATTCTCTTAGATCCTACTACCTTCAGTGGGATATGTTCCATTCTAGGCAAAGGGTAATTGTCTTTTAGAGAGGCTCTGTTGAGATTTCTGAAATTTATGCATAACATGATATCCCCTGTTTTCTTCCTCACAGCCACTAAGTTTGATACCCAGTCAGAGAACCTCACAGGAACTATTATGCCTGCCTCATATATATTTTTAATCTCCTTTTCAACTGTAGGCAATTGTTTTGGATTGATTCTGCGGAGTTTTTGTCTAAAAGGCTTCTGATTTTCCTTCAAGGGTATTTTGTGCTGTATTATGCTTGTGTCATAGGCCTTTAAGTCTTCATAACTCCATGCAAACACATCAATGAATTCCTTGAACAGGTCAATGTATTTTTTCTTCATGTCTGCAGGCACAGACTTAGCCAGTTTAATCATTTTGGGCTTATCTTCAGTGCCAATGTTGCATTCTTCTATATCCAAGTCTACATGTTCTATAGTGGGCCTTTTTTCTACATCGTCAAAGTCAAAAAAGATCCTCCAAGGGTGCTAGGCCTCTGGGTATATTCTTGTCTCTGGCCTGCAGCACCTCTATCTCTTCGCTATCTGCGTTTTCACATTTTTCGGTCAGATTTCCAGTTTCTTCGGAAAGAGTGTTTATTTCTATGTTACAAGGAATTGCTTTCTCATCTGGGGGATCCTCACTTGGGTAGATGTCATCGGATTTTGAATCTGAGTCATAAAATTCAAACTCATTTCTGCCCACTAGGAAATCTTCGATCTGTTTATCTCCTTCAAAGACCTGCCAATATTTTTCGTTATCTGGCACTGCAGGTCTGAATTTGGTCTGAATGATGATTTTTTGGTCAGCTGGAGTCTTAGGATATGAAATAGCCAGGCAAGCTAATCCATTAGCAATAGCATTTTGACCCCTAGGAACAAATACCAATTCATATTCCATGAAAGTTTTCAATATATCCATGGCATCATTCCTATATTCCCTCAGTCTAGGATGTTTTTCCGCGTATTCACCATTCACCTGTTTGATCACTAACTCAGAGTCTCCCAACACAGTTATCTTACGAGCTCCTAATTTTTTCAACATATTTAAGCCAAGAATAAGAGCTTCATACTCTGCAATATTATTTGTGCATTTGAAGTGCAGATTGACAACATGGCTCTCTGCGTAGTCACCCTCTGCATTACATATCCACACCCCTGCTCCAGCCGTTTTCCTAGTACAGGACCCATCAAAATTCATTTCCCACATGAGTTCATCTTTCTTCTGATCATCGTTTCCTTCCCTACAACAGGGTTCGCCATTATATGATGCTATGGGGTCTGCACTAGGTTGTGAATCGTTTTGATCTTCGTGTGGTGGGTGGGTTTGAGGAGAGGGACTGGTAGGTTGACTGCATTGTGTTTCTGGTTTATTCTAAGTTTCGCTCTTAGTGTTCTGCCCATGGTTTTCTTCATTGTATTCTTCTAGAGTAGCCATTATGCTAAAGTCCATGGGCTCTGTGTCCTTGCTTGTATCTCTGCATTCTGATTCTGGCTATCCTAAGGATTGGTCATTCCAAAGGATGAAGGAGTCCAGGCCTGTATGCACAGAGTATAATGGGGAGTTTTCAGGCTTCTTGGGGCTACTGACTAAGAATTTCATTTGAGCTTCTCTATACAGTCTTCTAAGTTGGCCAAAGATAGGGATAGTGGCATATGAGCCATCCATCTGCATTGTGCCTTGCAGCTTGGCTCCCCATGATCTAGATAGCAGCATGCCATACTTGGGTGGTACATCTGCCACCACAACATCCATGACCATACATTTAGCTGGGATCTGGGTAAGGCTCACACATAAATCTTTGATCAAGCCAAGACACTTTACTCTGCTAGAGTCAAATGAATATAGGTCTTTGTAAGGTCGGGTTATCTCTAGGCCTAATTTCTCCATCACTACCTTAGGCATTAGATTGTGTGATGCTCCAGAGTCATGCATGGAATTATGAAGGATCTTGTCATGAATGTTGAGACTGATATAGAAAGGTGGAACTACCCCCTCCTGAAACTTTCCCTCAATCTTTGGACCGAACAGAAGGGCAGGTTGATCATCACTCAAATTTACAGTGTCACTACTTTCACCTAAATTTAATGCTTTCAAAATTTGGCCTTTATATACATTCTGAGTGGCCATCTCAGAGAGTGGGACAGAGATTTTAATCTTTGCAATCTCACTTTCCAAATTGAAAGTGGACTGACTCTTGGAAATGCTCGGCTCTATTTTATTAGCCACCTTGGTGACCGAATCAGTTTGTAAATTCTCATTATGTACAGGGTTAGGAACAATTGTATCAGGAGTACTAACTGAAGTGCTAGTACTACTAGCGGGCTCACCTTGTTTTTCATTCTTCTGGTTGTCTTTTTCTTTTTTTTTCCCAGAACTTTCAGCTGCTGATTTGCTATTTACATCAGATGCTTTAGAAGTTTTATCAGGTATTTTCTTGATGGTAACCTCAGGAGTCTCAGTTTTGGAATTTTCTTGGTTCTTTTTTCTCCTAAGTTCATATTGTTCTCTGACCTGCATCATGGCCTTTTCAAATCCTAATCTGTAATCTTCAGTTTCTAACCGTTCCTCATCCCAGTATGAAGGTGAGGGCTGATCTTCCCCTGAATCACAGTTAAGGACTGAGTCTTCTGTTTCAAACATGTTTATCGCATTCCCTTCAGACTCCTCTATGATTCCCTCATCTTCATCTAAATTTTTTTGGAAAGGGGGAATAACTTGTTGATCTGATTCTTTCTGTCTGTTGGGCGTGTTGTTGTTTCTTCTAAAGTTTTGGTTCTGATTTTGGTTCTGGTTTCTGTTCTGATTGCTAACTGTGACAACCATTTTTTCCATCATTTGCTGTAGTCTTTCCACGTTTTTAGATAATCTATCATAATTTGGGTCTGAAGTGGAAGCTACAGTGTCATCCCTATATGTTACCCTCTTCTCAGCTCTTAGTCTTTCTCTTTTCTCAATTAGATTTTCCTCTATATTCACTGCTCCTTTTTGCATGTCCTCCAATGTGTTATACTCTTTATCTCTAAGCTCATAGGCCATGTCAGCATCAAACCCATCAGGGTATTTGGCCAATGCCATACCTTGCGGAGGTTTCATGTGTGGAGGAAGAGCATTGTAAATGCTGTTGAATCTAGTGGTGTAATCATGGACACTCTCTCCCACATTTCTCTTAAGGGTCATGTAGTCCGCTAGGAGCTGGCGAGGGTTTGCCCTAAATTCCCATTTTTTTATGAAGGTCTAATATAATGTAGGGAGATCTTGGATAATGCCAGGAGGTAAGCTTTTAAACCATTTCTTTACATCACCCCCTAAGCTTTGGGCAAAGATTCTCATTTTGATTGTTTCATCATCAATTTCCATGTAGTCAAAAGAATCCTCCATCTTATCTACATGTTGCTGGGCTGTGATGGATTCTTTAGCAGCGAAGTGTGGGATTTTTGATTGATAATCATTGGGTAAGGGTAACAAGGGCTGAGGTAAAACCAAAGGTGCATACCAAGCTGCCATGATAATGTTCTAATGAGGTATAGGGTTGGCTTGAGCAGCTGGTATATGGATAACAGGGATATTAGGACCAACAGAAGTCTGTTGAGCAGATCTAGGGTGGGAGAGCCCCAAGTTTTGAATAAAGTGGATATCAGGTGGTGTAGATGGAGGGGTTCCTTTGTCCCTAGTGTGTTGACCACTATGAGATGGTGAATTGTGAAACTCAAGGTCTGGCTGGTCTAGATCACTGAATGACCTAGCTCTTGGTAAACTGTTTCAAGGGTCTAGGTCAAGGAATGGGTTTAATATAGCTGTAAGGTTTTCCGGTGCAAAGTTGGCTCTATGGATGTGGCTGGAAATAGTTGGTCTTTTAGGTGTAGGAGCTCCCTTGAGGATACTCTCCAGATTATCAACTATTTCAGGTGGGTCAGGGTTGGGATAAGCTCTTGTGTGAATGGTTCTAAAAGCTAGAATGTTGTTTCCTAGCCAAGCAGCTTAACCCTACTTGTTACTTCTACTGTGGTTGATGTTGTCTCAGAGGCTGGTCTCCCAGTGGAGTCTACTTGTGAAACCAAGTTAATCAGTAGGTCTACTGATCACCAGTGGAGTCTTTTCATTTAGGAACAATGGAGTCGCCAGGTGGAGGGTTTTAGGGTATATCTAAGGGGTTACACTGTCCACCATAGTGCTTAGGCACTATCACCTTTCAGGAATCTCCTCAAAAACAACAAACTCCAACCAGAGATTGACTGGGAGGGCATTTACCAGATATGTCACCTCCGAAGAGGGTGAGATCCGGAGGCTACCTGGCCCTTTCCAGGCTCTGTCTAAGAGTATGATGGACACTCAACAATGGAGGTCGATTCAAGAAAGGAGTGACTTAATGTCAACCTAACCAGAGTTCTAAGTCTCTAAGTCTTTAAAAATGTTTAAGGTGAAATGCACTCAGACTCCCCAGTGGAGTCGCCATTATGTTGGGGTTCCCATGTTTTGGCCAGGTTGGCAAGACCAAAAGATGAGGCAACATAGAACCACTTTCAGACCTTAGGATCTAGCCCTCCTAGGTCCAGAGAGGGATCTCTCTATGATTGTCAAAGGTGTTTGTCTTTGAAGATCACAATAAGGTATTAGGCTAGGTATGAAGCACAGGGTTTGTTTGTTTGATTGTTTTTTTGGTTGCTGGGAATCAGGAAAGAAGGGTCCAACCTAAGGCAAGGCTGAGTAAAGAGTGATCTAGGCTAAGAGGGGTAAATCAGGAAAAACATCAAGACCATTGGGAAATGGAGTCAGGAAAGGGTTTAATTGTCATCAACATGCAAGCTTTTAGTTGGGCTAGTCATATAAAGCATTGGATCCTAAAAGATAAAGTGGCATGGAAACATTAAGGGTAGAGGGTGAAGGAAGGAGATAAAACCAAATTTCTGTCTATAGATCAAGTCAGAGGTCATTTAACTCCAGACATGCTTGGACATATTCTTAGGCAAATCTCAAAGAAAGGTAAGGAGCAAACTGAGGGAACTTAGAAAGGCAATCTGGTCGCACAAGGATCCTAGTGGACAGGGCTAAAACTAATCCCCAGTGTTCCCAAATCTTCCAGCTAAATCCTAACAAGAACATCTAAAAACAGTTTCATTCAACTCATACATCATAGAGCAAGCAATGACATCCACTACACTGGTTAAATCTACTGAAACTAATTTTTAGATAGCACATTAAGCAGAAAACGTTAAGGGCTGGGAGAGCAGCAACATAAGGTACCTAACAAGGGTAAATCTTATGCCAAACTTCTGATGCGAGCCTGAAGAAATGAAATGAAATGAAAAGAACACAGAGACAGGAAAACATTCACCACTGCTTTAGATCGGGATCCAAAGAAATGCGCTTGTCATATTTAAAACAACACCAATCAAATACAACATTACTCACGGCTTGATATTCTGCCTGATAACCTTCCTCAGTCTATCTTACAAATTTACACGGAGAACTTGTATCAAGAGAAACAACTCGCAATTTACTGATATCCAATCAAAAACCTTTACAATGTTTCTTTCTGAGTTTTATAGATGAAGAAAAGTAGTAGAGGTAGGTGAGGCACTAAATGCCATATTAAAACTTCTGAAAAGAGAGAGGGCTGAGGCCCATTCTGTTTAATATTCTGAGCATTTAATCCCTGGCATTATTTGGGCGAAAATATGATCTTCTTTAGATCTCCATTTACTCCAGGCATGTCTTTGGTGTACTTTGGCTGCGGTGGTTTGTAGTACTTCTGGTGAGTAAACAAAATGGAAATAAATGATACTTGGGTCTGCCATGCTGTGAATCAAATGCTCTAGTAGTTTCGGTCTGCTGTCTGGTGGAAATTTCTTCAGGGGCACGGTGCATAATAAAAGCTGTATGGGAGCCCTGTCCTTAATGAAGAAAAACATACTACTGACGAATAAACCCTGATGTTACCTTTTACTTGTGCTCAGGACCTTTGATCGGTCCTCGGGGTCTTCAAACTGGTGCTTTGCCTCTTTAAACTACAAATTTAAGGCTCAAGATTTTCTTTGGCGTGCCTTAATCTCTTTGCTTCGTACTGAAACACTTTGTCGCTCCATCTCTGCTTCTGTCAGGTTAGCTCGAGCTTTAATGGTGCCGGGAGCTCTTCCACAGAGTCTGAACCCTGTTCCTTTGATGAACGTCCTGTCGTCACCTTCCCGAGTCATTTTTCATAAATTCTGCCCCTATAAATGATCTTCTTTGATCTCTCTGTCCTTGTAGCAGAGATTTTGTATCACAGCGACCATTTACTTTGGTAACCCTGCAAAAACGACAAACGATTAAGAAAACAATGCATGGGGGTGGATGATGTGGATGTCTGTGTGGGTGATAGAGGAACTACGGAGGAATGGCGAAAATGCTGTGGAATGGTAGAGAGCAGAGATGGCAGAGGGTCGGCGGAACGCAGAGCAAATATACGTGAAAACCTTAAAAAACCCGACCTTGAACGTTATATGCAACAGAATGAATGGTTGTACGGTGGACACACGTGGCGGGAGTGATGTGGCGGGGCGGACCAAGGGGATGGTCAACGGAGGGTAAACAGATCTGGACCTTCGATCATGGTGGAGATCGACGGCGGAGGGCGACAGACGGTGGGCCAGCAGGTGTGATGAACGGGGGTTAAGCAGTGCGCAGCTCAGACGAATGACGATCGTTGGATGAGGCGCTCAAGATCTGACGGCTGATATGAATATCGTTGCGCGTCTGTGGTCGAAAGTTAATGCGCGATGGGCCGGCGGTCTTGGGGTCGTACAGAAGACACGCGTCGGCAGCTGTATGGAATCGTTGGGCATTGGAGAGAAACCGCCTGCCGCGCATAAGCGGTGCGATGGAAACCAGCGGGTTTGGAACAGTGCATGGGCGGGGACCACTGGCGAGAGAATTGTGGACCGTCAGATCTTCGTGAAAATGGACGGTGATGGCGCGCTTGGAGAATATAACGGGAAAACAAAGGGACTGCGGAGGACATGGTTGCTGTCCGATCTGTACAGATCGATGACTTTAATCGCGCCCGATGAACAAAGGGATAGCGCCTTCGGGGTTAGCGAATGGTTTCAGTGCTGGATCATGTGGAGGAAAAGGCGCGGGGCTAAGCGGAGAAAGGCGCTAGGCCTGATATAACATTTGGAGTGGGTTTTTAAACCTTTTTAACGCATTTTAAGGCCAAATATTAATAACGATGGGGAGGAAAGGGGTACAAAGGCTTAAACAAGGGGCCGAGGGTGGGATTTAAAGGGGATTTTGCGGAATTCTAGAGGATTGACAAGGGAAAAAGAGGGAAACCAGGGAACTTTGATAGAAGGGGGGAAAAAGGTAAAAATGTGGTATTTGCAGGGGTACAAGAGGAAATAATAGGCCCTTTTGAGAAATGGATTAGCAAGGGGAATCTATTTTAGGCATAGCACTTAGAGGCTTCAAGGATGATGGATTTTCAGGGGAAAGGCATTCCTTGAAGGCTCCAAGACAACCTAGCCCCCAGCTTGCTTGTCAAGAATTTCATAGGGGGGCTAACACAAACAACATACATCCCTTCATACAACTACGTTTGGCTTGCATGGAAGTGATCAACCTCACTGATAGGGGATGCTTCTTGACTTACAATAATATTTTAGTTCCTTTTTCATCTATTCATTATATTTCCTTTTCATAGAAATCTACCTTGGTCTGGTGTGGATATATGTAACCGCCTCCTCCCACACTTAAAAATGTTCACCAGTCCACCGAGGTAAATATGTGACAAGGAGTTTATATGGTATCAATCTACCTCCTAGATCGCCTTAAGAAATGGAGTCGACAAAACAAAACCTTACTAACTTCCCTCGGGTGTTATAGGACCCCCAAGGGCTAAACCACCATTCCAAGGGCCCAAACCTTGAGTTAAACATATTTTTCATTGTCTTAGTTTCCCAGACGCTGGAAAAACACTGAAAAAATTTGACTGTAACCCTCTAGTCGCATGCATAAGATTACATGGGAGCTACTATAGTCTTTTTGACGTAGTTCTATGCCTGCGACCACGAGATCTAAGGCCCTTTTTAAGGGCTAGTCTCTAGACCACTGCCCAAAACCTAATGAAACTTTCCAGAACGATGAATGACACCAAGAAAAAGCCATCAATACAAAACTTAGACAATAAATTGACCTAGAAATGCCTAACCATGACATAAATTTTATCAAACACATCATGAATTGTAATCTATAGGTCATAATTACATATATGAAGATAGGGGTATCATACTTATATGAGAATCTTCAAGAAGGTATAATTCGCTCTCATAATAGCTGCATTATAATCTATTAGGTCATGCATTCAATAACCATCCATTTACCAATCAAAACATGTTAAGATTCATAACTAGAATAAGCCATGAAACCATGATTATAACCAACATATAACTATAATAATAACAATGATAGAACAACCATTAAATCCAAATAATAACATGTACAATTACTCATAAAATACAAGAGGAAAAGGCTCTTATTAACATATGAAAAATGAAACCAAGTCAGTGACTTCCATGCACCACCCGGCCATATATTGGGCTGAACCAAATCTCTCTTTCAACCAATCATCGTTGTGCCATATTCTAACCATGAATGTGGGATCTCATGGAATAAACTAAACATAACCAAACTAGGGCTTCCAAAGGCAAAAATGCCTCAATCCTCAACTAGTGATTCCACCTCATGGTCGAACATCACTAACCACCACCAGATTGGTCTCTACCAAAGTTGTCCAGGGCTCAAGAGTGTTTGTTCCAACTAAGCTACAAGACTAATAACTGAACCCACAACTGGCACAGGGCTCCAAAGCGTTTTTCCAACCAAGGATCCAAGACTAGTAACTCAACCCACTAAGGGATCCATAGCGTTTGTCCAATGTTAGGTCCCTATAATACTAGTGTATCCCTTTATTATATATTATTTCAAAGTCATAACCCAACATCTTTGTGACCCATTTTTGTTTCTCTTCTGAAGATAATATTTGTTCCAAAAATTATTTAAGACTATCATGATCCATTTTTACCTTGAAGTGTCTTCCCATTAGGTAAGGTCGCCATTGATTTAGTGCATGTAGTATTGCCAACATTTCCTTCTCATAAATAGGTTTATGTAAATACTTTTCTTTGATTGGATGACTTCCAAAAGCAATGGGTCTTCCTTCTTACATTAAAAAAACACCAATTCCATGTCCTGAGGCATCACATTCCACAATAAAGGTTTTTGTGAAGTCTGGCGTAGCTAAGATCGTTGCTTGGCACATTTCCTTTTTAAGATGTTCAAAGGCCTTAGTTGATTCTGGAGTCCAAGAAAATGCATATTTCTTCAGTAATGTTGTTAGAGGTGTTGCTATTATCCCATAATTCTTAAAAAACTTATGATAATACCCTGTAAACCCGAGAAACTCTCACAGATGCTTTGCGGTTGTGGGTATTTTCCATTCCTTAATGGATTTAATTTTGTTAGGGTCTACCTTAACACCCTCATGAGATACACTATGACCCAAATATTCCACCTCTTGTACTACAAATAAAATTTTAGATGTTTTTGCATATAATTGTTTCTCCTCCAATATTTTGAGCACCCTGTCAACATGTTGAACATGATCCTTCCAAGACTTGTCGTAGATTAGTATATCACAAAAAATACCAACACAAATTTTCTAAGGAAGGGTTTGAAAATGGAATTCATCAAACCTTGAAATGTAGAAGGTCCATTGGTAAGGTCAAAAGGCATGACTAAAAATTCATAATGACCCTCATGAGTTATAAATTTTATTTTCATAATGTCTCCAATCTTCATTCTTATTCGGTGATATCCTGAATGAAGGTACAACTTGGTGAAGTAAATTGCTCCATATAATTCATCCAATAATTCATCAACGAAAGGAATGGGAAATTTATCTTTAATAGTGATATTTTTTAGCTCCCTATAATTCAGACACATGCACCATGATCCATCCTTCTTGTTCACCAACACTACTGGAGTAGAGAAATAACTTTGACTAGGTTGAATTATACCGTCCTCTAGCATTTCTGCAACCATACGTTCAATTTCACTCTTTTGGGCATAGGGATATCTGTAAGGCTTGATGTTTGGAGGAAAACTTCCTGGAATCAAATGAATAGCACGATCATGATCACGAATAGGTGGGAGGCCTTTGGGAGTCTCAAATACCTTAGAATTATTTTCCAACACTTTTTGGAGATATGGAGAAATAGATGATTTCGATGTTTGAACCTCTAGTGAGCATAATTATGCAATTAATGTTGATCAGCGGTTGTCATTGATGTCAACCCAAGCAGCACCAGGGGCTAACCCAAAATTGAATGAGAAGTTTGACCTACCAAATTAATATATTCTAGGTCAATAATGCTTTTTATGTTTTCTACTTGTCGAAATGTTTCCATTGATATATGGCATGCCATGTAATTCTTCACGGTTTGAGAGATATTCATGTTTGAAGTTTGTACCCCAGTTAGTGGGCTAAAACCCCATGGGGTTAGGGCATGGGTCATTGAAAAGTCATAATTAATATTTTTATGCTCCTAAAATCCCTCCCACGTTCACTTGTTGAAGCCCCTCTCAACTTAAGCATTCATATATATTGTGATCTTCATTTCCTCCTTAGGCAAGGGATTCGGCCATTTGAAACAGGTCATCGTGGAATTTTCGCTCTAAATTTTTTTCTAGGAAGGCTCAAAAGCTGAAATGTTTATGAGGCAAAGCTGAAATCTTGAGGAATCTACAGTAAAAATTTTAGATCAAGTTGCGCAATATTTTGGAGATATGATCTGTGGAAGTAAGGGTTTTTGCAGGCTCCTGAAATTCATCTCAAAGAAGTGACCTTGGTAAAATCGTCATAACTCTCTCTCTGAGTATCAGATTGGAATTCCGTAAAAATTTATGGATAGTGCACAGCCTGTAATTTTTTCTCTATCAATTTCAGAAACAAATGAAAAAACAGTGACACGTGGCATGCCGTACAAGTGCGCTCTGCTGAAACAGTCCATATTTAGGGCATTGTGAGAGATTGGGTATAAATCTCTCTTCAAGAATCCAAATTGGATCAGACCTATGGAATTGGAAAGATGACTCAGAAGACTACTACAGGACCAAAAATCAGATATTGAGGATCTGAAATGACAGAGATACATCAGATTCAATTTCGTGCTCCTAGAAGGCAAGAAAAAGCTAGATCATGTGTTGTCAAGGGTTGCAAAGGACTAGACTTTCTACGGAAGAAAAGCAAAGAAAGGTGCAGCAGAGGGTAGCATGACAAGAGAAACAACCAAGGTGCATAACAGCAGCAAGAAGTTCAACATATGAAGTCTTCAAGTGGGCAGCACTGCATACAATCATTGTAAAGGTATCATTGTACTTAGTCATTGTAAATACATTATTGTATAAATTGTACTAGTATCTATCTGCCAAGAGTTGAAGAGGCAGTGTTGGGAGGTCTAGGATCATCATTAGGTGGTTGTGTCAAAGTTGGGGTTATGGTCTAGTATATCTTATTCTTCTACATCATTCTATATCATTGTAAAGTGGACCATTTTCCCTGGTACGGGAGTCCATTCTTCTTTTATTCTTCTATAAGGTGGTAGGGTGGTGCTAGGGTGAGTTGTAGCTCATTGGGTGTTGGGGCATCCGTTCAGTGACTACTGAAGAATCTCGGGCATTGGAGCGTCCATCCAGTGGGAGCTGGAGAAGAATGCTTTTCTAGATTCTAGGAAGTTGGAGCTTTATTTTCAATTGGAGTTGAAAAGAATTATTAGAAAAGCATTCGGTGGTTTTTGTCCCGGAGTGGGTTTCCACCTTAAAAACTGTGTGCATTTGTGTTCTTCTTGTTTGCTGCTATCATTGTACAAACATTGATAATAATTGAAGATTAACTAATGCTCTAATTGTAAGAAATACTGATTCACCCCCCCTCTTAGTATTTCCAACAATTGGTATCAGAGAAGGTTCCTTCAATAGCAGTTTAACAGCTGGAATGAGGTCATGGAGCATACCAAGAATGGTGTACCTCTATTCAATGAAAATAATTATGCACTTTGGAAAAAAAGAATGGAGGTCTATCTCTTGGCGCAAGCTTACGAAGTATGGGACACTGTTCAAAATGGATTTACATCAACCGCGGATGAACAAGGTAAGAAGAATTTGGTAAATGATGCAAAAGAAAAGAATATTATTATCAGTGGACTTATTGAATCTGCTTATCATAAGGTGTTGGGTTGTAAAACCACCAAAATTGTATGGGGCAAGCTTGAGAATATATATGCAGGTGACTCAAATGTCAAAGAAGCAAAGCTTCAAATCTATAGAGCAAAATTTGAGCAACTCAGAATGAAAGAAGATTGCAACATTGCTGCATACTTTCAATACGTTGATGAAATAACCAATACTATGGAAGGATTGGGAGAGCCAGTTGACGAGAAGACTATTATACGTAAGATTCTTAGAACATTACCAGGGAGATTCAACCCAATGGTATCGGTCTTAGAATACAATGCAAATCTGGACAAACTCAACAAAGAGGAATTACATGGAGTTCTCATAGCATATGAAATGAGACTTGATGAAGAAGAGGGTACTTCGCATCTAGAAACTGCGTTCGTTGCATCTAAGAAAACCAATAAGGATAAAAAACCTTCAATTGAAAAGACATGCACCTGCAAGTGTGAAGAAAAGGGAGATGATGAAGAAGGTCTTTCAGATGAAGAATATGCTTACTTCACGAGAAAACTAAAAATTGGTAAGGGAAAATTCAAAGGTAATATTCCATTGATATGTTTCAGCTGTAATGAGGTTGGGCATTTTGCAGCAAAATGTCCAAACAAAAGTAATGGCAACTCAAAAAGAAATAAAGGCTTTAAGAAATTCAACAAGCAAGGATCCAAAAGGAACTTTCTCTCTAAAGAAGATAGCTCATCATCCGATGAAGACAATGATAGTGAAGAAGAAGCCAATGAGAGAGTATTTTTTATGGCCAAGCACAATAAATGCAAGCAAAATAAGTAAGAGGTATCAAACAACGAAGAAGAAGGATGGACCATAGACGAATTTTATGAGGAAGCAATCAAGCTTATAAAAGATCTCAAGGCAGAGAAGATTCATTCCAAAACTCTTGAAGAACAAGTTCAAGGTCTCAAAATTGAAGTTGAAGAACACAAATGCATTGAAGAGTCACTTCAAAAGAAGTTGGAAGAAAGCAACCAAGAAAGGAAAGAATTAGAAGCCGAAGTAGTCTCACTGCGTGAGGAAGTGAAGAAAGGAAAAACTATCCAAAACTATGCCAACAGCTAAAGGGCATTGGAAGAACTCATCAACAATCAACGATTTTACAATGACAAAACTGGCATCGGTTACAAAGAAGAAGAAGCGGGACCTTCTACAACAAAATACAATGAACCTATGAGATCTGACATGCATGTAGACTTCATTGGACAAGATTCGCAAGAACAACCTTGGAAGACAATTCCTCGACGAAAATTTCCATCCAGGTACCAACATATTTTATGCATACCGTTATTCATGTGGAAAATTTGGTCATAAAACTATAGAATGTCACACGTACCCTAGGAATGAATATAATTCCAGGAGATCTATCAAATATGAACCTCCGAGGGCTCAACGAAACATCAAAATATTTGAACATTTAAGAAATAATATTGAATGTTACAAATGTTGAAACTTTGGACACATAGCGAAAGAATGCAGACTTGAAAGTCCTCCAGAAGAATCTTCAAAGCCACAGAATGAACGAACATGGAAGAAGAAGAAGAATGATAATTGTGCTCTCGCTCTCAAGGCTTAAAAGAACAAACATTTGTGGTATGTTGATAACGGTTGCTCAACACATATGGCTGGAGATAGAAATAAATTTGTATCTCTGAAAGAGAAGAAGGATGGAACCGTGTCCTTTGGAAATGTTGGATCTTTAAATGTTATAGGATCAGGTACTGTCACTCTCGGAAGCAAAGATTCTCTAGCCAATAATGTTCTATTGGTTGAAAAAATGAATCAAAATCTGCTCAGTGTTGGACAAATGTGTGATCAAGGACACACAATACTATTCAACTCCACGAAATGTGAAATCAAGAAAGGCCTGTATGGTGAAATTGTGGCTACAACAAGTCGAGCTCCAAATGACAAACATGTTATGGATGGAAGCTAACCAAAGCATGTTCAATAGCGAAAGAGGATGATACAATAATTGCAGCAATGATGACTCCATCATGTAAGAATTTTTCACAAAGGTGCAAAGTGATTTCGAGATTTCTTTACTTGGTTGCAAATTGAGCATAGATGACTCATCTAAGGATGTGGATCAAAGGTTGTACAAATCTATGATTAGTAGTCTTCTATATGTAATAGCCTCCCGACCAGATGTTATGCAAGCAGTTGGACAAGTAGCAAGATTCTAAGCAGCACCAAAAGAATCACATATTAAATATTCGCCATCATTGGAATATCTTTGCTAGAAGCTTGGGATTTTCCCAAGTTCTCATTAGATTTTCCTTTTTCAGAATATAAAGGAGGAGTGGAAGTGTGTGCAGGTCTGCAGGAGGGTTGTGTGTCAGCGCGAGTGGAAGTGTGTACATGTCCATAGGATGGTTGTGTTTCAGGGGGAGTTACCCTTTGCCATTGATGTCAAAGGGGGAGAGAATGTTGTAGGAAGAGGTTTCATGATCGCAAGGGGAGTACTTGTGTTTCCATTAATGCCAAAGGGGGAGATTGTTGATCAGCGGTTGTCATTAATGTCAACCCAAGCAGCACCAGGGGCTAACCCAAAATTGAATGGGAAATTTTACCTACCAAATTAATATATTCTGGGTCAATAATGCTTTTGATGGTTTCTACTTGTCGAGATGTTTCCGTTGATATATGGCACGCCATGTAATTCTTCACGGTTTGAGAGATATTCATGTTTAAAGTTTGTACCCCAGTTAGTGGGCTAAAACCCAGAGAACCCCATACAAAGGTCATTGAAAAGTCATAATTAATATTTTTTAAGCTCCTAAAATCCCTCCCACGTTCACTTATTGAAGCCCCTCTCAACTTAATCATTCATATATATTGTGATCTTCATTTCCTCCTTAGGAAAAGGATTCGACCATCTGAAACAGGTCATCATCGAATTTTCGCTCTAAAATTTTTTCTGCGAAGTCTCAGAAGATGAAATTTTTATGAGGTGAAGCTAAAACCCTGAGGAAGCTGCAGTAAAAATTTTAGATCAAGTTGCACAATATGTTTGGAGATATGATCTATGGAAGTAAGGGTTTTTGCAGGCTCCTGAAATTCATCTCAAAGAAGTGACTCGGGTAAAAATCGTCATAACTTTCTCCTGAAAGTATCGATTGGGAATTCCGTAAAAAGTGACGGATAGTGCACAAATTCGTAATTTTTCTCTATCAATTTATAGCAAATGAAGAAAACAAGGATACGTGGCACACCATAAAAGTGTGCCTTCTACCTAGCCTACCCATAATTAGGGCATTGTGAGAGATTGGGTATATATCTCTCTTAAAGAATTGAAATTGGGTCAGACCTGTGGCATTGGAAAGATGACTCAAAGGAATAGTACAGCATCAAAAAAATCGTATATTGAGGATCTGAAATAACAGAGATACACCAGATTCAATATCGAGCTCCTAGAAGGCAAGAAAAATCTAGATCATGTGTTGTCAAGGGTTGCAAAGGACTAGACTTTCTATGGCAGAAAAGCAAAGAAAGGTGCAGCAGAGGGTAGCATGACAAGAGTAGCAACCAAGGTGCATAACAGCAGCAAGAAGTTTATCATATGAAGTCTTCAAGTGGGCAGCACTGCATACAATCATTTTAAAGGTATCATTGTACTTAGTCATTGTAAATACATTATTGTACAAATTGTACTAGTGTCTATCTTCCAAGGGTTGAAGAGGAAGTGTTGGGAGGTCTAGGATCATCATTAGGTGGTTTTGTCAAAGTTGGGATTATGGTCTAGTATATCTTCTTCTTCTACATCATTCTATATCATTGTAAAGTGGACCATTTTCCCTGGTACGACAGTCCATTATTCTTTTATTCTTCTATAGGGTTGTAAGGTGGTGCTAGGGTGAGTTTTTGTAGCTCAATGGGGTGTTGGGGCATCTGCCTGGCGTTGACTACCGAAGAATTCCTCGAGGCCGTTGAGCGTCCATCCAGCTGGAAGTCGGAGAACAATGCTTTTCTAGATTCTAGGAAGTTGGCGCTTATTTTCAATTGGAGTTGAATATTAAAGAATTATTAGAAAAGCATTAGGTGGTTTTTGTCCCGGAGTGGGTTTCCACCTTAAAAACTGTGTGCATTTGTGTTCCTCTTGTTTGCTGCTATCATTGTACAAACACTGATAATAATTGAAGATTAACTAATGCTCTAATTGTAAGAAATACTGATTCACCCCCCCTCTCAGTATTTCCAACAATTAAGCCTCGTTTTTATTTATTTAGAATATTTTTCATGCCATTAGAGCTCATTATTTTTATTGGTTTCCCTGCAATACCCCTTAATTCAACTTCCTTTCCTTCCCAATAAAATTTCAATAAAATTTCTTGAAAATTAAAATCTATCATACCCAAAGATTGTAACCATTGGACTCCTAGTACAACATCAACAACACCCATTGGAATGGAAAGCATTGGACTATTCAATACATATTCCACCATGGTTAGCTTGATATTATGGAACTTTATAGAGAAATTTATAGTTCCTCCATTTTCAACCATCACTTAACACTCTGGTGCTGGATATAGGAAGCAATTCAATTCCTTGGCTATATTAAAATGAATAAAATTATGGGTACTACCTAAATCAATCAACATTATTACCTTTTTCTTATTGATATGTCCTTATATCTTGAGGGTTTGAGGAGTGGTAATTCCTACCAATGCATTACAAGATATGGCCAGATTCATTTCTTCTTTCTCTAGGGTTGGTTCCTGGTGTATATCCTCTTATTTTGAAGTTTCTTTTTCCTTTATAAATAAGCATCCAGAACTACTCAAGTGTTGAGGACACCAATTTTCTGAAGGAGAGTGGAATGTTAGGTCCCTATAATACCAGTGTATCCCCTTATTGTTATTATTGTGCCCATATAGTCCCCATATTGTTATTATTGTGCCCCATAGAAGCCCACTATTATTATTGTTGTGCCATTACATTATTATTTTTATGTCGGCTCTGATTATATTGTGACCCCTTAGAATCCTATATATAGAAAGGAGGTTTTTTCATTTGAATCATCCAATACTTATTTGGCTATGTAATGAAAAGGAGGAGTTTTCCCCTTCGAAGAGGCTAATTTTTAAGTCGTTGATCTATCTTTTCTTCTATTTTGTGAGCTGATTACATAACACTTTTATTGCCTCCTCTAGATGGTTTTGCTTGAGTGGCTATCTCTAACCTCTGCTCCTGAACTTGTGGCTTCTCCACAACTTCCTGAGGCACCTCCTTTGGAGCTAAAAACTACTCTTCTTGTGGGATCTGAATCTCTCTCTAAAAAGAGCACCACATCGCCATCTCTTCATGAAATTTTACATCCCTTCACGCAACTGTCATTATGAGGGATGACAAGTACACAATAGTTTTGGGGAGTTTTTGTGTATCCCAAAAATACCCCCAACTCTTCTGTCAGATCTAACTTCTTCCTTGCATCTTTGGAGACATGGTAGTAGAGAGAGGCTCCAAAAATACTAAAGTGCGACACATTCAAATTTCTCCCCAAGAAAGCTTCCTTTGGTGTAATCATGCCCAAAATCTGATGAGGACCTGTTCTACAAATATATTGTTGTGTTGCATGATTTGTCCCACAAGTGTAGAGATAGGCCTTGGTCATGAAACATTTCCCTTGATGATCCCACAATGATACGATTCTTTGTCTCAACTACCCCATTTTGTTGTGGATTGTGGGGTGCTGTCAACTCTCATCAAATTCCTTCTTTTGCACAATTTTTTTTAAAATCATACAATACTTACTCACCTACATTATCACTCATGAGATCCTTCAACTTATTACCATTTAATTTCTCAAACAATGCCTAAATTTCTATGAACTTTGAGAATGTCTCATATTTCTTCCGCATGAAGAATATTTAGCACTTTTGTGAGAATTCATTAATAAAAATGACAAAATATTTGTGCCTCGCGTTGGAGGCTATTGAGAAAGTTTCACAAACATTAGAGTGTATCCTTTCCAGGATCACATGTGCTTTTTTGTCGCGATCATGGAAAGTGGATTTTGTGTACTTCCCCAAAGTACATCATTTGCATACATCTTGCTATTGAAGTGCTCCTTTAGGGAGGATTATGGTTATATGTTGCATGATATTCAAAGTGCCATGGTGCAAATGGTAAATTTTTCTATGCCAAAGTTCACTTACATTGCGGCTCTGCAACTTCTCCGCCTTTGTGCTCAATGAAACACAATCCTCCACATCTAGCTTGTACAAGTTCTTCACCTGAACCCCAATATGGTTCACCTTTCCCATGGCTCTATGTCTTAGGAATGCCTTTCCTTTGTTGAACATCACATCATAACCACAGTATTCCAAAACTACAACAAAGACAAGATTTTTCTTTAGGCCCAGAACGAACATGACATACTTGAGCCTAAGGGGGGGAGCCTGACTCCCTTCAAAAGGTGACTATACCAATCCTAGTTGTGATGTTTCTTCTATCTTCCCCCATCTCAATGTGCATCTACAAGTCTTTCTCTTCCAGGTCACTGAAAATTTCTCTATTCCCCGTCATGTGGAACTATGCACCTGAGTCCAAGTACCACACACTCCCCTTCATTGTGTTGGCCATGCATGAAATGAGGGTAAATTCAAGCTCAAACTGTGAAGCCAAGGCTTCACATGTTGCTCCTCTTGAGGTTTGCTTGCTTGTCTTCTTGTGTTGAAACTTCATGGCATAGTGCCCTAATTCATGACAATGGAAGCGTTTAATTTTTGACAAATATTTATTCTTTCCCCCTTGAATCGATTCTAGTTTGGATTAAGATTTCCTCCCTTTTACCTTCTTTTCTTTTCTATCCAATGCAAATTTTTCTTCATCCTCAACCTTGGATGAAGTCCCATCTCTGGTATTCTGCCTTATTTCCTCCTATACCAAATTAGACCATAAGCACTCCCAATTCAATAGTTTCTCCCTCATATTATCCGAATCTTGATAGTTGTGCCAACTCTTGGGAAGGACTAGAAGGGCTAGGCTTACCAAGTTTTTTGTAGGGACATTAACACCGATCCCACCAAGTTCATCACGACACTATGTGAACCTGCTCAAATACTGCAAAATTTTGTCATTCTTTTGTATCTTGATACTTTGAAGTTTATCCTTGAGCATAAGCTTCCTGTGGTCACTATTGTTCTTGAGAAATTATGTTAGTTCTTTCCACATCATGAAAATTTTTTCTTTTCCATGGATATTTGAACAATGTGATCCTGTACTCCCTTCAATATGATTCTGCTCGATTTGGCTACATCTTTCTTCCATTGAGCACGGTTCTGGGCATCAGATTATGGTGGTTGTACAACATCTGTCTTGATGTATTCTAATAGTCCATTGTCATCGAAGTATGACTCCATGTGATCCTTCCATGAAAAAAAATTAGAGGTTCCTTCCAAGGCATACTCTAGCCTTAATCCATTGAAAGCCAACTTCTCAGTTTTGAAGAAAACCTGCAACAATGATCTCCAAATTTGAATCTCTAGGAAATAACTTCGAATTTCTACTCTGTTGTGAATCCAAATCTGATACAATGTAGAAATTATGTTCTATATTTTCAATTTCTCATGAATTTTTAATCAAAATCACAAGACACAAACCTACTCTACTACTCCGCAGAAAGTAATTCACAATCTAGAACAAAAATTTCATACATGCAATAATAAGAAATAACACACATGTAGCAAGTATTTTTATCTTGGGAAAGAAATATGCTAAAAAACCTAATGAATCTTACATTAATAAAATGAATAGATATGTATTACACTTGATTTTATCAACTAAGCTCACCTTCCAAGTGCACAACCTATTTGTCTTCTCACTAAAGGCCTCTGACTGAGACTTAGTCAATTTCTGCCTTGTCTTGGGATCTTATTTCCTTTTGCTATTCATTTACGAATTATGCCCCTATTATTTAGGAAATTCTTCAAATTGAATTGCATAAATCCTTAGGTTAATCATCTAACTGCATGCAACACCTGGACACTCAAGACTAGTATACAACGGATGTTACACTACCTTGGAATCTCCACCAAGCCTGGGGAACTCAAATTATCTGCATGAAATAGCCATTTTGGGATAATTTATGAGTTAACTAGATGATCACCGAGTTTTACTAAAGTCCCACTACACAACTTGAACCTCCAATAGTTCTTCCAATAGTTCGAACTAGTTTAACTGAAAACAACCTTAGATAACTAACCTTGATTGATACAAGTTAGCAATCACACATGCTTAACTGAAATCTAACTCCTTCAACTCGAATTTACTGAGTAAACAGGATGACACAAGACATGTCACTCAAGTTAATATCATCCAAGTTTTATGTTGATGTGGAAATTCAATTTTTTTCAATTTCATCAAGGAAAAATCAAACTGAGAATTTCTTGTTGCATTTTTCAACACACTCAAGCAAGGTTTGCAGCATACCTTTATCAAAATGAAACTATCTTCAAAATAATAGATTCGCTACATCACCCTTGGATATTTACTAAATCAAAATTTTGCAAGGAGTAGTATCCATAGCTTGATACTCATCAAAGGCCATTGCTCAGTCACCCCCCTCTCAAGAAGCATCATGAAAAACCAACAAGTAATGCACCTCCTCCATATCTCAATAGAAAACCACCTGATATAGACAGAGACATTCCTTTGTTTAACTATAGCTCTTCCAAGTGAGATTAAACCTAGAAAAATGAAAAACATAAACATAATCATCACATTTAAGATTTACACTCAGATAATTGAGACTTCCTAAATCTCACCCATCCCAAAATTGCTCTAGTTATAGTTGGGGGAACACTTGTTACCCAATTCGTAGAAAATCCTAGAAAGTGATATCTCATGTGTTGGATTGCAAAAAGCCCCCAAATTTTCATGATGTTTCCACATTGAATACCACACAACTTCTTGCACACATCTTAATGTCACATGTTTTACAATATTTTATGACTTAGTGTAATGATAAGTGTGAAAACATAAATTTCATGCAATACAACAGAGACGAAAAATGCACAAATGCTTTCAAAATATTAAGAAAGAAAAATAATGGAAAATATTTCATAAAAACATTAAAACAAGAGAGTTCAAGACCATCAAATATGTGATAAAAATGGTTTACAATAACTATAGTCCAACCACTAATAATCCATAGAATAAATATTACAACCACTACTTTAACTATATTCTAGGTATTGACATGCGCATTATTCTAATTGAAATAATTTTTAACACCATCTATAGACCAGATGACAAAGGATGCATGCAAAACTAGGAAATATTTAATAAGTCCATAGTTAATACCTTGTTCATTATATTCTATTGCACAACCTGTGAAAATCAATCTTTCTCTGTGACATTATCACGATCCTTAAGCTGCAAATGTAATGTTATGATAAGAAACCTAAAAATAAAATCTTAAAAATAAAATATATATTTTTTTATCAAGTGGAACAATATTGCCAAGGAAGCAACAAATTGAATCGTTGAATTTTACCCAACTTATAGATGCAACATCTGAGCTTCAACTTTGGCAAGTACATCACTAAATTTGATATTGAATTCCTTTGCATAAGTATCCTCATCATATGCATTGTGATAAAAAGTTTACAATTTAAAAAAAAAATTCTTAGTAACCATAAAGATCAATCTTTAATTGCATGCATAATGAAACACTCAGAGAGTAATGCTACAAACAAATCCTAAAACCATACTCACAAACCAAGATCAATCTTTAATTGCATGCATAATGAAACACTTAGAGAGTAATGCTACAAACAAATCCTTAAATTTGTGATCCCGTCATGGTTTTTGTTGTGACTTCTTTCTTCCTTAGAAGTTGTCTTTTAATTACCATGGTGAATTGGATTGATATTTTCTTATCTATTCAGATGAGGATGTAATGTTTGACATATGAAATGTTAATGAATACAACTTTTTTTTTCTTTCTGAAAAAGAAAAATGCTACAAACAAATCCTAAAACCATACTCACAAACCAATCAAGTGTTCTATTATTTTAGAAGTACGAAATGATGATTCATTTATGTATTTTTAAATAATAAAAGGAGACATATCTAGATACATGAGCACATCATTTTTTCCTTGTACACGTACCACAGGAAACCCTTAGAGACTTCCCCACCTTCAATGGGTGGTAACTAGGGTATATCATCCACTGATCTATGTTGTAATATTTTCTCGGGAAATATTTTCACAAAAATAATGTAAATATTTTATTTTTGCACTTATGTAATGTTCCTATATTATAGCACTTTATTTGATACACTATTTTAAATAATTCTGAAATATGCACTATTCTAAAGTTTATTGGTTAATAAGTTAAATAAAGTGTGTTGATAAATCACTTTCTATTATCAACGACATTTAATAAATGAACTTGATTAAAAAGTGGGCCCCCTTGGTTGTTCCATGTTTAATACAAGGGGAGTTCACAATTCAATGGTATTAATAAAAAAACAATTTGGGTATGTGGCAAGAGCTTGTAAATAACACACCCCTTATCTTACTCCTTATCTTAGTTTCCCAAACACCCACTCACTATTTTGTTAAATAAAAAAATATCAGATAATCTGATTGGGCTCAATGGTTAAGAACTTGTGATTTCTCTTGGGAGGTCATAGGTTCAAAATCAGTGGGGGGTAGGGTTGTCTATTGCCTGTCATGACCAAGCTAGAGGGATAGACGCCCTCAATGCTGGATGCCTCGGTCCTTGTGAAAGTCACGAGTTTCTGGTATATGTGGCTTACGAGCTGCTACATATACCTGGGGAGGTTGTTGTTCCATGTCTAAAAAAAAAATAAACAAGTATCATGCTAGCTCAACGAAGGGGCCTACGATGAAAGCTAGTTGGACTAACTCTATGAATTACTTGATGCCATGTGTCTAGAGTCAAGTTTCAATTATTTCAAAGAACAAAGGTTAATGTTATTGAGTAAATGTTACGGTTACAACTTCGGGAAAATTTCAAAGGTTAAGAGGAGAGTGAAAAGAGGTTTGGAAAATTTTATTTTCCGAGTAATTTCCTCATCATTTATCTCAATCTTTTTAGCTTATAACTCCCCATGAAAGGGGAAATCAAGAAAGACTCACTAGAAGACTAAAGCCATGCTGGTTAGCTCTATGAATATTGATGAATTGCTTAGGGTCAATAGAGATGTTAATGTTATTGAGACTAAATGTGAATTTGATCTCTATGAGTTGAGAAATTGGATTTTCCAATGATTTCAAGACCACACTGATGAATTCTCTATGTGGAAGTCATTCTCATTCAATTTATTTTTCCTCAGACTTATCACTTCCCTGAATTTGTTACCTAGTGCTCAAATATGTATTTTACCAACAAACGAGCAATTATATCGAAGAATGGAGTTCTATTATTTTCTATTGCACCAAATTCTATTTCAAAAACCCTTCAAGTCACTATGCCCACTTAGATTCAACCATTGTCTAGTAAAATTTTACATCAGTTATTTGGAAACTAAATCTTCAACAAAAGAGTTATTTCCTTGATTTTTTTTTTCAAAGATAGTCGATATTCCACAAAGTCATACTACATACTCTTTGAGTACATTCCCTCTAGTTTCCATAAAAAACATTTCCATAGTTTTTTGTTTATTAGGTTATGATAATGATGAATTTATAGATGAGATTGTGCTAGGTTTCCTATCTAGAATTGATCCATGTAGAAAATATTTTGTTTATTTTAATTTCAGTCAATACCTATCTGACAAAATCCACAACCAATTTATGAACTTCAATCTACTATAATCCTTTAGATACCAATCATTCCTAGTGTATTTTTTTTTTTTTTATCAATTATATAAGTTCTCTAATCTATAGTTTCAGAAGAAAAATGCAGAAGGGAATATATTATCAGTGATCCATTGGACTTCTTTAGATACAATCAGAAGAGTTTTGATTTTCATATTTTGTAACTAAATTCTTGCTAGTTTTCTTTAGTCTTCTAAATGATATAGTAATTCCAATGATTTTATCAAAGGTTAAACAAATCTTACAATTCAATGAATAGTAATCAGATTATATGGTTGTGAACTTTCCCCATATAGATTACTAACTTTCCTTTATTTAAGAAAAAATTATCTTGAATTTATCATGTAGAGTCTAAGTTTAGATCAACTCCATTTTCTATCTCAAAAGAATCCCACCCTCTTTAAATTAAAATCACAAGTTCGGACCATTTGTTATAAAATTTAGACCAACAGAGGATGAGGTAGAAAGTATGTTTCGAGAAATGAAGTTGACAAAGGGACAAAGTTGGCATTACCTTTTGGAAAAATTTCCACTTTGAGGCTTCAACAAAGCTCATCTACTTATACACATTTTTCAAGACCATCAATTGAAAAATGTTCCAATAAGGAATTTTGAGAAAATACACCTTGGTAGATATTCAAGGAGAGAAATAAACTCAAAATTATCCTAATCCAAATGTATTGGCTACTCCTCAACAAAAAGGAGAAATAATTGAAAGGAATTATGTTAGATATTCATCAATAAGGATTAGATTCAGAACGGCGATATTTCAGGGTACTCAAAAGACAAAGAATAGGAGAAACAAAGGATGTCAGATACCATATATCAAAGATTTATATATCCAACAAAGTAATCACATCAATCAGTTCTATATTCACTCTAGATAATTTGGTATAAACTCAAGAACAACCATCTTCATCTTTTAGTACTAGACACGATATTTTCTCCCAGTTTATGGAAATAAAGAAGAAAAATGCAGCCTTGAAAACTATAGCCTATAGTGAATTCTGGAAGCAAAGATGTTTCAAAAAGAATACGTTACTCTTAGATTTAGATGCTGAAAAGGAAAATTTCCAATTGATTTTTTTTAAATCAAAAGTAAAAAATTCTAAAGTAGTTGATGATTATAAAGCCTTTATGTTTTATTTTGGTACAAAGCAAGTCCATCTTATAGATAAAATAAACCTTCACAAGAAAAGTCGAGAAATGTTGTATAAAACCTTGATAAGTTTAGCCATCAATCTTGCAATATTGAAAAATTCATTGAAAAAAGTGATTGAGTAAGTAAAAAGGGAGAAAATGTCTCATGCTGCAAAGGATAACGGGGTGAAATTTATAGAATATATACTTATCAAATTAGGAACTATTCCAAATGATGCCAATGTAGTTCGAGAATTGAGAAAATATAAAAACTCAGATATTCAATTGGTTCGAAATATGCTTAAACTCCCAGTCACTAAAATTCCCCAAACTCAAGAGTTGGAAGACATACAAAAAGAAAAGGATTTTCTTTTGTTAGTTTTGATCAAACAAATTAAGCTGATGGAAAAGTTAGAACTACAAGTTGAGTAATTATTAAAGGAAAGAATACTAGAAAACAAGTATAATTTCTCATGAATCTCAAGATAACACTGTGGAAGGAGATTATTCAAAAAATTTAACATAATTTATCATTTCTTTCTTCAGGGGATTAAGAAATTGACAACTTAAAACAAACATTGAAACAAGTTCAATATGAATCAAAGAAAAAATATGATTCCCTATTTAAGGTGTTAATTTTTTCAACTAGGGTCAAATTCCATTTTGAGCAACTCAGATGACCGATATTATAATTGCATTATATTCCACTTTTCGAGAGGGCCAAAATAAACCTATAGATCGCCCCAATCGGTTAAGAGAAAGTTAAATTATGAATTATTTTATTTATTAATGAAATAGAATGGGTCGGCCTCAACACATGTGGATTTAATCAAAGCCCCAAGTGGTCCTTCACAAAAGCTATAAATAGAATTGACCTCAAGATCATTCTCACACATTAGCTCATGAGTTTTTTCTTCTTGCACTCTTTGTCTTGGTTTGTTTACTCTGTTTTGGTTTGCATAGGTTCGGTGAAAGAAGCTTGCACAGGGTACGAAATCACAGGTGAGAGGCTTGCACTAAACTAGGGATTTTGGGCCATTGTCGCAAGCAAAAAACTACTAAATTTAGGCCAAAGCCATGGGCATAACGTGGCAAGGTAGCATCATAGCTACCATAGTTGCGGGCAAAGAGTGTCAAGGTCACGGCTAGGGTTCCAAGGTTAGATCGGGCTGATCAGGACTAGAGTCGCGGGCACAATGTGGCTAGGTAGTGACCAGGGAATCTACAGTCTTAGGAACAACTTCTTGAGGTAGTGGCTAAGGGTTATTCTGAGAAGATATGAGTTACTTCATCTTCAGTTGCTTGTGCAGTGCTTCCATACATCAGTCGCTCAGTCATAGATATGTCTGCGATCAATATTTGATAGCATCCTTGATTCAACTCTAGGTTTTGGCAGTTGATATCACTTGGCTTCAATGATATATTGGATCCATGTTCTTGATGTTGTAGATCTGCATATCTATAGATCTGATCTATATATTTTCCATTTCATATGTATTGGGCTCATTTTACTCTTTGTTGAAAACTTTTTATGACGATCTATTGAAGAAGAAGATTTGAAAGGGTTTCCCCCTTGTGGGGTTTTCCCCCGGTCTTGGACCAATTTTCTGTCTCTTATAGTTGTGTTGTTGTATTCTTTATCATTGCATGTATTTTTATATCTCCAGTTACAGTTTATGAATAATTACACTGCTAATAATTGGATGCATTGTTAATGAAGAAGAAATTTGGGCTAAAGTAATTGATACAACATAGAACAATCCAAAAATTTAACATAAGGAACTTCAAAATATGCTTCCTTGCAAAAATAAATTGAATGGTACAACAAGCAGGTTAATGGAACTAAACATTTAATTCAAGACAGGAGGAGTTTATGGATAGAAAACATTTTTTTCATGTCTAAAATTTGGGAATGAGTTGAAACCATTACTGAAGAAGAAGAAATGTTAAGCATTGCTAGTACATTAATGGATCAAATTTAATTACAATTGGGTAAGAAACCAACATTAGCTAGCAAGATGATAATATTACTTAATTCAAAAACAAATTTGTATCTTAGAGATATAGGAATTTCCAATAGAACTCAAGTGATTATGGAGGCTAAAAACCTGTTCACTATTTTTTTTTCAAGGAAACTAAGAGATAAATACAAGATAATATAGATTGAATTTCAAAAATTGAACATCATATTTAATTTTTCTAACAAAGAGGTTTACCATCATTCAAAAATCTAGAAGGAAAGACCATGCCTAAAAAAGAGTATTAGAAACTACTAAATGATTTTGGAAATGATGAGTCAAAATTTGCTGGTTTAATAGGGTATTTAAGAAATGAATGAATTCTTAGTAATTTATTTCATGATTTTTTCTTGCATTGTGAAATTAAATCCATTTTTTTGGTAAAACCAACCTTTCATAGTTGTTTAGAGCTAGACGAAGCCTATAGGAAGCCAATTTCTTATACATGTTTGACCAACACAAAATGGGATAGGTTGGTTGGAATACTTCCATAAATTTCTCAAACTGTTATAACCATACCCTAGAAAGAATGCCATATGAAGGTAGAAAATTAGGAAAGATCTTGATCTTTAGAAAACATCATGCAGTCAACGGGATGGTTCTAAGTTTTTAGGCAGAATATCTTTAAGCAAAGTCGAATTTTATGTGGGAGTTCACACATTCTTTATTTTGATAAGGTTTTTTCCCTCAAAGCTAGTAAAGCTTGACTTTTTTTCTATATATACTTCCATTTCAATGTAGTAGGGGTTCACTTTTGAGCCTAAGAGACTTATTTTCTATAAACCTTGATAGTTCAAATCTCAATCAAAGACTATTGGGTTCATCTTATGGTAATATTGTTCTATCTATGAGTGCTTTCTAATGTTGCATAGTATTTTCTTTCATATATTTTTAATTTTTTGGATCATAAGGAGAGGTTAGGTTGAATATCAGGCTCCCTTAGTTTTCGTGTAAACGTTATATTCATTACTGAGTAAACCAAATAGATGATTTATCTATATTAGTTTCTTTGCATTATAAATATTGTTACCATCCTTATAATTTGAATTTGTATTACTGTTTATCTATTTAATATCCTTCCTTATGCTTTCTATTCATATTATATGATAAAAATATTTAATATGAGTGTTTGTGTTATTTGATATTTCTTTAAAATATTTTGTTTACTTATTTCAAGCTATGTATTGTTTTAGTTGAATTTTAGTGCTTTGATCAGATCTAAGAAAGAGAAGGCTTTATAGTTTAAGTAAAAGCTTGAAATCCTAAGTACCCACCTTTTAAAATGTTCCCCTCATCTAGATACTTTGGCATAGATTCTTAGATAGGAACTGCTCTCAAAGGACAACACACTATATTATGCGTGCCTTAGCAGGGACATCAAGTATTGATATATTAGATATGGCTAACATTGGGACATGTACCTAATACCTCTTATTTTCAATTCAAAACACTTACCCACACATGATAACCCATTAGGATACCTGAGCATTTTAATACTAAAACCTCATTAATGCTACATCTTGGTCCAAACATTATGGATGAGAGGCCTACAAATATTTCCTAATGTAGAAATAGATAATTTTGGAATTGTATAAGTTATGTAAAGAGTAATCCAATATATTTAAGAATATAAAAATCCATTTCTTAGACACAAACTAATGACTACATTATTGGGTCACAAAAAAAAAAGAACTTGTAAAATTTCCATCTTCTGGTCTTTAGGACAATGACATGTTACTTTCAACAAAGCAATAATTCACCTTTAATTCAATCGGCTAGTTTACAAACCTACCAAAATATACATATTTAGAAAAATTGTCATAGTGAAACCAATTCCTTCAGTCCAAATATTTTGAAATCTATGGCTAGGATAATAGCCCAATGGAAACCATATCCCAAACCAAAATCAAATAATAAACAAATAACATAATATTGTGTTGTCACTTATTGAATAAATTTTCTTCCCACCCAATGCATACTAGAAATTTATTGTTTCCGTCCCCTCCTTTGAATGCTTAAAATTCACACTAGGTTATTGAAGTATGAATATGAAATACAACAATCAGAACTATAGAAGAAAAAAAGATATCATCCATATGCTAAGAGTATACAAAATTTACCCTTGTGTCAACAACAAATTGTAGGTTGTAGCCTAGAATTGCATTAAAAAAAAATTGCTCCAAGTGATTTTAAATCAATGTAGTAAATGGATTTGTTAGCTAGATGTAAATTAGGAAATAATCATGTGAAAGGGTATCCTACATAATCATGTTTAAAAAATATCATATGCATGACTGATTCCAATATATATAAACAAATATAATAGTTTGCATGTGGAATTATCAATCAGTAGCATAAATTCAACCACCTGAATCAAAATTCCAACAACAATCTAGCACTAGTCAATATTGTCAACAATGTGTTTATTACAAGAACATGAATATCATCTATATGGGTGAATTTTCAAAATAGTTATTTTTCCATTGAATGAAACTCCTTTCATTCAAACAAACACATCCATCTATTTTATCTTCGTACGAAAGGGGGATGTTACTTGTCACATTAATGACAATTACATTTGCATCTTTAGGACCAAGTGCCACTCCATGGATAATAAAAAGTGAACGAATTCATCCAATGCTAGTAATAGCACCATCATATGGATATAACATGTTAAATTTCTCACCTATGTGGAGTACTTCATGCCCTATTGGAGTTTAAATGGGCATTGTAAAAAACAAAAAAACTCTACAATGTAAATATTATGAAACACTTAATTACAATAAAATTGCGAAAACATACATAGTTATTAAAAAATAAAATCGTATGCACTCACAAAGTCAATATCTTCAATACCAACACGATATGGCATTGATTGGGAATCTTTAGGTGCATTAATTTTTCATATTTCAAAATTTTTGAGGAGGAACATTTTCCTTTATCATACATGTGATTTCATTATGAACAAATCAAATATCACATTAAAACACAATAACATAGAAAAAAATAGTAAATATAATAGTAAAACATAGCTATTTAATTAGTCTATATATTTTCCTGCTCATGACCTTGCTTGAGTTATTGAACATTATTACACCACCCAGACTTATGGTTTCTTCCTATGATTGACAAACATTGCCAATAAATAAAGGATTTGTGAGTGAAGGGAAATGCAACCAAAACATCAACATATTACAAATTAAAGTGAAGAACTGGTTTCATCAGAATGATAATTAACTTACCTCATCTAAATAAATATTAATTTCATTATTTTTCCATGCTGAAACACGAAGTTCAATGGAGGAGGCTATGGTTGACATTGTATCTTCCAACCTAGTTTTACATTTCATTGCATAATTATAATCCTCACTATGGTGTCCAATGGTATATGTGTCTCCAATTTTTCTTCTCTCAACTTCAATAGGTAACAAGGAAATTTCTATTGGATTTTCTGACATGTAATTATGTTATAATTTTATATCATATATTGAGTTTTTTCACTAACAATTAGTCATCTATCAGTTCCTTCAACCTAAAAATAATTTCAATACACGATTATTTGGATATATAAACAAATCAAAATGCATAGCATAATGTATAATAATAAAAAAAAACAAACATATGTTGCAAATATGTGTTGTTTGGCTCTCAACCCATCCCAACCAAAATTATTGAGCCTTCACAAGATTTCTTTCTTTCTTCACACTTGTAATGTTTTCCAAATACTCTTCAAAATGCATATTTTCCATGAAATATTCCCAGTGTTTGGGAGTTAATATTCTCTCCCTATTTTTTCCATCCAATATTAATTTTCTACATTTAGTCCTAAATTTATTCATCAAAATTATCATTCTTTGCTTGTAATATTTAATGGAAATCCTTCCACCACTAGTCTCAAAATAATTTTCCATTTGTTAGATCACTTGATAAACATTTCTTGGATCTTGATCGACAAATTTGGATTTGGTAACATCCAAATGAGACATTTTTTTTGTGCCCAAATTTGTGGCCCACATTGAAGAATTTGGTCCAATAGGTCGGGCATCTTTTACGGCCTCAATCAAGTAACCTTTATTCCCTTATAATTTTTTTTTCTTCCCTTTTTGTGGACCTATACAAGACTTGAATACTTTTTTTCCTTTTCATGGAAGTTGATGCATGTTCAAAACTAAGATTGGTTGCTGAAAAACCACCCATACTTGTGTATAGAGAAGGTGCACTAACTCCTAACACGTTTCTTAGAGGATATGTAGTTGGTGTTTTTTCTATGGTATATTGTTGAACATGTTTATGCTTTTCTACAACACATGTGGCACTAGGTGACACAAAAATATCCTCAGACATGCATTCAAATCTTTGCTTTAAATTTAAATAAAGTTCTTGCAAGCCACTTCTACAAAATATTCCATGTTTTGATGAACGCCTTGGACATAATAGTCTAATATATTAGGAATATGATCATTAGTATCATCAACTTTGTCTCCATGTATTGATCTACCAAGGCATTGGATTCTACAAAGTGGAAACGACATGTCTTTACTTGCCTTTTGTTTCTTCTCATTTCTTGTAGAATTCAACTTTTCCATATAAAAAAAAACTTATCAAATAACGAAAATCATATATGGCCTACATCATCAAATAGATTGTATACAATTTTCTTGAAATATGTATATAAGTGAATAGTAGCAAGGAGTAATTACTTAATTATTTTCCAAACCAATAGATGGAAAATATTCTTCATTTTTTGCAATGTATTCTTTACGAACATGCTCTTATTTTGCCACATTTTCATCATGGTTGGGTTCACTGTTATGTTTCAACCCCTTGTCCTTAATAGTATTTATGTCCTACATTTCACATTAAAAATATTATACTTTGAAGAAACTATCTGCACAGGCATGAGGTCACCTACAAGAAGAAATGTTGGATATCAAATATCATGGTGGCAGTATTAAAGGTAGAAATTTGGTCAATATGGGGAGGAAAAAAATTATAATTTAACAATAATAATTACAAACATTAAATGTTACCTACACCCATGATCTCCAAGAACAAGCAATAAAAACATATTTCAAGCAGTCTTGTAGGTGTTTTAATGAGTAATTCTTTCATCCTTTTCAATAGAAATATTTCATCAACTCATGGGGCTTCCATGGTAGTTTTATAGCAACGACTAGAACTGACTGTATTGTAGGTCCTCCTATAGGTGGATATAGGCATGGTGTATTAATACTAGACATAAAAATACTTTTATTAAAGGTCTGCAATCAAGAAACACATTCTAACAACCAAAAATTACCCTTAATGCTACAATATGATAGCCATGTCGGTAGAAAATTGATTTGTGTTGATAGAACAAGGAAATATCCATTATATGATGAATATAACATACATACAAAGAAAAACAGAACAAAAATAACTCGTTTTCAAGCCTAATACTAATACATTTTTATTTTGCATACATGAAATTCAAATATTTCATCATAAAATCTAATAAAACACTCCCAAATGAAATTACATGTAATTCATTTATAAACTACAAATGTATACATAATTGGTTAGTTCAATAGATATTTTTCTAATGATGCCAATTTAGAAGGTAAACGTCATACAAAGAAAATAAAATGGGTCAACTATGGTGCTTATGATACACCCCAATCGAAGGGTTGTACACCCTTTTTGCGACAAAAGCAATAGGAGAGAGACAAAAAAATTACTTAAAGAACTCACATATTTTCGGATTGCATACATTTAGGATCTTAAGTCAATTATCTATGCATTAATGATATCTACATATCTATTAAGAAAAAAAGCACCATAATAGAATCCATATTTCTAAATCAAGTACATAATGTCTTTGAAAGCACAAAATCATGTTTTATGGACTTTGTAGAGAATCATCCGAGAAATGTGAATTCACTTAAGTTCCCAACCCACAAATTACCTCATATACCTCTTACCAACTAATAAGGTTGACCAATGTTCATTTTTTTAAAGGATTAAAGGAAATTCCCCACTAGACTAATGAGGCTCAATAATTTGTTCTAAACAAATATCCATTCCAAAAATATCTCAAGTTATACACCAAGTGCTTTGATCTTACCACCATAGCCATCATGTAATCATATAGGTGCACCAAAATCCTCCTCATCAATGCCCAAGTCATTCCCTCCATGTTGAAAACTTCTCTTGGGATAATGGTACTATTATAGAGGCTCAAACCATTAGATTCAAGGCATGTCATATTTCCCAGAAATTTTAAAAATAAATATGCATGCATGATATATATATATATATATATATATATATATATATATATATATATATATATATTTCCTATAATGTTCAATACAATGCTACTTTATCCCATGGCTAATCCCATGTCCAAAACAATAAAATCCATTTGTATCATAAACATTTATTCCATGAAGTTAAGGTGACAAATAAACATCGTGATCATTTGCATTGTCATCAAGATCACAATACTGATCACTTGTGTATGCATCTTCTTTATTTTCTTCAATTTCCTCATAGAATACATTGTCTTGACCATGCACTATATTCTCTATCTCAATCTCTTCATTGGGAATACAAGTTTCTTCTTAAAATACTCTATCACCATCTTCAAATTCTTCTTCCAATGTTTCTTGTAGACTCTTACATTGCCTATTGACCATTATATCAATATATTCCATGAATTTCCTTTTTGAACGAGGCTCTATTTGAATGATAGACAACCATCCTGGGATTTTTACATCATCAATTAAAAATTGACTAGTTAATTTGAAGAGGGAAAACATATGGCTCATTAGTATGCAATAAAATTTGACATGTATTTGCACATACAAATCCATACTCATAATGTTGTATTGAACATGGCTTGATCCATTTACATTTTAGTAATATAGGACTAGTTTCACCATACTCAAGTTGAATAATTTCTTGTATGAATCCATTGTAGTTGCTACAACTCCACCCAATTTTTTCAACAATATTAAATTTTGGGGATTCCAAGGTTTAGGTTTATTTCTTTGAATTAGTCAATTTTTTCAATGGCCCAATTTTAATAAAACCATATTGATGCTTACGCTTACATGATGCATGCTATATTTATTCCACTTGATTAATCTTGGACCTTGATCTTATTGGTGCATTAGGGCTTAGGGGGATTGTTGGTATAATGGTGCATTTTAAGCCTCATGCCCCTCAAGCTATATGTGACCATAATATGCATTGCAATGGGGTGAATGTACCTTGTGTTGATGGCCATGGCTTCATTTTGGTTTCCCTTTCTATTAACTTCATTATGGTTTGGGAAAACGTTTCTTTTCTCATGCACATTTGAAACCATAAATTATCATGATGAAAGCCCTAGTTATGGTTTAACATAATTCCCTGTCTCCAATATGCATTCTCATGGGATTTATTTTGTCTTGCACTCTATTATTTCATCATGTTTCGCTTACTTGAGTGTTTAATTATTTGTAGAAATGGTTTTATTTGTGCATGAAAGATTAAGTCTCCAAAGGTTCCACATTTTTCCTTGCATATCGATTTTCCTAGAAATCTTTATGTATCTGCAAAAGTTACTTGAAATTTATCTTGGAGTTTGTAACAACTTGATTTGTTGAAACTGGTTGCATGATTAGATTAGGATTCCACACCCTATTATTCATAGTACATTCATATAGGCTCAACACTTGAGATTGCAAAAGTTCATTTTATCTCAAATAATTTTGATAATTTATACAATATAATGGTATGCAGGTCCAAATAACAAAATGGCGCCTCTAGTTGATTTGAAGATATTCCCATCTAAGATGTTGAAGATGTATGCTATCTAGAGTTTGTGGATACTTTGAATATATTGGTACCATTGAATCTCTATAATGCAATTAGAATATTACCTAAAAGGGTCAAACCCTAGGCTTTAGCTTTTATCATAAATCTACCACAACTTCTACCCAATTCAAAAAGGAAAGGCATGCCCATTCGATAATGAAAATGAATCCATTATTGATCCGAGTGCCGACATGTCCAAGATGAATGGAGGAGAGTGATTCCAAAAGGTGATGGAAAATTCTAAAGGTGGTGCATTTAAGAGTTCAAGCTTATTGTGAATGAATTGGCAACATTTCACCCACACATAAGCATTGTATTGAAGGAAAAAATACCTTCAAATGCTATGCACACACATACAACGATACATATTAATGCATAATACACATAACCACTGGCGCTGCAAAGATTTAAGGTTAAATAACTGATTTATATGCCAAATATAACACAATGATATGGATTTGAGACCATAAATGACATTGTGTGGTAATGATTTGTGTTGGGAACGATTAATAAGGGATACACTATATTACATGTGCTCAAAGAGAAATATATACATAACAAATGGCTACATGAAATCAAATAATAAATAGTGTGTTGGACATCAAAGATTGAAAGGATATGTGTGCATTGAAATATGTGGCAGAATATATATATAATACATTGAGAATATAAATAGATACACTACGTTGAGAAATTGAATGATGGTGCATTAAGAAGATAAATCACACTTACCACACCAATATATTGGATATATAGCAATAAGAATAGTGAATTGGTGATAGAGAAATCCATTGTTGAGGCTACGTTGATGAATATATGTATAAAAACCTTGTGTTGGATATTTTTTACAGGCATCAAACTGAGGATAGAGTATATTGAAATGTGCTCAACAGAAATCACATGGGCACAATTCAAGATAGTAATTCTCACTTTCCCTTGCTATCCAAAGGTCGTTCTGCCCGAAATTCCTCTATTGTTTTCTTTGGTGACCACTCGTCCCTTGATAGAGCTCTATAGGCCCTTTCCTTTTCCTCATCTCTCGCATGGAACCCCTTGAGATAAGAAGGTCCTTCTTCTAGTCTATAAAAGGGGAGGGGAATAACAAAACCCCTCAACCTCCTTCAATAAAAAAGAAATGAGCCATAAAATACAATAAAATTTCTATTTGTAACTTGTCGACCCCCATCCTTTTGGATTGAGGCGATATGTCGGTAGACGTAGATACATTGGAGGTGTTATCACTCTCCCCAACTTCCCAAGGCTGAAAATAGGTTGGAGAAAGGTAACCACATACTAAACTTTAGGTCAGGTAGCTAGCCCTACCAAGACAAGAGAGGACTCTCTCATTGTAACTTTTATAGTCAAAGGAATGACTAAGTATCTAATGATGTTAGGCTAGGTATTTAAGCTCAATAAACATAATTTGTTTGATGTTTTGAGTGCTGGATAGAAAAGTCATCGTGTAGACTATGTATAAGGTTTATAGGTCTGAACTCGAAGGTGAAACCGTAGAGAATATGCGAGGAAATATAGGTAGTTTTAAATAATTTTAATAAGTCATTTAGTATAGGATGAAATAGAAGAGAGTTTGAATGAGCACTAAGGTGAATTCATTTAGCTTAGAAGAAAATAAACATAGCAATGTAAACCTTGTTTAAAACAGAGCATGCATAAACATGATTTCTGCTCATAAACTTACAAGACAACCTTATATTATTTGTAAGATTTTCTTTGTTGAGATAAGGTTTGCATCATCTCTCCTTTCTCTTGTTGCAAGAGAGCTATCCTATGGTTAGCTTTGGAAAAATCATCTTTCATTTGTTGGATTTGATCATATTTGTGTTTAAGAGCTTCTTCAAGTGAATTGTGCCCTTCTTGAATTGGTAAATATTACGTTCCTGCAATAATGACCTTTCCCATGCCGAATCTTGGAGCAAATAGGCTAGTCAATTGAATATGATACCCCCCTTCCATGAGCCTTTCACAAAATCTCAAACACTGAGCCCTCTCAAAGAATATTCTGTTCAATGGCAAGACATTGAGTTCATGCATGGTGAAGGGTTCTAGCCTAAGGTGGTGCCCTCCCTTGAAGCTCTTCTTGTCATTTTCCATTTTATTTTTCACTGGAATGATGAAAAACCTAAGGTGTTAATGAGATGAATGAATGTATGGAAATCTGGAAAAATAGAGTGTAGGAAAGTATGAGTTTGAAGGATGAAATGAAAAGTCATGAAGCTGAGAGAAATTCTAGAAAAAATTGAGTAGGTTGTGTTACGTGTTAGCTTCAATTTGTGGGTGGAATGAGGGAAAAAGAGTGTGAGGAAGGTGGTAAAATGATAAAAACACAAGAAATTCTGAATTTTGACTGTGAAAATAGCTATTGTAGTGATAGGGTAAGTTGATAAGATGAAATGAGGGTCATGGAGCTAAGAAAAAATTCTAAGAAAAATTTAGTGCATAGGGTTTCATATTAGCTCCACATTGAAAGTGGAATGAGGAGAAATGGATAAGTGTAGGGTGGAAAAGTCTAGCAAACATAGGAAATTCTCAAGGTTTTCACTGTGAAAAAGCTAGAACTTAGGGTTTGCTTGATTTTGACATGTCAATGGTAGTGTAGATGACAGAAAATGTGGGGATAAGGTGTATGAAATGTGTGGATTAGGGTTTAGATGATATCGTTAGGGTTTAGTTAGTTTACAGTAGGTTAGGGTTTTTCAAATGAAATCTTTTTATACCATGGATAAGTGATGATACGAAGAAATATAGAATGAGCATAAAAATGTTTGAACACTCAACGATTTGAACAAAAGAGGGCATGAGAGATGATATTTACCCTTTATGAGGATTTCAAAAGGTAATGGAGCCAAGCACTAAGTTGGTTTGAATTTTTTTGGAGCCCACAACCGAAAATTGCCTCTCCTCTAGAAGCGTAACAAAGCTTCCCAGATGTGCAACGAAGAGCTTCTGTGTGCGACACTGTGTTCCCATGTGCAACGAAGAGCTTTTGTGTGCAATGTTGTGTTTATATGCACAGTGACTACAACTTTTTGCTAATGAGGGCTAGAAAACCAGTTTTTCTTGCCAATGGGAGAGGAAAGCTTGATGGTAGAAGGATAGATGAGTGCTAATGAATTTCTCCTTTGTATTTTTGCCTTTTATGAGCTTGAAATAAGCTTTTTTACCCTTTTACATTTGAAATGACGTTTTTTTCTTTGAATGAGATAATAGACAAAATTTACTTCTTTGAACCTTTGACACTTGAACCATTTGAAACAAGAAAAATTGTCTTTATGTTTTTCCTAAGCATGCTAGCTCTATCTTTAGAGTTTTATGAGTGGGATGAAGTATTAGAGCCTTGCTTAAGGTGACAAATCTGAAACTGAGACCTGTTCTGGATAGCTTGAAGAGTGTAGTTTACTTTAGCATATTTAAGTATCAAAATTGAGTCTTTTAAGCCTGAGATATGATCATTCTCCAAAAGTGACTCCAAATGTATAGCGAAGGGGAAAAACAGAGCCAGAAACATGTTTTTTAGGTCCTTTTTTGCATTTTTCTCAAAGCCTGTGTCCTGGATCAAAATTCTAAGGAAATGGGTTTGGAGAGGAGGCCACCAAATTTCTAAAAATATACTTTTTTTTTCCATTTGGAGGCTCTGGGAAGAAGTGCAGCGTGAGTTCACTGCACAACTCGGCATAGCCAGAATTGAAAAATTTACCAAAACACGCCAAAAATAAAATCTCTTCAAAAATTTCAAAATTTTGCTGCAAACTTGTGTTGATGGCTCTAAGAATGAGAGGTTTAGAAAAAATGGAAGCATCACTCAATAACTCCAACTTATCTTTCCTCTTTGTCATCCTTATGGATTCTTTGAGTTTGCCCCTTAAGCTTCTAATCTTTATCTTTGTGATCATATTCCTGACAAAATAATGTCTTGTCATATGCCTTTGAAGAGTGAGATCCCTAATAGCCTTGTTTAAGCTATTATTCATGTAACCCTTTTCCAACATTTGAGATTGTTGGCTAGTCTCATGAAGTTTTTCAAGTGACCTAATATAGGATTCTTGCTGTGCCAAGACTATCTTCCCTTGAAAATCCATGCCTTGATCTATTTCAAACATGATTTCTTTACCTTTAGCATTTGGAAAGTTGAGTGGAAACCTGATATTCTTTGTAAGCTTTCCTTTTCTGAGCTAAGGTTTGCATCATCTCTCCTTTCTCTTGCTGCAAGAGAGCTATCCTATGTTTAGCTTTGGCCAAATCATTTTTCGTTTGCTGGATTTGATCAGATTTGTGTTTCAGACATTATTTAAGTGACTTATGCCCTTCTTGACTTCGTAAATATGCCATTCCTACAATAGTGACCTTTCCCATGCTGAAGCTTGTAGCAAATAGGCTAGTCAATTGAAGATGATAACCCCCCTTCCATGAGCCTTTCACAAAATCTCAAACACTGAGCCCTCTCAAAGCATCTTGTGTTCAATGGCGAGGCATTGATTTCATGCATGGTGAAGGGTTCTAGCCTGAGGTGGCACCCTCCCTTAAATCTCTTCTTTTCACTTTCCATTGTATTTTTCACTAGAATGATGAAAACCCTAGGGTGTTAATGAGATGAATGAATGTATGGAAATCTGGAAAAACAGAGTGTAAGAATGTATGAGTATGAAGGGTGAAATGAAGGGTCATGAAGTTGAGAGAAATTCTAGAAAAATTGAGTAGGTTGTGTTATGTGTTAGCTTCAATTTTTGGGTGGAATGAGGGAAAAAGAGTGTGAGGAAGGTGGTAAAATGACAAATACACAGGAAATTCAGAATTTTGTCTGTGAGAATAGCTAGTGTAGTGATAGGGTAAGTTGATAAGATGAAATGAGGTTCATGGAGCTAAGAAAAATTCAATGCATAAGGTGTCATCTTAACTCCATATTGAAAATGGAATGAGGAGAAATGGATAAGTGTAGGGTGGCAAAGTCTAGCAAACATAGGAAATTCTCAAGGTTTTCACTGTAAAAAAGCTAGAACTTAGAGTTTGTTTGATTTTGACATGTTAGGGGTAGTGTATATGATAGGAATGTGGGGATAAGATGTATTAAATGTGTGGATTAGGATTTGGATGATAGGGTTAGGGTATAGGTAGTTTAGAGTAGGTTAAGGTTAGTCAAATGAAATCTTTTTATACCATGGATAAGTGATGATATGGAGAAAAATAGAATGAGCATAAAAATGTTTGAACACTCAATAATTTGATCAAAAGACGGCATGGGAGATGATATTTACCCTTTATGAGGATGTCACAAGGTAATGGAGCCAACACTGAGTTGTTTTGAAGGTTTTTGGATCCCAAAACCGAAAATTGCCTCTCCTCTAGAAGCGTAACAAAGTTGCCCAGATGTGCAGCAAAGAGGTTATGTGTGCAACGTTGTGTTCCTATGTGCAGCGAAGAGCTTCTATGTGCAGCGCTATGTTTCTATGCGCAACGACAACAACTTTTTGCCAATGAGGGTTGGAAAACCAGTTTTTCTTGCCAATGGGAGAGGAGAGCTTGATGGTAGAAGGATAGATGAGTGCTAATGAATTTCTCCTTTATCCTTTTTTCTTTTATGAGATTGAAATAAGCTCTTTTAGCCTTTGACATTTGAAATGACCTTTTTGTCTTTGATTGAGATAATAAGACATAATTGACTTCTTTGAAACTTTGACACTTGAACCATTTGAAACAATACAAATTGTCTTTATGTTATTCCTAAGCATCCTAGCTATATCTTTAGAATTTTATGAGTGAAATGAAGGGTTAGAGCCTTGTTTAAGGCGACAAACTGAGCATTTTCAAAGGAAGATTATAACCCCTAGATAGTGACCTATATGAGGTGGATTGACATAAACCCTAGTCTACCTTTAAATATTATGATGGAGATGGCCTTGAAAATGATGGTGGTGATGAATGAGATGAAGGAGCAACACACTTGACCTAGATCTTTTCAGTGACCAATTTTTTTTTCCAAAATCTTGTTTGAAAAAGTAAAAAAAATTGAGCTATGAATTTTTAGGAAAGCAACTGAAAGAGCTGTTTTTTATCACTGATATACTGACACTAACATTGGCTCCAACTGGGGATGGAAGCTCCTTCGGGAGGTGTCAAGAACACCGTAGACCAAGTAGCCTCATCCATTGGGAAATGGAGTCACTACAGCTACAATCCTCAAACTGATTCAAATCAAACTGAAAACTAAACTGTGCATCATCAACTGCAAACTGTACTAGAAACTGACACTGAAAAAGATGCTCAAATTGTTGAGCTTATTCATTACACCTTACCTAATCTAACTGGTCCATAAATCACTTGATCAAGTGAAGTCGAAGATCCAATGTAACCAATCAAGTAAATGAATACCTAACTGATGCTTGTATTTAGCTCCACCAGGCATAAAGAAATATTGAGTAAATGGCAACTCAAAATGAAATATGAACCCAAAACCTGTGTTGGTGAACAAAACAAATTGCACCTTTTTTTATGCTTGCAAAAGACTCCCCAAGGGGTCTTGAAAATCATGAAATATTACCTCTTTTTTATCAACAAAAAGAAGTGATATGCTTTCAAATATAATGGATGATTGTTCTTCTTCATTTGGTTGATCCTTCTTAAATAAAAATGATTTTTTTTTTATCTCCCATATCATCGAGATCAAAGACAAGATTTGTATGTTCTTGCAAATCTTCAATTGAGGTAGCCAAATCAACATCAAAAAAAATATCTACAAGTGGCTTTTCATGTATATCATAAAGAGAATTGTCTTGGCTTTGAAAAAAGTCTACATGTTGATCCTTTAAAGGCTGCTAAACATGTTCATCAAACTCAAGACAAAAAACTTGATGTACATTGTTTTTGACCTCAACAGATAAACCATGACTCTTTAGAGTTTATTTAGAAGAAAACTCAAAATTCTGATCTGCACATATTTCTTCCTGAATTAAAAACTCGGAAGAGGATAGGGATGAAGGGTAGCTGGACAAAACATCTTCATATATATCTTTATGGCTTGAAGATTGGAAAGACTGCTGCAAACTATCATCCATGGAAGAATCAAATGTGATCCTTTGAAGAATTCTGCTCAAGTTTGTTGTCATCCATGGAAGAATCTATGATCTTCTCATGGCGGTGAAAAGGATTTTCATTCAAAGCATCCAATATTTCATCATCCATAAACTCTTCATCGCCATAAGCACTTTCTAGCTCTTGAATAAAATTCTCAAAGTGATCACAACAATCCTCAATCAAAACAAAAGAAGGATAGGTTTCTCTATACTTCTCAAAAAATACTGAGTGAAAATTCTTGAGAGAATAAATACAAGCACGAGGCAAGATTTCATACCAAAACCGTGCTTTTTCTTCTAATGTGATCACAAACATCTTCATGAAAATTAATCGTTAGCTTACGCAGGTGCATATTAAGTCTTATTAAATGAAGTGTAGCATCATCGCCTTTTCCATCTCTGAATTTTGGCAAGTATGTTTTCCAATCTACTTGAGGCATAGGATTTGGAAATCCTGGAACATGATCTCGATGCATAGGAGCATACCTAACATTCCTTCTTACAGTTGAATCCATCTTGAAAACAGTGAAGTCACCAATAGTTCTTGAAGCTATTGGTTTTTTAAACAGTGGAGTCACCATGAAAACTCTGAACTTCTGTATTCTTCGCCACTAGAGTCACCAGGTGAAAGATGCACAACCTTTATTGTGCTTGACCACTATTCACCATCAGTAATTACAACTAATATTTTTCGTTATTTCCCGGGAAATATTTAACCTTCGCTCCCCGGCAATGACACCAAAAATTTTATCACTCTCCCCAAAGGCTGACAATAGGATTGGAGAAAGGTAACCAAAGACCAAACTTTAGGTCAAGTAGCTAGCCCTACAAAGACTAGAGAGGGCTCTCTCGTTGTCACTTTTATAGTCAAAGGAATGACTAAGTATATAATGATCTCACGCTAGGTATGTAAGCTCAATAAATAGAATTTTTCTGATGTTTTGAGTGCTGGATAGAAAAGTCAGTGAGTAGACTGTGTATAAGGTTTTTAGGTCTGAACTCGAAGGTGAATCCATAGAGAATATGTGAGGCAAGACAGGTAGTTTGAAAGCATTTTAATAAGTCATATAGTATAGGATTAAGTAGAAGAGAGTTTGAATGAGCATTGAGGTGAATTCACTCATCTTAGAAGCAAATAAACATAGAACTGTAAACCTTGTCTAAAACAGAGCATGCATAAGCATGATTTATGCTCATAAAATTACAAGATAAACTTATATGAATAAGAAGACATGGTATTAATCATGAAATGATAAACATACATACGAAAAACATATGCTCCAATGCATACCACAATTAGCTCAACACAATTCCTGCAAATCTGTCTTTGATTTCATTCCAAATTGTTGATTACAAGAGCTCCACTGCAATATGAGACTATCCAACCCAACAAAAGACTAAAGAGAGTCTACTAATAGAAAATATGGACTATGTCACCTCATCAGGTCGAAATCACATCCAAAATGGATCATAAATACACAAGATGAGTCATTTCCTAGATTCTAAGGAGGTTAGAAACCATTCCCTGAATTTTAGCTATGAACTAGGAGTGTTTGTCCCTTACATTAATTACATATTCCCTCATGATAGGAGGAAACAACCAACTCAATAAATATAATTCCAACTCATAGGACATAAAAACCTCAAATTTGTGACCAGTTCTAAGCTTGAAAAGTGTCGTGAGGAATCCAATGCTGATTTGTGACATTCTTGACATAAGGGTAAAAACGTTTTCAGAAGCATAACAGAACTTTGGAGGCATTTTTAGGAGTTCAAATCCACTTCTTAAAGAACGGTCAACTAGCCTTGTGTTTCTAGTTTCCCGAACATCTTGAATTTTTCAAAATCGACTATGGGAAGGCCTTCAAAACTCCATTCTCCCAAGGTTACTCCAAAAACGTAACAGAGGGTCCAAAAAGGTGGCAGAAACATAAAAAATGAGTGATTTTTGAGCTCTTGGAGGCAATTTTTGAGTGTCTTCCTAAAGTCCAAATCTGAAACTGAGACCTGTTCTGGATAGCTTGAAGAGTGTAGTTGAATTTAACATATTTAAGTATCAAATTGAGTCTTTTAAGTCTGAGATATGATCATTCTCCCAAAGTGACTCCAGATGTGCAGCAAAGGGGAAAAACAGAGCTAGAAACATGTTTTTTAGGCCCTTTTTTGCATTTTTCTCAAATCTTGTGTCATGGACCAAAATTCTAAGGAAATGGGTTTGGAGAGGAGGCCACCAAATATATATATATATATATATATATATATATATATATATATATATATATATATATATATATATATATATATATATATATAATTTTTTTATTTTTATTTTTTTCCATTTGGAGGCTTTGGGAAGAAGTGCAACTTGAGCTCGCTGCACATTTGGGCATAGCCAGACTTGCAAAATTTACCAAAATATGCCAAAAATAAAATTTCTTCAAAATTTTCAAAATTTTGCTGCAAGCTTGTGTTTATGGCTCTGAGAATGAGAGGTTAAGAAAAAATGGAAGCATCAGTCAATACCTCCAACTTATCTTTCCTCTTTTTCATCCTGAGGGCTTCTTTGATTTTTCCCCTTAAGCTTCTAATCTTGATCTTTGCAATCATATTCCTGACAAAATAATGTCTTGTCATATGCCTTTGAAGAGTGAGATCCCTGATAGCCTTGCTTAAGCTCTTATTCATGTATATTATGATCTTGTCATCATTATTTTCCAACATTTGAGCTTATTGGCAAGTCTCATGAAGTTGTCCAAGTGACCTAATAGAGGATTCCTGCTGTGCCAAGACTGTCTTCCCTTGAAAATCCATGCCTTGATCTGTTTCACACATGATTTCTTTACCTTTAACATTTGAATCTTGAGTGGAAACCTGATATTCTTTGTAAGCTTTCCTTTTTTGAGCTAAGGTTTGCATCATCTCTCCTTTCTCTTGCTTCAAGAGAGCTATCCTATGGTTAGCTTTGGCCAAATCATATTTCATTTGGTGGATTTGATCATATTTGTGTTTTAGAGCTTCTTCAAGTGACTTATGCCCTTCTTGACTTGGTAAATCTTCCATTCCTGCAATAGTTACCTTTCCCATGCTGAAGCTTGTAGCAAATAGGCTGGTCAATTGAAGATGATACCCCCCTTCCATGAGCCTTTCACAAAATCTCAAACACTGAGCCCTATCAAAGCATCTTCTGGCCAATGGTGAGGCTTTGAGTTCATGCATGGTGAAGGGCTCTAGCCTGAGGTGGCACCCTCCCTTGAAGCTCTTCTTGTCACTTTCCGTTGTATTTGTCACTGGAATGATGAAAACCCTAGGGTGTTAATGAGATGAATGAATGTATGGAAATTTGGAAAAACATAGTGTAGGAAAGTATGAATTTAAAGGATGAAATGAAGGGCCATGAAGCTGAGAGAAATTTTAGAAAAAATTGAGTAGGTTTTGTTATGTGTTAGCTTCAATTTGTGGGTGGAATTAGGGAAAAAGAGTGTGAGGAAGGTGGTAAAATGATAAAACATAGGAAATTTGGAATTTTCACTGTGAGAATAGCTAGTGTAGTGATAGTGTAAGTTGATAAGATGAAATGAGGGTCATGGAGCTAAGAAAAAATTCTAAGAAAAATTTAGTGCATAGGGTGTCATCTTAGCTCCATATTGAAAGTGGAATGAGGAGAAATGGATAAGTGTAGGGTGGCAAAGTCTAGCAAACATAGGAAATTCTCAAGGTTTTCACTGTGAAAAAGCTAGAACTTGGGGTTTTCTTGATTTTGACATGTTAGGGGTAGTGTAGATGATAGGAATGTGGGGATAAGGTGTATGAAATGTGTGGATTAGGGTTTAGATTATAGGGTTAGGGTTTAGGTATATTAGAGTAGGTTAGGGTTTGTCAAATGAAATCTTTTTATACCATGGATAAGTGATGATATGGAGAAAAATAGAACGAGCATAAAAATGTTTGAACACTCAATAATTTGACCAAAAGAGGGCATGAGAGATGATATTTACCCTTTATGAGGATGTCACAAGGTAATGTAGCCAAGCACTGAGTTGGTTTGAAGGTTTTTGGAGCCCACAACCGAAATTTGCCTCTCCTCCAAAAGCGTAACAACGCTGCCCAGATGTGTAACAAAGAGCTTTTGTGTGTAGCGCTGATGTGCAACGATGTGTTCCTATATGCAGCAAAAAGATTTTGTGTGTAGTGCTATGTTTGTATACGCAGCGGCCACAACTTTTGCCAATGAGGGCTAGAAAACCAGTTTTTTCTTGCGAATGAGAGAGGAGAGTTTGATGGTAGAAGGATAGATGAGTGCTAATGAATTTATCCTTTGTTTTTTTGCCTTTTATGAGCTTGAAATAAGCTTTTTTACCCTTTGACATTTGAAATGACCTTTTTGTCTTTGAATGAGATAATAAGACATAATTGGCTTCTTTGAACCTTTGACACTTGAACTATTTGAAACAAGACAAATTGTCTTTATGTTATTCCTAAGCATGCTAGAGTTTTATGAGTGGGATGAAGGGTTAGAGCCTTGTTTAAGGTGACAAATTGAACAATTTCAAAGGCAGAATATAACCCTTAGACAGTGACCTATATGAGGTGGAGTGACATAATCCCTAGACCTTTAAAGATTATGATGGAGACAACCTTGAAAATGATGGTGGTGATGAATTAGATGAAGGATCAACACAGATGACCTAGATCTTTTTAGTGACCAAAATTATTTTCTGAAAACTTGTTTGAAAAAGTAAAAAATTTTGACCTATGACTTTTTAGGAAAACAACTGAAAACGTTATTTTTGATCACTGACACACTGACACTAACAGGAGGAAGCGGTTCAAACCAACAGGTTCCTACTCCAAGACGCTACACTCAGATTAGACTTTTAGAGGTATTTCACCCGCTCCTCTTATTCCCATGACCATTTTGTCAATGAACATTAGGGGCTTGGGTGTGGCCTATAAATTTCGGGCACTCAAGGCACTAGTTCTGGGACATAACCCTTCCATTATTTTTCTTCAAGAAACCATGTGCTCCCGAGAAAGGTCTTCGGCTTATATGCTATCGGTTTGTCCCAATTGGCTTGTGTGTTCATCAAATGCGAGTGGGCACTTGGGTGGTTTGGGTGCGTTGTGGAACCCAAACCACTTCAATTTTCTGGCATACTGTATTGAAGCTGGCATTCTTTTGATATGTTACCAACCGCGAACCAAGCACTGATTTTGTCTCTGCAACCTCTATTATGCTCCACATTCCGATAGGAGAATTTTCTCAGAGAATCTCGCAACATTTGGCATACTAGGTTTAAACTCTTTCATTCTTTTCAGTGATCTAAACTTTTTGGTGGGAAAACAAGAAATTTGGGAGGCATAACCTCGGTGGATCCTTTGTCAAAAAATTTCAAGGAATTCATGATTTTATATGATTTATGCGACATTGCCCTGTTGCCTTTGATCCCAACTTGGTGGAACGATCGCATTGGGAAAAAGGGAATCTCAAAGTGTCTCGATCAATTTCTAAAAATTCACTCTCTGGTTGGTATATTGAAGGGTGTCTCCTCTACGGTCATTCCTACTTTTTTTTTTAAGATCATCCTTAAATTTGTCTGTCATCGGAGGGCTAGGGAAAACTTAGACATTTTATGTTCAAGTTTGACTCTACCTGGTTACGCGACGCGACTTTCAATCTTTTGGTGCATGAAGTTTGGAAACAGGCACTGTCAAATTATTTTGGCGGCCAAATGGGGAGAACTAACACTAAGCTCTGTGTTTTAAAAAAGGAAACCAGATCATGGATTAAACATAATAAATTGGATGCGTTCAAGTCCGTTTCAGAGATTGACTCCACATTGAGATATTTCAACGAGCCAACAAACCCGTTGTTCTTTTCAGACTCGTATAAAAGGAAAATATTGGACCTAGAAGGGAAAAATAACCGCATTCTGTTGGCATAGGAGGCAGAGAGATGACTTCAGAGTCGAGCTCTATGGGTGGCTGTCAGGGAAAAAAATACTATGTTTTTTCATGTCTGTGCAAAATGTCGGAAAATTAGAAATAATATCAGGGGTATCGTTGGCGTGGAGGGCCAAGTAATTTATGATAAAAAATGAATTAGAACAAGAGGCATATAGGTTTTTCAAAGGTCTTTGTGAAGAAAGGGAGCATGAATACACATCGCAAAGAGACATCATAGAATATCTACCACTAATGTTTAAAGAAGGGGACAATGAGGCACTGGGTAGGCCGATCCAGAGAAAAGAGGTGATGGAGGTTATCAAGGCGAGTGCTAAAGAGAAAATCCCTTGCCCGGATGGCTGGGGTGTGGAACTATTTCACCACTTTATGGAACTGATGATCCCTGATATTATTGCTTCGATTAAAGATTCCCACATCAATGGTTATATTTATGGGGATTTGAATGCAACTTTCATCGTATTAATCCTAAAGTTGGACTATCCAAACTCCCTTTCCAACTAGGTGCCTATTTATCTATGTAGTGCACTATGCAAGATCATTTTTAAGTTGATTTCCAGGAGGATAAAAAATAAGTGTCCACATTCATTTCCCAGAACAATTTGGGTTTTTAGATGGTAGACAGAATTAGGATGCAATTGACACTGCTCAGGAATCCCTGCACTCCATGAAGAAAAACAAAAGGCAAGAAAGTATGATTAAGGTGGAACTGATTAAGGGTTCTGACTGTTTAGACTGAGAGTTTTTGAGAATGGTTCTGCACAAGGTGGGCATATCCATGAGTAACATAGCCTGCATCATGGCTTGCATATAGTACAAAAAAAATTGTAGTCATAATTAACGGTATCCTAACATGTTTCTTGAAGGAACATCAGGGTCTTTGTCAAGGCTGTGCTTTAACACCGCTCCCTTTTATTCTGGTAATGGACTATCTAAGTTGCGAGTTGAGGAAGGAAAAATATAGTGGTAGCATTATGGGGGTGAAGGTCACTAGAAAGATGCAGGCCACTCATCTAATGTTTGTTGATGACCTTTTGTTCAGAGGTATGAACGATAATAAAGACTGGAGGATTATCCACCAGAATCTCAGGACTTTTAGCAAGGATACAATTCTTTTCATCAGCAATAAAAAATCTGTTCTGATCACATGACATAAATGGCCCTCTCTGTAGGGAAATTTGCAGCTTATTTGAGATTGATACGGTTAGTCTAGATGTGGGCATCAAATATATAGGAGTCAATATTAAGGCAAATCATTACAATAACAAATACTGGTCCTGGCTATTGGAAAAAATAAACACCAAGCTTACCGCGTGGAATCCCAAGTGGCTATCCTTGGGTGGGTGACTAACCTTAATCAGATCTATCTTACAAAACATCTTGGTGTTCTGGATGCAATTATTTCAACTGCCCATGGAGATCTGCCACAAGATTGAAGAGATTATGGAGAAATTCCTTTGGTCTAGCACAGAGCTGAAGGGGAAGTGTCCCCTGGTAATATGGAAGGCCATTGCAAGAGCAATCACAGAAGGAGGGTGGGGTATTCTATCCACCCACAATTTCAACTGTGCATTACTCATAAAGAGGTTATGGAGGGCCACTAACGATAATGGAATTTGGGGACAAATTATCAGATATAAATATAAGAAGAGCCAATCCCTCTCGACTTGGTCCAGGATGGGGGAAAAAAAAAAGTGGAACACCATATGTCTGGAGAAGCATGATGAGGAATCAGCAATGGTTGTTGGAGTTCATGTGATGGACCATTGGGGATGGTAGGAAGGAAGAGATCAGGTTGGATGCTATTACCAGTTTCGAGGGAAATCATACTCTATCACCTGCTCTCTTATTCTCTTTACATGATAAAGGTATCATTAACTCTGTTCATATAGCTGTTGGGAACAATCTGCACTCTGCACATCCGACTTGGCTGGGGGCTACAACAATTGGTATGACTGGAAATCTGGCCATAGAATGGGAAGCATATATCACTAATTTGTATGCATATGGCACTTATATCGGTGAAGGAGTAGATAGGTTACAATGGGAAGGACCAACAAATATAGGACACCCAAAAGTCAATGAAATTTACAAGAACCTTATAATGACAGAGAATTTATTTAATTACAAATCATGGTTCAAGTTAGCATGGGGATGGGAGATTCCAAATAAACTTCTATGCTTCAGTTGGTTGGCCATTCACAAAAGAGTCCTTACGTGGGAAATAATACAAGGCAGAGGCTTCCAAGGCCCAGGTATTTGTTCTTTATGTAGGCTGCATGATGAGGAGGCTGATCATCTATTCACTGGATGCTCGTTTGCCATTCACAAAAGAGTCCTTACGTGGGAAAAAATACAAGGCAGAGGCTTCCAAGGCCCAGGTATTTGTTCTTTATGTAGGCTGCATGATGAGGAGGCTGATCATCTATTCACTGGATGCTCGTTTTCCAGGGAGGTGTGGATTGGGGTGGAGATTTGTCTTAATCTTGGTCGATTGAGCTCTCATCACACATTGGAAAACGTATTCATCTCATGGTTTAAGGACTCACCTGACTTTCGTTCTCTCCCATTCTATGTAACATGGCTGATTTATCTTTACTGAAATGCATGTCTGTTTGAACAGAAGAAACCAACGGTTTGGGAGGTGATACAAAGTCAATCAATTATTTTTCGGAGATTGGACCACAGAGGACAGTGAAGAAATCAAGGAAGTGGGTACACAATAACATCAAGGGGATCTTCCCCGATGGCTATGTTGATGGGGCTAGCCAACATAAAAGGTGTGGATTCAGTGATGTTTTTTTTTTTTTTTTTTGAGGCAGGGCGATTTTAACACTTCTGGTGGTAGGGAGGACAGGGGACAAACAAGAAAGTCAAGATCATTACGATCTAGGGTGTTTTTATCGAAAATGCAAAAGTACTATAGATTAGGTCAAAGATCACACACTATTTAGACCACACATCCTATCCAACTGGATGAGGCACATCTGGAACATCGAACCCACCTTCCAGCTCATCACATATACACATATCTACAAAGAGCAGAACTAGGATGCTGACCTTTTATCAAAGAGGGGAATCGACTCTGAAACATGTAAGTACCATTTCGCAGCATTTGTACAAGGGAAAATTATCAATGATGGTTTATTAACACTAATTATAGTTTCTCCAAATTTTGATGTAAAAGATGTTTTTGACACCGTTCTAGAAATGTGCATATGAACAAATGCTAAGAAAGGAACTATTTTCAATGTTTTTGGATATATTTGTGATAGGAACATATGACTCAGAGGTTTTTTTGTATGGGAACCATAGAAAATCTTGTTAAAGAATTATGGGGAAATAGTCACTGCCACAGACAGGATTTCTATGATTTTCTTATTAAACAAATTCTCGCTTCCTCCTACCTCTAAATTTTTTTTATCACAATTATGCGACTACCACATAGCAAAATCCTTGTCCCATGTTGCAAAAAGCCTCATACCATTTTCCCTGGAAATCCCCAATGGTGAATTTGGGACCTGGCTCTCTAGTTGCAGTGCAATTTATTGACATAAGCCAAATGCATTACAAAGGTGACAAATTGTGATACAAATGGAAACGTAATACATATCAAATAGATGCGTTGAGTGAATCATACATTGGTTCCAGTGGGTTGATAATACGAATGTTGGGTGAAAGGCCAAGTAAAAAATAATAATGCAAGGCATGCTGTAAAGAAGTCATGCAAACAGACTATACTTTCATGGAATAAAATGAGCACCCAATAAAATTCCAAAACCTATACCTTCAGGATGCCATATTGTGCAATAGTTAAAGTTATATAGAGATCAAAATGCATTGCACCAGTGCGACAAAGAGAGAATTATCATCAATAAACACTGCATTGAAGTGAACATTCCAAACATAATTAACACATGAACTTTGGCCCTAGTTTCAATGGTTCGAAACCCATCCAACCACCAGTGGAAGTTGGACGCCCTTTTAGACTATTAAAATGTGGACGAGTATTGAAATGACATATCTGTAAGTTCCCTTCAAGTTGCATAGAGATAATTATAAATGGTTATAGCACATACCATCAAAGTTAAACCGAATCACCAGTGCAGGTTATAAGGACAAGGGTGAATCACGGTGGGAGATATGGTGCATTGGCTCAATCACACTAGTGCACCGGTATAGCCCAGGGAAATTACCCTTATCCTTCCCACTACAAAAATGTCCTCCCCCGCTAGTGTCCTCACAACTTGGATTGTGATATGTATGGCATCAATTCATCTTCCGTCTGAAATAAGTGTGACCATGCACTCTTGTGAAGGGATTATAAGACAATGCCATGTAATGTGCTTTCTTGGGGTTAAGAAATGTATATAAAATTATTCAAAGCACATGTTGAAACCATTGAAATGGCCAATGTGAAACAACATAAGATGTTGATAATGTTTTATATTAAATACAATGTTAATAATCATACAAGGAAGCTATGATAATATGTAGTGATTGGAAATTTGATGAAGTCATGATATGCAGACAAGGTCATCGTGTTGAAAGATATAAAGCTAAGGAAGTATTTAAAAAAAAAAGAAATTGGACTCAAGAGGACTTTTAGCACTTAAACTAGGATAGTAATTAGATTGCTACTTGGTGATTGAGGAGATGAAAGCACTTAATCTTTGTATCTTGTAGGTGGAGGGATAATGAGACTGGTGCTATGTTATGAAGATGATATGAACCTCTTTCATCCCACTATTGGGTTTTTATGATCTTGTTCTACATGTATTTGAATGGGTGACAATATTAATGAGAAGTTTCTCAATTCATGCATTGATTCTTGTGCATTCCTCTGTTGTTATATTAGTTATTTGGTATTCAAATTTTTTATGCACACAGTTTACACATTGGCTACATGTTTATGAACTAATTCATTTCATTCAACTTGTGTGGTGGCTTTAAATATTTTCTCGTTATTTAATGTTAATGTCAGCAATTGATTGTGAAGTAATTTGCAGTTAATTTCTAGAACTTTCTTATTATGTATGTCTTAGTTAGTCTCAACTATCTGATGCTTCTTTACCACATGATCTTACTCATGATGTTGTTGTTGTATTTTTATATCATTTTTTGCAAGTCATCAATGGAGATTTTATCTCGTCCTCATTCTTCTAACACAGTACACTTGGTCTCACGCTTATCTCTGCATTTGATATCCAAGACCAAAACACACACACACACACACACTATGGCAACTAGGTCGATATCCCAGACGGGGATCCTATTCCAAATGGTGTGAGGTATAATTGGTACTTCATACTGAGGATGCCCCCTAGTGTCAGTGTATCATCCAACACCATTAACATAATCCCACATAAACGTTCTTTTCAATGCTGTGAAGAAATTCATCATTAACAATACAATCACAAATTTCCTCTCATGTGTCCCTTTATTCCACTCTTAAATGATTACCATAGGCCCACATCCCATAGAAATAATAAGCCTATATATTTGGAGTGAAATCTCAATTTCATCAATTATTATATCTTGACCTTCTTGTTGTACATAATTAATTACATCAACAATCCAATCGTCAAATTTTGAAAAGAACCATCTCTAATATTAAAGAAGTGTATTATTTCGAGATTGACACATATTTGTTCTTATAATTTCTTTGTATATTCTACATAGAATATGAACATACGATATAGTAAGAATGATAATAATTTGATTAATGAATTTAGAAAATAAATTATCATGTAAATAATATTTCACCTGTGCTACTTATTGAATGAGGATGTGTTCAGAAGAACATAAGCATGTATTCTAATTATTTCCCCATTTTATAGCTTGAAGCAATGCCCATTTACTTCTAATACTTCACCTGTGACCCTCTCCTATTTTTCATCATCCCATACAAATCGATTGACATCAATAAAATCCTTCATATATTCTGTGCAAAATCCTATGACCTCTTGCATTAAATGTCCCTCGCATATGCTACCTTCTGGTTTTTCCATATTACAAACTTCTTTTTTAGAATCTTCATATATATATATATATAGGATAAATCCATATTATTCTAATCGGGCCAAAGTTCTCCAATTCATGTTCTAAATGTATTATAAGATGCATAGAAATATTGAATATTGCTGGTGGAAATTCCCATTCCAATAGACAAAGGATTTCAACAACCTCTCCCATCAAATTATCAAAGTTTGAAGGATCTAACACATGAAAACTCGTTCTATTTAATATTATGCCTAACATTATAATTTCCAATATTGTCCCATTTTCCAAACTTTATACGACTATAATAGGTAAAATATCCTCGATTATGACATGATAGTCATTGGTCTTAAGACCTCTTAAGCTGTTATTTTTAATTTGGCTTCTAATATTACTACTTACTTATTCAATAGGAAACTAGGTATGAGACATCAACTTTAAGAATTGTGCATGTTGTGCATTTTTCCATACATAAGGAGCAATATGTTTTCTATATTTCCCAACACTATAGTTTTCAACCCAAAGATTTCGGTGAAACTTTAGTTCTTGAAGGTTGTCGTGATGACATTGTGTCATATTCACCAAAAAGAGTTTCTATAATAGAAAAAGTTATGATTTTCTTAGTGTGCATAACGTCAACAATATGCATAATGAATATGTTAGGGTCCTATAAATAATAGGGATCATAATTTTGAATTGACTGTTTTTACTCTTGTAATATTGTACATACTTTTACTTTCTACAAATGTTTTCCCATATTAAAAAATGAAAAGAGGGTATGTCCTAAAAGAAAAATCAAAGGACCAAAAGAAAGAAGATTAAAAAAGGATTAAAATATGAACCCCACAAAAAGAAATGAAAATAGATCCTGAAAGTGTTGCACATTCAAATGCCACTACTTTAGTTACTTTACTTTATGCAAATAAAAAATTGTGTGCAACTAGTTCAAAATGCCACAATTCATGATGAATCATACAGTTTAATCATGATTCATTCATGCTTTTAAATTTCAGTTCAAGATAGTTAGTGAATAAAGATCTGGCCAAACCGTTTAATCTTGGCAAATCAATAGTTATGTAGAGAATAAAATGAGCTCAACAGTTTAATCTGAGCCATTGGAAGTTATAAGGTTAGAAGTGGATTAGTTTGCTTATCAAAATAAAATAAAAGGGTCAACAAGCTCTAATGTGCCAAGTAAAGGAAATAAAAAAGCTAGGATAAATAATGGGTAGATAGAATACCTTACAAGTCATGGAAAGCATCAAATGGTTTGTCTCTTATTACTAATATCTTTCTAACACATTCCCCTTGCTAAAAACCCTATTTCCACTCTTGGAAGTCATTTCCCTAGTTAAAAACCCCTTTCCCTTTTGCTACTATCCCTTTCCCCTTATTCTAACCATTTTCCCTCCAAAACCCCCTTTTCCCATCCTAAAAACTCTTTCCCTAGCTTAAAACCCACTTCCATTATTAAAATCCCCTTCCCCTTTACTAATTCCCCTTTTCCATTAAAAACATGTAAAACTCACATTTACATAGTTTTTAAATAATCAAAACATATCGGGCCCCATTGCAAAAATCCCTCCCCGATATTATTTAATACATCCCTAGTGTATTTCTAACTTCCCGCATATATATTCTACTACCCCTTTATATATCATTTTTGCATATATAACCCAAATCCCACTTTCGTTAAACCCGATTATTATATAAATCCCCTCCACTTTATTATATTCCCAACCCCTTTATATTATTTACCCTATAGTTTAATTAACCCCCGTTATATATATTCTCAAAGTATATATTATATTAACTCCCGCTTTAAATACATCCCTAACTCACTTTAATATATTATTTCCTCGGACCCCATATATTAGCTTAAGCCTATAGTTTATCCTCACCCCCCCCCCATATCATTTAAACCCACTTTATATTAGTTAAGCCTCCACTTAAAATCTATCCCCGACCACCATTAAAATCTCCCGACCCCACCACGTTGAAAGCTTCCAATGCCGACAGCGGTTTGATCTCTGTTGCCATATCCAACGGCTCCCACTCCCTTTCGCATTCCCCGAAAATCCAACGATTAACGCCATGGGGGTTTGTGAAATGGGTGGTTTCATACCCCCACCTCCTTGCCACGTGGCGCTCCCACAATCCATCGCATCCCCCATCCGAAAACCTCCTAACCGCTTTTGGCGATGCGATAAACCCCCGGTCCGCCTCCTGCACTGTGTGATAAACCATCCACAAAATTGCTAAAACCACGTGCCCACCCTGCACTATGCGATAAACCAATGCAAAAAAACCTCGAGCCACTGTGATAACCCTGCGCCATTGCGATAAACATGTCCACCCCGCTTTGTGATAAGCCATCACTAATTGAAGTCCATCCCCACTCCATTATGAAATCTCGCTATTTGTTTACCTCTACAAATTTTCGAAATAACAATGAAAAGCCATTTCCCAAACAGAATTGAAACCTCTGCAACCAAGATTCCTCCCATAGGTGTCTCTGTTCTCTAAATCCATTATCACCTCCCTGCAAAACCAATATTTTCATTAATAATTATTTTATTTTTTGCAGGTAATTAGCATATCAAAAAATCAGACAAACAGTTTTGATACTAGTCACAAAACCTGTTTGTTATAGATTCCCAGGAAATATATTCAAAAGCTTTATTCAGCAGAAGTTTCATATACAGAAGGAGAACCAACCGAAAACCAGCAATACAAAAAAAGGAGACAATTTACAAAGACAATAATGGTTAACATAGTAAAAACATCTACAGGAGCAACAATGAAGTCATTCAAAGTAACTCTCCAAGATATATTATGCATAAAGTTAGAGATGTATTTTAGTAAAATCCATTTTTACTAAAAACACAGAACAAAAGAAAGTCAGTGAGATTTACTGTAGAAGGTAAAAGAGCAGTCAGATAAAAGAGACAAGGTTAAAGGTGAAAACAGAGCAGGTAGACAAAGCAGTAAAGTAAAAGAAGAATTCATAGTGATAGCAAAGACAAAGTTTAAAGATGAAGACAGATAAAAGACCAAGAGTTAAAGGACAAATCAGATGACAAGCAGCGTGAAAGACAAGCAACGTGAAAGCCAACCAGCATAAGAGAAACAAACAGATAACATCAAATCAGATAAAACAGGTGTAGAAATTTTATTAATACTGATGTATTATCGGATTCTCTTGATCTAACAATATTTATCTTCTTTCTAAATACAGAATCCTTCCACTATTAAACATGCAGAAATTTAAAACTCAATTGCAAACACATGTGAATCAATTCAATCGCACATAACACAGTTGTTTAACGGGAAAGTTTAAAGCTAAAAACCCCAACTATCATATACAATGTATATCAATGGAATCATGTAATAATCTCATACAAAGCTTAGTACATCAAGCTGTCAGTACAATGCAGATTCATTACACACTGTCATGCAAAAATTTGCATCTCTATGCACCAATTTCTTGCCTCCTGATAGCCTGCCTCCACTACGTAATCCATGTTGAAGAAGACCCCTGAATGAATTCGAATTAGCCTTGCCTTGACTGCACAATCCTCATTGGCATATCCAATGTGTTTCAGATGCATTGAATGCATCACTATAGTCACAACGGATAGTCCATCTCACCCTTTCACCTATCTCTCCACTGGGTCTCCACTGGAACTGATATGCACTGTAGTTAACTGTTGTTTCTGTTCAGTTGTTAGTGAGTTATTAGTTGTGAATTAATTAACTAATTAATTCACTTAACTCTCACTAGCGTATCTTTCAGTTAGACTAGATACAACTAGCTCAACTGAGTTTAACTCACTTAATTGAGTTAAACTGAATAACAACTCCATAAACTACTCTTCCAACTCTGTCATAACTTTGCCACTTCAGTTCTAATTGAGTCGTTCATGCATGAGCCACCAATAAACCCTAGGAATTGCTTAATTCCTTCAGCCCATTGATTTTCCAAATATATTCACTGAAATAAAGTGCTCCAAGAGAATAAGTTGATGTTTATTGTCGGATTATTATTAAGAGCTAATAATAATCGACATGCACCTATTTTTAGATCGACGATCTATAAATAGACTTCGCCCAGTATTCTAAAAAAATAATTTCATCTATTTTACGCATTTTACAAACCATCTACAAATAGCATCCTGCAACTTATAGAATATTCTCACCATGTCTAAAAATAGACATACACCTAAAAATAGCCTGCGGGCCCCACTTAGTGAATGTGCTTACTTTTCACTAAGCTCATCATCTTGTTGAATCTCAACACTCCCTCTCAACAAGATAGGGATTATCCTTCACCCTGATCCTGCCTCTATGGTATTCGAATTTGCTCCTGCCGAGCGCCTTCGTCAGAATATCTGCATCCTAATCTTCCGTAGGAATGTATTGAATCAACATGATCTTCCGCTGCACACAATCTCTGATATGATGATACAGGATATCAATATGTTTAGATATATCATGAAACAGAGGATTAATCGAGAGTTTAATGCAACTCTGATTATCACAATGTATCACTGTAGGATCTAAATGTGAACCGAACAAACCGACCAGGATCTTCCTCATCCAGATAGCCTCACATGCAACTTGACTTGCTGCCATGTATTCTGCTTCCGCTGAACTGAGTGCCACAGATATTTGTTTCCTGTTGTACCAAGAAACTGTTGTAGATCCGATACTGAAAACCCCTCCTGATGTGTTCTTTTTTTCCATTGGGCTGCCTGCCCAATTTGCATCCGTGAAGCCATGCAACTTCACCTCATCCGTCTATCTATACCATAAGCCGTACTCAGATGTGCCCCTGAGATACCTTAGGACATGCTTTCCTGCCTTCCAAAAGAGCTTGGTAGGCTTAACCATCGCTTGTGAAATCTGGTTCACCACATAGCATATGTCCGGTCTTGTATTAACTAAATACATGAGTGAACCCACCAACTGTTGATAAATAATGGCATCCACTACCTCTACCGATGTAGCATTCTCTTTCCTCCAATTTCCTGGAAGAGGCGTATCCATGGGCTTGCAATCCTCCATGTGAAACTTACCAAGTATCTCCTGAGCATACTTGCCTTGAGACACAAACAGTTCACCTTCTCGCTGCCATATTTCCAATCAAGGTAGTAATGAAGGAGGCCCAAATCCTTCATCTCAAACTCTTTTGCAAGATTTTCCTTGCATGAGTGTATCAACTGCTCATCACCCGTTAGTATTAAATCATCAACATAAAGAACAATGATTAAAAGCTTACCATCCACCACAATTTGGTACAGGTTTGCATCCGCCTCACTCTTGGTGAAGCCAAGTCCAGTGAAATATTTGTTGATCCATGTGTACCAAGCACGTGGTGCTTGCTTCAGCCCATACAATGCTCTTTTGAGTCTGCACACATGCGACTCGCTACTGAAGATCTCAAATCCTTTAGGCTGCTCAATGTACACCTCTTCCTCAATGATCCCATTAAGGAACGCAGTCTTCACATCCATCTAATGAATGTGCCAACCCATCTGTGCTGAGAGAGAAAGGATGGTCCTTATAGAAGAATATTGTGCGACATGTGCAAAGGTTTCTTCATAATCAATCCCCTCGATCTGTGAGAAGCCCCGGGCAACAAATATTTCCTTGTACTTCTCAACGCTCCCATCAGCAGCTTGCTTTACCTTGTAGATCCATTTCGAATCTACCACTGATTTACCCATCAGCCTTGGAATAATCTCCCAAGCACTGTTTCTGACAATGGAGTCATACCCCTCCACCATGGCATCTACCCATGTGGGCTCCTGCGCTGCTTCTTCAAAAGAAGATGGCTCTGTCATGACACACTTGCTCATAAGAGCCATGTATCCAGTAAATCGGTCAGGTGACTGTCTCTGTCTGCGCTGTGATGTAGGGACTCCTACATTATGTGCCGCATCAAGCTTCAGTCTCTCAGCTTCTGTGGTACGCTTTCTTCCTGTTCTGATGTTTGGTTCTGCTTGAGTGGACTCCTCCACTCCATGAATCTCCTCTTGTGGCTGATCCACATCTAGAGGCTCATCTTTGGGAATAAGAAGTTCCTCCTCTGCATGCAAGTGTAGCTCCCTCTCAAGCGGAAACTTCATGGCTTTCACCTCATTGAATTTTATATCCTGTCGCACCATAGTCATTCGACTGTTTGGAAAATACACACAATAATTATGGGGTGCTTCTCTGTACCCCACCAATATCCCAACTTCTGCAGTCAGCTCCAGCTTCTTCTTGGCATCCTTTGTCACATGAATGTAAACAGATGAGCCAAAAAACTTCAAATGAGAAATATCAGGCTTCTTACCAGTAAAAGCTTCTTCAGGTGTACTTATTCCAAGTACTCTATGAGGACAACGGTTTTGCACATAAACCACAGTGTTGCATGCTTCCGCCCACAAGTGCATCAATAGGCGCTGGTCATGCAGCATAGCTCGTGCAACACCCACGATCATTCTGTTCTTCCTCTCCGCAACCCCATTCTGATGTGGGTTATGAGGCGCTATGAGTTCTCTTCGAATTCCTTCTTTGCTACATAAGTCTTTGAATTCGTTCGAGATATATTCACCACCATTATCGCTCCGCAGAGCCTTCACTTGCTTCCCTGACTCCTTCTCCACCAATTCTTTAAACTCACAGAACTTTAGGAATGTTTTGCTCTTCTTTTGCATGAAGAAGATCCATCATCTACGAGAATAGTCATGAACAAATATAACATAATACCTGTTTTTTGTTGTTGAAGCAACCGAGAAAGGTCCACACACGTCTGTGTGAATTCTCTCCAGGATCACCGAAGCACGGTTCTCCTTCTCATGAAATGTGGTCTTCATAAACTTACCCATAGTACATCCCTTGCACTGATCTGACTGCGCAAGAGTACCCTTGGGAAGTCCAGTATAAATCTGCTGCAAAATCTTCAAGGCACCATGGTGAAGATGGCCCAATCTCCTGTGCCATAATTCGCCCTCATCCCTGCTCACCACTTCTTCTACTTTGCCCATAATTTCAGCGCAGTCATCTACCTCCAGCTTGTAGATATTCTTAACTTGAATCCCCAACCTCTTGGTTTGACCCGTTTTTCAATGTTGTAAGAAAGCTTTTCCCTTGCTGAAAACAACGCCGTAACCTCTGTCTTCCAACATTGCGACCGAGACCAAGTTCTTCTTAGACCTGGAACATGCATAACATATTTCAACAAAAATGGTTTACCTGAGTCCCTCTCAAAGGTAATGGTTCCAATTCCGGTCGCACTGTATCTGCCATCGTTTCCCATATCTATATGCATTTGGAGATCCTTCTCCTCCAAGTCACTAAACAACTCCTTGTCTCCCGTCATATGGAAATACACACCACTATCAAGATACCACACCGATCCCATTGAGCTTGAAACCAAACATGCGATCAAAGAGAAATCAAGTTAAAATTGCGAGGCTAAGGCCTCTCTAGTTGCAACTCCAACAACCTTCTTGTTCTTCTTTTTTTGTGGGCAGTTAGTGGCGAGATGCCCATGTTCGTGACAGTCAAAACACTTCACTTTGGATGGGATTTCTTCCCCTTTCCTTTCCTTGCTTTGGCAGCCAAAGCGCAATTCTCTTCATCATCATTCTTCGATGAAGAGCCATCCCTGGTACTTCGCCTTATCTCCTCCTGCACAAGATCCGACCAAATTCACTCCCAACCCGGAAGTTTCTCCCGTCCATTGACAGAGTCTTCCTAGCTATGCCAACTCTTCGAAATCCCAAGGAGAGCCAAGCTCACCAAGTCATCATCATCAATTGTAATCCCCACACTTCCCAGTTTATCCCTACAGTGGACAAACTTCGTGAGATATTTTGGAATACTGTCGCCCTTCTCCATTTTTATTTTTCTGAGCTTATCTTTCAGCGCCAACTTCCTCTGGTCGCTGCTGCTTTGGAAAATATTTGTCAAAGCCTTCCACATTGCAAATGGAGTGGCTTTCCCGTGAAGGCTTCACACAATATGGTCCTTCACACCTTCCAACAAAATCCTTCTTGTCTTTGCTACCTTCTTTTGCCATGCGTCAAGTCCTGCAGCATCGCTAGAAGCAGGCTTAGGAACATCGCTATCGATGAACTCCTTCAGCCCATTATCTTCAAGCACCGCCTCCATCCTATCCTTCCAGGCTATGTAATTCGAGCTACCCTCAAAGGAATACTCCAATCGCAACCCATTGAAAGACATTTCAATGATTTACTCAACTGTTTCACCAAGAAATTTCTGCAGCAAATTCGAATTGTCCACTAGCACAAAACTCAACAATTATTCATAATTGCAATCTCCATTGATCAATACTGCTCTGATACCATGTTGAAATTTTATTAATACTGATGTATTACCGGATTCTCCTGATCTAACAATATTTATCTTCTTGCTAAATACAGAATCCTTCCACTGTTAAACTTGCGGAAATTTAAAACTCAATTGCAAACACATCTGAATCAATTCAATTGCACATAACACAGTTGTTTAACAGGAAAGCTTAAAGCTAAAAACCCCAACTATCATATATTATGTATATCAATGGAATCATGTAATAATCTAATACAAAACTTAGTAAATCAAGCTCTCAATACAATGTAGATTCATTACACACTGTCATGCAAAAATTTGCATCTTTATGCACCAATCTCTTGCCTCCTGACGACCTGCCTCCACTGTGCAATCCCTACTGAAGAAGATCCCTAAATGAATTCGAATTAGCCTTGCCTTGACTGTGAAACACTCATTGGCATCTCCAATGTGTGTCAGATGCATTGAATGCATCACTATAGTCACAACGGATAGTCCATCTCACCCTTTCACCTATCTCTCCACTGGGTTTCCACTGGAACTGATATGCACTGTAGTTAACTGTTGTTTCTGTTCAGTTGTTAGTGAGTTATTAGTTGTGAATTAATTAACTAATTAATTCACTTAACTCTGACTAGTGTATCTTTCAGTTAGACTAGATACAACTAGCTCAACTGAGTTTAACTCACTTAACTGAGTTAAACTGAATAACAACTCAATAAACTACTCTTCCAACTCTGTCATAACTTTGCCACTTCAGTTCTAACTGAGTTCTTCATGCATGAGCCACCAATAAACCCTAGGAATTGCGTAATTCCTTCAGCCCACTGATTTTCCAAATCTGTTCACTGAAATAAAGTGCTCCAAGAGAATAAGTTGATGTTTATTGTCGGATTATTATTAAGAGCTAACAATAATCGACATGCACCTATTTATAGATCGACGATCTATAAATAGACTTCGCCCAATATTCTAAAAATAGAATTTCATCTATTTTCCACATTTTACCAACCATCTACAAATAACATCCTGCAACTTATAGAATATGCTCACCATGTCTAAAAATAGACATATACCTAAAAATAACCCGCGGGCCCCACTTAGTGAAGGTGCTTAGTTTTCACTAAGCTCATCATCTTGTTGAATCTCAACAACAGGGACAACTTTCAGTTAGTTAGAAAGGTGTCACTACTTTTTTGCATCCAGATATTTTATTTCCTAGAATAAATCCTAAACATTTGATAGGATATTTTGTATTAATTTTTGTATAAATACTTCATTCATTCGAAGTATTGAGTGTGGATTCCTAAACATTTCTATAGTTTTAATAAATATACTACTAGAGGGTTTGTTGTGCCATTTCCAAGTTGCAGATAGGACAATAATAAAGGAAATTCTTCACAGGATTCATGTGTTGAGCCACTTCAGTGAAGTATATTTCAATTTTTCATGTTTTTCCTTAAGTATTCCATAAAATTGCATGTTTTTTCAAATCTAAATGTTATAACAGGAATATTATTGCAGAATTTGTTTAAGTACACTCCGTTCTAAACTGTTATTCATTTTAATGTTTTCTTCTAATGTCTGGATCTAAGAATCCATAATTGCTCTCCCATCTCGATTGACCTCTGTCACTTTCCTTCATTATCCAGTTTAAGGAATCCTTAACTGCTCCTTGATCCCGATTGAAAACCACTTCACCATCCAGCCTAAAAGATCTGATTTTGCTTAGCTACCTTGCCCTGTGAACACTTCCTTTAGAACTTGATTTTGTCCTGTTTTATTGAAATTTGGACTCCATAGCCCAATGGATAAATGACAGACACCTATCCATATAAGTCAGTAATTCCACCAAAAAATTAAAATCAAAACAATTCTATACTTATTAACTAGCCAAAAATCAATTAAAACAATAGAGTTAAATCATTAAGAGAGAGCCCTCTCTAAGCATTAGGAAGGCTAGATCCTAATCTCAAAAGTAGGTTTGTGGTTACCTCGGTGATTTCTTTCTTTAGCCTTGAGAAATTACGGAGTGATAACATATTGGCGGCTTTGCTGGGGATGAACATCTTCTTCATAAACATACATCAAAATTCTGATCTGATCTATGATGGTGGACAATGATCAGACACACAAAAGTTAAAATCATCCACCTGGCTTCTCCAAATCAATTTCAAAATTAGATTCAGGACTCCACTGGAGGAATGAACCTGAAAGAACAATATAGGAAGATCAGGTTTCTAATCCAAGACATCACGTTCTTTCTCATAAAAAAGGTTTTTCAATGTATATTTTATTTTAGAAAAGATCCTAGACTAGTTATTAATTACTTTCCTTTAGAGATTGTAAATATAAATTCTCCTGATTCCTTTGAGTAGCTTTCTTCTAAAACTTATAATGATCATCTTTCGATTGATAAGCCTTAATTAATCAAGACTGATCTTACAATTCCTGTACCTTATAAAGTTCCTGATAGATATAAGTCACTCATATTACCTCCTATACTCCATGATTTCCCTGATAACTATTACAAATATCTCCTCATGTTTGATGGAGAAAATGGAAACATCACTGCTGAAAAAAAATATTCAAGGTTTTGAGAATTATCTAGACCTATTTGAGATTGATGAAGATGATGTTAGTATCAACCTTTTTTCTCTTTCTTTGCAAACTAAAGTAAAGAGATGGTTCAAAAACCTTCATATTGCAAGCATCTCAAATTTGCAACAGTTTTTCAAAAATTTCCTTGATAGATGGATAATCAAAGTCAACCTTTTTATGATCATAGAAGAATATAATCAGTTGAAAAGATAGCCAAACAAGACAATACAACAATTTTCTGCCAAATTTAATCAAGTTTATTATTCAATGCCATCAAATATAAGTCCTTCTCCTGACTCAACTCTCTTGCATTATCCAAAGGCATTTGATCCAGAAATAGAATTTCAGCTAAGAGAAAGAAACCCAACAACACTTAAACAGATGCAAGACATTGTAGTAGATGTAGAAGTTAATCTGCTAATTAGAAAGGAAAAGTTGAAAGAAGAAGAAAATAAGAACAACATTGCAGTGGACCTAACATCTTCAAAGGTAAAACTCTACATTTTGGTAAGTAAAAGAGAGGAAATGATACAAAAAATCACCATGAAAGATGGATTTTTCATTCAAGATCACCATGACCCACTTATTGCAGAAAAAGAAGAGGTTGCTGGCCATAAACAATTTCCTACTAATCCCAACTACCATAGATCAGAAAATGGATTTGTAGATCAATATATGGAGGAGCAATCTGCTGATTTAATGTGTGTGTTTGATGACATTCCTTATTTTAATGATTTGCCTAAGTATGATCAATATGATGACAATTATGTTCTCCAAATTCAATCTAACTTTACAGAGCAATCAATAGCTAATTTGTGGGATGAGGAAGTTCAGCTTTAGCAGCTAGAATACAGTGTTCAGCCAATACAGATTAGCTATGAGAGTGAAGATAAAATTGCAGAAAATTTGGAAATAAATGAAGGTTCTTTGCCTCTTTGTTTTGCTTCATTTCAGTTCATTAGAGATAACTTTAATGCAATCGAAAATCAATAGTCTTTAGGTATTGTTGCTGACAACAAAGAAGACAATGAAACTATTGATTAGGATTATTCAGTTTCGAAATACAGTTATCAAATTCCATTGAAATAACTAATCAAATGACACAGGAAATTTCTATACCACTATGTTTTGAAGCATTTCAGTTTTTAAAGGAAGTTTTTTATAATATTTCTAAAGCTAAGGATGAGCAACCTGTAGAAATCTATGAAGTCCCATTGAAACCCATATGTAATAGGTTGCATCAATCCTTCAAAGTTTTTCATGATCCAATAGCTGATGTGTTAGATGATGAATGCAATCAAAATATTTCTCCATTAACTAACTATGAGCTTCAGAATCAAGATGATAAAAGTCTCGTTAGACAAACATTTCCATTAGTAGAAATATAATCACAAAGTTTGTCTGAAAATATGTAATGATCTTAGGACCATCATAGGCTAGTTTTGCAGGGAAATAAAGGTAAAAATGTCAGTTCGGTTTCATGGCATGGAGGCCATCCATAACAAATGTATAGTTGCTTGGATCAGTGTAACATTAGTGCATATGCCTTGGAAGATCCTTTTGAATAGTTTCTAGAGTCAACAATGGAAATTAAACATTTCCTTATCATAGCCATATTTGTTGACAAGTTTCTATTGGGTTGTAGACCTTCAGCTTTGATCACAAACAAGCAAAATACATCAATATATATAATGCTTGAATGGTTGCATTGGTTGTTTCATTTTACCTAATCATAAGTTGTACAACTGATTAGAGTAAGTAGGTAGAATTTCAGTTTGTTTCAGCAACAAGTTTATTTCAGATTATATTTCAGTTCAGCATGTGTCAGATTTCAGTTTGCAGAAAAAGTTGTGATTTCAGTTTGATATTTTCAGTAACAAATATTATGTGACAAAAGAGCGTATAGGCTTGGGATAGGCCACTAGTCGACGGTGTTCTTGACATCTCACAAGGAGATGCCATCCCCAAGTGAAGTCGTTGTTAGGGTCCTATAAATAATAGGTATCATAATTTTGAATTGTTTATTTTTAATCTTGTAATATTGTACATACCTTTACTTTCTGCAAATGTTTTCCCATATTAAAAAATTAAAAGAGGGTATGTCCTAAAAGAAAAATCAAGGGACCAAAAGAAAGAAGATTGAAAAAGGATTAAAATATGAACCCCACAAAAAGAAATGAAAATAGATCCTAAAAGTGCTGCACATTCAAATGCCACTACTTTAGTTACTTTACTTTATGCAAATAAAAAATTGTGTGCAACTAGTTCAAAATGCCACAATTCATGATGAATCATACAGTTTAATCATGATTGATTCATGTTTTTAAATTTTAGGTTAGGATAGTTAGTGAATAAAGATCTGGCCAAACCGTTTAATCTTGGCAGATCAGTAGTTAGGTAGAGAATAAAATGAGCTCATCATTTTAATCTGAGCCATTGGAAGTTATAAGGTTAGAAGTAGATTAGTTTGCTTATCAAAATAAAATAAAAGGGCCAACAAGCTCTAATGCTGCAAGTAAAGGAAATACAAATTATAAGATAAATAATGGGTAGATAGAATACTTTACAAGTCATGGAAAGCATCAAATGGTTTGTATCTTATTACTAATATCTTTCTAACACATTCCCCTTGCTAAAAACCCTATTTCCAATCTTGGAAGTCATTTCCCTAGTTAAAAATCCCTTTCCCTTTTGCTAATATCCCTTTCCCCTTATTCTAACCATTTTCCCTCCAAAAACCCCTTTTCCCATACTAAAAACCCTTTCCCTAGCTTAAAACCCACTTCCATTATTAAAACCCCCTTCCCCTTTACTAATTCCCCTTTTCCATTAAAAACATGTAAAACTCACTTTTACATAGTTTTTAAATAATTAAAACATATCGGGCCCCATTGCAAAAATCCCTCTCCGATATTATTTTAATACATCCCTAGTGTATTTCTAAATTCCCACATATATATTCTACCACCCTTTTATATATCATTTTCGCATATATAACCCAGATCCCTCTCTCATTAAACCCAATAATTATATAAATCCCCTCCACTTTATTATATTCCCAACCCCTTTATATTATTTTACCCTATAGTTTAATTAACCCCCATTATATATATTCCCAAAGTAAATATTATATTAACTCCCGCTTTAAATACATCCCTAACTCACTTTAGTATATCATTTCCCCGAACCCCATATATTAGTTTAAGCCTATAATTTATCCTCACCCCTCCATATCATTTAAACACACTTTATATTAGTTAAGCCTCCACTTAAAATCTATCCCCGACCACCATTAAAATCTCCTGACCCCACCACGTTGAAAGCTTCAAACGCCGACAACGATTCAATCTCTGCTGCCATATCCAATGGCTCCTAGTCCCTTTCGCATTCCCTGACAATCCAAAGGTTAATGCCATGGGGGGTTGAAAAATGGGTGGTTTCACACCCACACCTCCCTGCGACGCGGTGCTCCTGCAATCCGTCACATCCCCCATCCTAAAACCGCCTAACCGCTTTTCGCGATGCGATAAACCCCCAGTCTGCCTCCTACACTGTGCGATAGACCATCCACAAAACTGCTAAAAACACCTGCCCACCTTGCACTATACGGTAAACCAATGCGAAAAAACCCCGAGCCACTGTGATAACCCTGCACCATTGCGATAAACATGTCCACCTTGCTTTGTGATAAGCCATCACTAATTGAAGTCCATCCCGACTCCATTATGAAATATCGCTATTCGCTTACCTCTGCAAATTTGTGAAAAAAAAATGAAAACCCATTTCCCAAATAGAATTGAAACCTCCGCAGCCCATATTCCTCCCACAGGCCTCTCTGTTCCCTAAAGCCATTATCACCTCCTTGAAAAACCAATATTTTCATTAATAATTGTTTTGTTTTTTGCAGGTAATTAGCATATCAGAAAATCAAACAAACAGTTTTGATACTAGTCACAAAACCTGTTTGTTATAGATTCCCAGGAAATATATTCAAAAGCTTTATTCAGCAGAAGTTTCATATATAGAAGGAGAACCAAGCTAAAACAAGCAATACAACAAAAGGAGACAATTTACAAAGACAATAATGGTTAACAGAGTAAAAACATCTATAGGAGCAACAACGAAGTCATTCAAAGTAACTTTCCAAGATATATTGTGCATAAAGTTACATATGTATTTTAGTAAAATCTATTTTTACTAAAAACACAAAACACAAGAAAGTAAGTGAGATTTACTGTAGAAGGTAAAAGAGTAGTCAGATAAAAGAGATAAGGTTAAAGGTGAAAACAGAGCAGGCAGACAAAGCAGTAAAGTAAAAGAAGAATTCACAGTGATAACAAAGACAGAGTTTAAAGATGAATACAGATAAAAGACCGATAGTTAAAGAACAAATAAGATGACAAGCAGTGTGAGAGACAAGCAACGTGAAATCCAACTAGCATAAGAGAAACAAATAGATAACATCAAATCAGATAAAAAAGGGACATATTTCAGTTAGTTAGAAATATGTCACTACCTTTTTGCATACAGATATTTTATTTCCTATAATAAATCCTAAACAGTTGATAGGATATTTTATATTACTTTTTGTATAAATACTTCATTCATTCGAAGTATTGAGTGTGGATTCTTGAACATTTCTATAGTTGTAATTAATCTAGTACCAGAGGGTTTGTTGTACCATTTCCAAGTTGCATAGAAGACAATAATAAAGGCAATTATTCATAGGATTCATGTGTTGAGCCACTTCAGTGAAGTATCTTTCAATTGTTCATGTTTTTCCTTAAGTATTCCATAAACTTGCATGTTTTTCCAAATCTAAATGTTATAACAAGAATATTATTGCAGAATTTGTTTAAGTACACTCTGTTCTGAATTGTTATTCATTTTAATGTTTTATTCTGGTATTTGGATCTGAGAATCCTTAATTGCTCTCCCATCTCGATTGATCTCTGTCACTTTCCTTCATTATCTGGTTTAAGGAATCCTTAATTGCTCCTTGATCCTGATTGAAAACCACTTCACCATCCAACCTAAAAGATCTGATTTTTCTTAGCTACCTTGCCCTGTGAACACTTCCTTTAGAACTTGATTTTGTCCCATTTTCTTGACATTTGGACTCCATAGCCCAATGGATAATAGAAAGACGCCTATCCATCTAAGTCATTAATTCCACCAACAAATCAAAATAAAACCAATTCTATACTTATTAACTAGCCTAAAATCAATTAAAACAAAAATGTTAAATCATTAAGAGAGAGCCCTCTCTGAGCATTAGGAAGGCTATATCCTAATCGCAAAAGTAGGTATGTGGTTACCTCAATGATTTCTTTCTTTAGCCTTGATAAATTATGGAGTGATAACAAAATATATGCTTAACGTATGGAAACTTACATAATATGCACACTCCTTACACACCACTATCATTAAGTGGATCATTTTTGTTATAGGTTAATTTGGGCATCATCCCCCATGACCTCGTCAAACTGGACATCATCCCCAGGACCAATGAAATAGGGTCTATCATCCCCTTATATTTTAGTTGCTATATGCCCTAAGAGAAGAAAAATTCATTCATGGCTTATCTTGTGAGTTTTTCAAGGTTTGAAGTATATGTTATATCACTTATTGACTCACCAACACAGCCTCTAAAGGGACTCACTGCGTTGCAATGCAAGATCCTCCATTCAAGGGTGAACTGCAATGCACTTCCTGATATTCAAGAGTGCGTTGGAAACCTGGTAGCGGAACTCTCATTGTTCCAGGAATATCCACATGGGAAGTGCCTTCTAGAAGAGTCCATATGTGTCAAACTTCAAATCCAAGTGTCCATCTAACACCTCTGAACTTGTGACATGTATTGCCTATTATTAGAAAGTCATTCATTGAGAAACTACCATCATTTTCCCTATAAATTGAGCACTCATTCTAGTGCTTGGGAAGGAAGAAGTTTGGTGAAGAAATGTTGTTGGATTCCCATTTGAGAGAGTGGAAGTACTGATATGCTGTTGGTATGATGTTGGATGTGATGAGGCTGGGATGAAGTTGGAGCTGGTGGCAACAAATCGATCATTGTTTGTAACCTCCCCCTTCTACTCTTTAATAAAGATTGTTGTTCATTTTCCCATATATATGTCTCTATTTCTTGTGGAATGGATTATTGAATGATATATATATTTCATATCTAATTGATTTATTGAGTAAGATAAGTAGATATATATGTATATTGCATGATGTTTGTTGTTCTCTATTTGTGTTTGCAGGAATCAATCTGGCGATTTGAGTTGGATTGAGAGTGACAGAAATAAGTAACAGAAGGAGAAGGAGAAGCAATTGAATCACAAGTAGGCTCTTTCACCATTTTGTATATCTTCTTATTTTAGAGAAAGTGATAATAATTATTTTCTCTATTGTTCTAAGTGACTAGCACCGCACTTAGGGAATTTGGTTTATCCGTTGATCACTATTGCACATAACAAATTGGTGACTCCACCGGAGAGTATCCTCTCATTCTTGGTGTTTTTTCCTCTTGTTATCTTCATCAGTAGAATATACTTTCAGTTATTAGACAATTTATTGAAATAATTGCATTACAAGTGTGTTCTGTAGCTTGATTTTTCAATCCCTACTGTGCCCAACGCATTGTTGGTCAAGACAGAGTGCACTGCAGTGCACTGTCTCCCACTCAGGGGTGCACTGCAATGCACTGTCTCCCTTTAGAGACTGCGTTGCCCCCTTAGCCAACCAAATTCCATTCAAATTTTTCAAGCTATCATTCTCAACCATTTGTTTGTTATATTATCAATTGTCTGATACCTCATAGAGACCAGTAAACTTTCCAGATTATTTCTCCTTTGAAAAGTAAATTTGTTCAATGTCTCTTTAGTGTTTTTCTTTATCATCGGAAAATCAAATTCAAAGTATTTTATTCTACATTAGATCCATTTGTTTTCGTAAAGGAAATTTTTGTTTTATTATTCGTTTCCTGTAGGAAAAAATTGTAGTTCCATTCTTCATTTTTCCTAAACGAGAAATTGTTGTTAAATTCCTCATTTCTCAAAGAAGAAAACACTTGTTTTATTGATTTGATGCATATAGTTTCCTTTCTTGCATTCACATTAAAGGAGATGAAAATAAAAACATGCATGTGCAAATATTGAATTGTGTGTATTGCATAGGAACAAGTTAGGAAAGCTGCATTTTAGTTTGTGCTCTTTGTTGTTTGCTCTAAAACTGATTTCTCTTTCCCTTAGTAGCTAGGATTTTCATTGGAAAAGCCAAATTCAAAAGTTTGCTTATCATTTAGTTTGCATTTTTAGGAATTTCCATCACATCACGTGGTGAACCTCAAAGACAATTTTTTAAACAAGATCAACATAAAATTTACATCAATTTACTTAAGAAATAATTGGAACATTAATGATAACATTTGGAAGGTCTAGTCTAGAGACGTGTTCTAGTGTCGTTAAAAATATCAGCTGTCGTTAACTTGTCTGTGATAAATTCTGAGTGTGATACCTCACTCCACATATGTAATTATATCAGAGCTCTTCGACGTAGCTTCAAGTATATAGGGCGGTTTTCTAGTACAAAAAGTATAAGGGGGTGCTCTCACTGTGCAGTTTCGCATTAGACAACACTAATACGGACTTGGGCCTCCACGTACCTTCGGGTATATTTGGGAGGAAAAATTTATCTTTCTATCCATCCATAGTGAACCAATTCGGCCACCTTGTAACTAGTGATACACCGAACACAACATTCGGGGAGATTGCTTGCCCGTACTTCTTGGTTTGCCAGGAGATATTCTGTAGTTCACAATTACTTGGTAAACTTTTTTCCTAGAATTACCCTTTTATTTTTTTTATTTGTTTTTGGTCATAAAATAAATCAGTCATCATGGAAGAAGAACATCCCTTTCCTCGATGTTCACGTAGAATAACACTGAAACCAGATTTACCACTAGAAGCCATTTCTGGTCGGCGAAGGCGACATTGTTCTACTGAAACTAGTACTATGAGTACCTCTAGTGCGATATCATCCTCTCATATACCAGATTCGTCTCGAGTTGTTTCTACAAATCCTAGTTCATCTCAAGAAAGAGTCCTCTCAGCTACCTGTGGTCACGATCCATCCAATCGGTGAGACCATACCTCCCGAACCTAACGTTGTTCAACTGGAAGTTGATCTGGATCCTGTCATTATTTTACTAGAACATCTGAATCTTGAAGTCAAAAAACTGGAGGTGTTCCTGTATCGGTCGCCCCACAATCTATTGTAGCCATTGAGTCTCCCATATCACACATTCAATCACCTGAAATATACTTCGGGCTTGACGGTGAAATCCTTCCACCTGGTTTGATTTCGATTGAAGAAATTCCAAAAGATGAAATGCCTTCAACTCCAACTCGTTTTGGATCAGATCTTTATATTTATGAGACTTTTCCTCAATCACCTCACTCTGATTTCTTTGATCCTGTGTCTATTTGAGTTCCCGTAGATCCAATAGGGTATACATTGGGTCGTATAACCATGCTCAAGCCAACATCTTTGGCTGGACCATCTATTCTAGTTGCGACATCACCTGCTCTTGCTACCCCATCGATGTTCACAATTTCACCAGAGTCTTATTTATATGGTGGCCCTTTTGTCCCACCTAGTTACCAATATTTATCTAGAACCTTCTCTAGTGCATCCTCAAACCCATGGACTTTACCAATTTCATCGTCTGGTATTCTATTTGGTACATCTCTAATGAGTACTGAACAGATTGATCATTTATATACATCATCAGGGCAATATCAAGTTGTTCCATCTGGATATCTTCCATCGAGTACAATTTCAACTAGACTCCCGGTAATTGGAGAACAATATTTTCCATCTTATTATACTCCTCATGTTGGGGGGAAACCTATGGTCACCCATTTTGACAGTACTCCATCGTTATTTGGTCATTCTAATGTCGGAATGAATGTTTGTCAGTGGCATCCCACTCTACCCATCCAACCACAAACAGTTGTATAATCATATCAACCAGTTCAACCTGTTGCACCCACATTTACTCTGCTTGTTAACACATCCTTACCTTTGTTACAAGCTCAAACTGTATACCTCAACCATCTCAGGCGGGTACTTCCACCCAATACCCTCAAGTATTGGGCCCTAAGACTCTAACTCCTTCAACTGGTTTACAACAACCACCTATATCTGGAATTATTTATTCATAAGCTGGATTACCATATTATGGGATGTCGCAGCCACAACCAGGTTATACCTATCCATAACCGAATCCAAGCTATCATATTTTGGGTTATAATGTTGGTGGACAGACACCGTGGAAGCCACAAGCATAAATGCAACAACCATCATTTCAACAAGTAGCATACACAGGTTTTGGTCAGCAAAATCCTCAAGTGTTTTCTTATCAAAACAACCCCTATCTGGGTTACCAACAACAACTTCCTTATGCTGGTGCTCAAAGGCATGTTGCCCAAGCAATTCCATCATACCCTGGCTACGCTCAACCCGACTTAAATCGACAATTTCCCTTTGTTGAAACTTTAGAGTTACCAGATTTAAACCGGCTTACCAATGATCCAATCAATTACACTCCTTAGTGGCCGATGATACCTCATAAATTAACCTAGGATATTCCTAAGTTCAATGGAAACCCTGGGGAAGACCCGGCGACACATGTTATGAATTATCATTTGTGGTGTTCATCTAACTCCCTAAATGATGATTCCATTCGACTATGTCTTTTCTAGCATATGCTCACTAGTTCGGTCATAGAATGGTACACTGAGTTACCAAGAGATTCTTTTGATAATTTCACTGCCCTAGCTACTGTCTTTTTGACCCACTTCTAGTTACCCATACGATATGAAACTGGAACGAAACTCTTGACTAATTTTAAATAGACTAATGCTACTCGCATTTCTGATCATATTCATGAGTGGCGTTGTCGTCGAAGAATGGTTAAGACATGTTTCCTGATCTGCTCCTTGCTGAGTGGTTCATTAAGTCCCTATTACCATCTATAACTGAGGATGTGGCTAAGTGTGGCATCATCACTAAAGAGTAGGTCATTGCTCATGCCCAATACTTAGATTTGATTTATACTTAGTATGGAATGCTCTACAAGAAAATTCCTAACGCGATGCGATCTAATTTTATTGTTCCTCCTCCATCTAAGGACTCTCATGCCAATGATGGTATGATCGGTATTATAAGCACACATCACTCTACTACATCTGATTCTACACCTTCTTCCGAAATACATTCCATGTCATCTGACAAAGGCATAAGTGACAAGCAACCCGAAAGTAATAAAAAGGGGAAATCAAAGAAAAATCAAACTTCTACCCCACAGGAAAGATCATCTGATCAACAAACTGGAAATCAGAAACCTCGTTACCCCTACATAATATATAATGAGGAGCACTTTTTTTGAGACTGTCCTCACCACGTTGAAGTCTCCAAATTGATTTAGACTTCGCATGCATCTGTTGTGTTGACAGATCCATTTCCGAATCCAAACACAAATTTGGTTGCTACAAATATAGCTTCTAGTTCCCAAGTGATTATGTTATCTATTACAAAGCCATCAACTAATTTTTTGGTGTCAAAACGTAATAAATATTACGGTAGTTAGGCTACTGATCAACCTACTACCTCAAACAAAAATCCGTTTACGGAATCGATACCGCCAACTGCTATTCCTGAATTAACAATAAAGCCACCAAAGGGAGTCGTTCATAAATCGACATTCAATCCACGAGCCCAAGCTACTCAAAATTATGATATAGTTGAAGATTTGGCTCAATCCCCTTTAGCTATGTCGACGCTTGAGGTGATTCAAAATTGTCCCTCCCAGAAACAGGCTTTGTTGTCAGAAATTGGTGGAATCAATCCGACAGATTCCAATCTTGTAATATTTAATCCTACGGGCTATCTACCGAATTACCAGCAGAATTGGCATTCTCCATCCAAGTAAATTTTTTCAATCACCTCACTCATTGTACTATTATTGATGAGGGAGCATCTACGTGAATTATGTCTCTAAACTGATGGAAGTCACTTGGCTCGTTGCGCCTATCTCAATTGCCTACGACGTTGAAAGCTTTCGACGGATGTACATATAATTCTCGCGGTATCATCAATAACATGCATGTTAAACTAGGGGGGAAAATAGTGAAGGTTGAATTTGAGGTCGTTAATGTACCCCTTGATTACAACATTTTACTTGGAAGGCCATGGGTATATGCTATGACCGCGATCGTCTCTACATATTTTAGAATGATCGTCTTTCCGCATAAAGGTGTCATCATTGTCATCAATCAACTATCCTTATTTTCCTCTAGTTACCAAGTAACTGAAGTGTTCCGTTAGTTCACGCACCCCAAATAGCACTTCAAAACATTGGTGTAGGAATCTTAAAGGATTATTACCTCATGGAAACCTTTGCATTACCGCCGCCTACGACGTTAGCAGAAATTGCAAAACATAGAGACCTGCTACATGATATCTTCCACTCCATCTGGCTTAAGGAAGATTACGGGTGATTATAAATTTGCTACATTGCATGAATATCTACCGCCCAACCTAATTGAGATGGAATAGTAATCAATCTACATGGCTTGGGCGGCGAATCTGAAATCATTGTCGCCGATCGTTTGGGTTGATTGTTCATTGTATTTTTGTACTCCATCTGATCCTTTTTCATCCACTTTCTTGACATATGAGAATATTGTGGAATCCATGATGCCAAAAGGAGAAACATGGGAAGGTCATCATCATCGTTCCCATCTTCAGAATTACGAAGAAGATAATATTATTGAACTATATCACCCATCAATCAAAACATTCTTTTCGAATTCTTTTCCTATTAATGCAATCGAATCCGAGTGAAACTTATCAAATATTGAAGAAACCATTTCTATCGATATTTCAACCAAAACCGACGTTGTAGAAAATATTCATGTCGGCGTGTCTTGTTCTCCATCAGAACTCGAAACTTATCACTCTCTCTTTCATGAATTTTGTGATGTATTTTCTTGGTATTACAAGGAAATGCCAAGCATAGATAATAGTATCGTTGAACACGTTAGGTCCCTATATTACTAGTATATTCCCCTATTGTTGTTAGTGTAACCCACTTATTGTTATTATTGTACCCCTGTAACCCCCATTTTGTTATTATTGTGCCCTTAAATTATTATTGTTAGGTCAGCTAGGATTACATTGTAGCCCCATGGACTCCTATATATAGAAAGGAGGTTTTGTAATTTGTATCATTCAAGAATTGTTCATTCATGTAATGTATTGGAGGTTTCCTCCTAAAAGTGGCTTATTTCTAAGGCGTTGATATCTCTTTTCTTCTATTTTTGGAGCTAGTTTCACAACATTTGGTATCAGAGCTTTGGATTCTAGGGTTTCGCTGCTCCAAATAGGCCATCATGGTATTTTCGCTATAAAGTTTTTTCTACGAAGGTTCAGAAGCTGAAATTTTTAAAGTGCAAAGTCGAAATCCCGAGGAACATCGTCGAAAGATTTTAGAGCTTGGTTTGCAATATTTTTGGAGATATGATCTGTGGAAGTTAGGGATTTTTGTAGGCTCCTGAATTTAACCTAAACATGTCATCGTGGAATTTTTTCTATAACGTTTTTTATATGAAGTTTCAGAAGCTGAAATTTTTAGAGTGCGAAGCCGAAATCCTGAAGAACATCGTCCCAAAATTTTAGAGCTTGGTTCGCAATATTTTCAGAGATATGGTTTATGGAAGTTAGGGATTTTTCAGGATCCCGAATTTCATCTCAAAGAGGTAATCGTGGGAAAATCTTCAGAACTCTCTCTCTGAGCATCGGATTGGAATGCTGTAAAAAGTGGCTACAAGTGCACATATTGTAGTTTTATGTCTATCAAGTTCAGAGATGAAGGAGGAAACAGTGACACGTGGCAAGTCATACAAGTTCGATCTACTGAACTAGTCCATTATTAGGTCATTGTGGGAGATTGGACATAAATTTGCCTTGAAGAATCCAAATCAGGTCAGACCCGTGGCATTTGAAAGAAGCTTCAGAGGGCTACTACAAGCCTGAATTTCATTTATTTAGGATCCATAATTATAGAGATAATTCAATTTCAATATCGAGTTCCTAAAAATCAAGTAAAAGGTGTGTATATTTTTTTCCAACTTGCATAAGTCTTGTTTGAAGAATCAAGTTGAATTGATTCCAAGGGAATATTGTAGAATAGATATCAGTATTGGATTCTAAAATGGCCCCTAAAAATAATTCAACACTGATTAATCCTTTAGAAGGCTCTACTATGACTCATGAAGACGAAGAATGGCAACATGACATATCAAAATTACAAGAGCAAGTGCAACAAATTTCACTCTCGCAAAGAGAAACAAAAAATGACATGGAAGTTTTGAAGAAAGGCGTGGAAACTAAAATGGATGGTTTGAAGAAAGGCGTGGAATCTAAGATGGATGGTTTGAATAATGGCATGGAAGCTAAGATGGATGGCATGGAAGCTGACATGGAATCTAAGATGGAAAACATGAAGAATGATCTAAAAGAAAACATGGAAGGTTTGACAAAGTTGATACAAGAAATGTTTCCTAATGGTGAAAATATAGTAGAGGAAACTCATGATGAGAACAAAATAAATGTTAATCGTGATTTCATAAACTCTAGTATTGGAGGGAAGAACCACCTTATTCCAAAAATGGATATGAGGAAGTTTGATGGAAATGATCCTATAACATGGATGCTACAGATGGAGAAATATTTTGATCTCAATAATGTGAAAAATACACAAAAGGTACGCATTGCAACTTTACATTTAGAACAAAATAAATTTGTATGGTATCGATGGCTTTTCTCTCGTAAACAAATTGTCACTTGGTCAATTTTTACAGAGGAAATGATAGCACATTATGAGGATACAAAGAGAAACACCTTCTTTAGCCAATTGATAAATCTCAAACAAAAGGGTTCAGTGGTGGAGCACATTGAGGACTTCCAAAAATTGAATATAAGGGTAATTGATATTCCAGAGGAACACATGATTGATGTCTTCATAGGGACTTTAAAGGATAACATCCAACATGAAGTTCGCTTTTGGGAACCTGATTCATTGGAGAAGGCATTCAAAGGGTGCAAGAAAATTGAATGTAAAATTATGGAAACAAGGAAGCCTACCACTCACTTCTATAAAGATGGAAGTGTTGCTACTCCTAGATCTCCACAACCTACAATGCTGACACCACAACATTTGAAGAAAAAGAGCAAAAATGGCTTTGCTGCTACTTGTGATAGAAAATACACTAAAGGTCATGTTCTGAGAAGAAGTTATTTACATAGATTGTGAAGAGGAAGAATAAAATGAACAAGAATCTTCAAAAGAAAAGGATATACACCAGGAACCAACCCTAGAAGGGGAATGAATGAGTCTGACCATATAATGTAATGCATTGGTAGAAATTACCACTCCTCAAACTTTCAAGATAGAAGGACATATCAAGAAGAAAAAGGTAATAGTCTTGATTGATTCGGGTAGTACCCATAACTTTATTCATTGTAAGATAGCCAAGGAATTGAATTTTTTCCTATACCCAGCACTAGAATGTCAAGTGATGGTTGCAAATGGAGGAACTTTAAATTGCTTGGGAAAATGCCATAATTTTTTATGCCAACTATGGGGGGAATATGTATTGAATAATCCAATACTTTCCATTCCTATGGGAGGTGTCATGTTGTATTAGGAGTACAATAGTTACAATCTTTGGGGACGTAGCTTTAATTTTCAAGAAATTTTCGAATTTTTTTCTTCGGTATGAAAGGAAGTCGAATTACGGGGTATTGCATGGAAGCCGGTAAATATAATAAGCTCTAATGTCATGACAAAGCTTCTAAATAAAGAACAACGAGACATAATTGCACAATTATGCTCACTAGTAGTTCCAACATCAAAATCATATATTTTTGCAGATCTCCAACAAGTCTTGGACAATCATTCCAAGGTGTTTGAAACTCCCAAAGGACTCTCACCTATTCGTGATCATGATCATGCTATTCATTTGATTCCAAGAATTTTTCCTCCAAACATCATGCCTTATATATATCCTTACGTCCAAAAGAGTGAAATTGAACGTATCATTGCAGAAATGTTAGAGGCGGGTATAATTCAACCTAGTCAAAGTTTTTTCTCTGCTCCTGTAGTATTGGTACAAAAGAAGGATGGATCATGGAAAATGTGTCCAGATTATCGGGAGCTCAATAATCTCATCATTAAAGATAAATTTCCCACTCCTATGATTGATGAATTATTGGATGAATTACATGGAGAAATTTATTTTACTAAGTTGGATCTTCGTTCAGGATATCATCAAATTAGAATTAAGACTGAAGATATTGCAAAAACAACATTTCGAACTCATGAGGGTCATTATGAATTTTTGGTCACACCTTTTGGCCTTACCAATGCACCTTCTACATTTCAAGGGTTGATGAATTCCATTTTCAAACCCTTCCTTAGAAAAATCGTGTTAGTATTTTTTGATGATATACTAATGTACAGTAGGTCTTGGAAGGATCATGTTCAACATGTTGACAGTGTGCTCAAACTATTGCAAGAGAAAAAAAGAGGTGGAATATCTAGGTCATATTGTATCTCACGAGGGAGTTAAGGTATACCCTAACAAAATTAAAGCCATTAAGGAATGGAAATTCCCCATAACCATAAAGCAGGGTCGAGGATTTCTCAAGTTAATAGGGTATTATCGCAAGTTTGTTAAGAATTATGGGAGAATAGCAGCACCTCTAACAACATTATTGAAGAAATATGCATTTCATGGACTCCTGAAGCAACTAAGGCCTTTGAACATCTTAAAGAGGCAACAAAGCCTAGCACGTCTTAGCTACGCTCAGACTTCACAAAAACCTTTATTGTGGAATGTGATGCCTCGAGAAATGGAATTAGTGTTGTTTTAATGCAAGAAGGAAGACCCATTGCTTTTGAAAGTTGTCCAATCAAATGAAATTATTTACAGAAACCTATTTATGAGAAGGAAATGTTAGAAATACTACATGCACTAAAGAAATGGAGAACTTACCTAATGGGAAGACACTTCAAGGTAAAAACTGATCATGATAGTCTTAAACACTTTTTGGAACAAATAATATCTTTAGAAGAGAAGCAAAAAATGGGTCACAAAGGTGTTGGGTTATGACTTTGAAATAATCTACAAAAAAGGGAAGCTAAATTTTTTCGCAGATGAATTCTCAAGAAATAATGAAGAGGTGGAAGCATTTCTTTGTGCCTTTTCTATTATCCAACCAAATTGGATAACCGAAGCAAGAGATGAATGGAAGAAGGACGAAGAAGTGTGGACACTCATTCAAAAGTTGCAGCAAGATCCTAGTACATCTGATACATTTAGTTGGAAAAATGATTCCTTATGGTACAAAGATCGCTTATATCTTTGTAATAATTCCCAACTAAAACAAATGATTCTTTTGGAATTGCACATTTCTCCTTTAGGAGGACACTCGGGATTTTTAAAAACTTACCACAGAGTGAAGAAAGAATTTTTTTGGGATGGCCTTAAATCTGGTATTTAAAATTTTGTGGCGAAATGTTTGGTTTTCCAGCAAAATAAAGTTGAGACAATTAAGACCTCAGATCTTCTACAACCTTTATCCATTCCAAGTCAACGTTGGGAGGAGATTTCAATGGATTTTATCACAGGTTTACCTAATTCCAAAGGAAAGAGTGTCATCATGGTGGTAGTTAATAGACTTACTAAGTATGCACACTTTTGTGCATTATCTCATCCATTTAAAGCAAGTACAGTTGCTACTACATTTATGGACACAATTCAAAAGCTACATGGAAACCCAAGGGTTATTGTGAGCGACAGAGATCCCATTTTTACCGGAAATTTTTGGATGGAATTATTTTCTTGTTTCGGTACTCAACTAGCTCATAGCTCATCTTATCATCCTCAATCCGATGGTCAAACATAGATAGTGAATAAATGTTTCGAATGATATATTCATTGTTTTGTATCTGATAAGCAAGCACAACGGGTCAAGTGGTTACCTCTCGCTGAATGGTGGCATAACACTTCCTTCCATACTGCAGCAAAAATGACCCCATTTATGGCACTTTATGTATATCATCCATCATCCATCACATATTATTTAAGGGAAAATGCTAGGGTTCAGGCAGTGGAGGATCACGTCGAGCATCAACAAGAAGTTCTCCAACTCTTAAAGGATAACCTAAATTTGGCACAAAATCAAATAAAACAAAAAGAAGATCAACATCGCAGTGAGAGAATTTTTGATGTGGGAGATTGGGTATTTTTATGGCTATATCCATACAAAAAAATGTACCTCCAGCAAGCTAGGAAGGATAATAAATTATTTCCAAGGCACTATGGTCCTTACAAGGTTTTGCAAAAGATTGGTACTATGGCATACAAAATGGAGCTTCTTTCTTCTTCGTGAGTGCATCTAGTTTTCCATGTTTCATGCTTAAAAAAGGTTATAGGGGACAAAATTCCAGTTCAAACAATATTGCCAGAACTTGATGAGGAAGGAAAAACCATATTTGAACCTAAAGTAGTCACAGAAACAAGAACTCGACAACTATGAAATCGATCAATTTCATAGTATCTCATCAAGTGGAAGAACTTACCCATTGAAGATTCTACATGGGAGGATGAGAATTTTATACAGAAGCACCCAGAGCTACTTAAGCATTGAGGACAACACCTTTTTGAAGGAGAGGGGCATGTTAGGTCCCTATATTACTATTATAGTCCCTTATTGTTGTTAGTGTAACCCCCTTATTGTTATTATTGTACCCCTGTAACCCCCATATTGTTATTATTGTGCCCTTAAATTATTATTGTTAGGTCAGCTAGGATTACATTATGGCCCCGCTAAGATTAAATTGTGGCCCCATGGACTCATATATATAGAAAGGAGGTTTTATAATTTGTATCATTCAAGAATTGTTCATTCATGTAATGTATTGGAGATTTCCCCCTCGAAGTGGCTTATTTCTAAGGCGTTGATATCTCTTTTCTTCTATTTTTGGAGCTGGTTTCACAACAACACACCATTAACATGTAACCCGATGTCAAACTGGCATATCACGCCTTCGTCTTGTTCATCCGAGGAAGGTCATGGTTCAAGAGCGTGTTGAAAAACTTTTTGCATGCCGGTTTCGGTTACCCCGCGTTCGCTAACCTAGATTGCCTAAACATTGTTCCTATTATGAAAAAATAAGGAACCATCAAAGTGGGTGTCGATGATCAGGATGTCAATCTTGCTTGTCCAAAAGACAACTATCCTACTCCCTTTATCGACTAGATTATTGACGATTGTGATGGATGTGAAATATTTTCATTCATGGATGGATTTTCTGGCTACAGTCAAATCAATATCTGCCCAGAGGATCGATATAAGATAACATTCATATGTCCATGGGGCACATTTGCTTATCAGAAACTCACATTTGTTTTAAAGAATGCTGGGGAAAGATTTCAGAGAGTAATGGATTATTATTTAAACGACATCAAGTACATTGTTCAAACCTATCTAGACGATTTACCCGCACATTCACGAAACCAGACTGATCACTCAATGCATTTGAGAGATATCTTTCTACGTTACTGACACTACCAAATATGCCTCAATCCAAATAAATGTGTGTTTTGTGTTGTTCTGGTCGTTTGCTAGGATTCGTCGTCTCAAAAGAAGGAATTCGAGTCGACCCACTGAAGGTCCAGGACATTCTTTATTTGCTTGCGCCATAAAATTTTCTTCGGTTACAGAAAATTTAAGGAAAGGCTAACTTCCTAAGGAGGTTCATACCCAACTACGCCAAAATGGCTAAAGTATTTACTCGGCTCTTGAAAAAGGGGTTTCCCTTCCATTGGGATAAGGTTTTTCAAGCTTCTTTTGATGTTTTCAAGGATACACTTGTGCAAGCATCATTAATGTATCCCCCCAATTATCAGAGTGATTATTTCTTCTATATCGCCGCAGCTGATACGACCATTTCTATGGTATTATTCCAAGTAGAATATGGGATAGAATATCTGATATATTAGTTGAGTCACAATCTCAATGATATGGAAGTGAAGTATTCATACGTCAAAAAGCTCACCTTGGCAACCGTTCAAGTTGTCCAAAGTTTTCGCCACTATATCCTGTTCCAGAAGACCATTGTCATTTCAGATTGCAACCCCATGACTTACATTTTATCACATAAATTTTAGGGATATTTAAAGTGGATTGTCATTTTGTAGGGGTTTGATTTGGAATTCATTAAATCCAAGTCAAATAAGTCTTTAATTTTGGCTGAGCTTCTCTGTGACCTTCCCTTTGATAGTACTGCTACTACATCGGAACCATATATTCCTGATGAGTCTCTGTTTCTAATTGGATCATATGATCCTTGGTATGGGAATTTTATCATTTATCTCTAGACCCAGACTTTTTGTCCTGATACCTCTCGCTCTGAACATAGACATATTCGATACCAAGCCAAAGATTATCTGATTGTCGATGATACACTTTATCGTCATGGTGTAGATACGATTTTAAGGAGGTGCCTCGCTCATGAGGAGGATGAAAATATTTTAAATGATTGTCATGCTGGGGCTTGTGGTAGACACTTCTATGGATACGCTACCACATAGAAGATACTCCGCACCGGTTACTTTTGGCCTACCATATTTCACGACTGCATCCTCATGGTCAGAAGTTGTCATGTGTGCTAGATATTTGATCGTAAATTCCAAAAACCGCTAGCATTGATGCTTGTTGTTATCGCTATGGGACGATTTTCAAAATGAGGTATTGAATTCATGACCTGCAACCCTTGTTCGTCCGGGGGGCATGGCTATATTACTGTCGCAGTAGACTACCTTACCAAGTGGGCTGAAGCGATGGCTACATTCAACAACACAGGCGAAACAACTACATCATTCTTTTTTAATCATGTCATATCATGGTTTGGTGTTCCATAGGCTATGGTCACAGATCATGGTAAGCATTTTCGCAATCACATGATGAATGATTTGACTGCCAAATTAGGACTGTCGCATGATAATTATACTCCTTATTATCCATAATCCAATGGAAAAGTTGAGGCTATTAACAATATTCTTAAACAAATGCTTCAACGAATAACAGGAGTTCACAAAATAAATTTTCATTTGATCCTGTACTCGGCTTTGTGGGCATACCGAACCTCGGTGAGAAACGCAACCGGATTTACTCCCTTTCAACTGGTGTATGGTTTGGAAGCTATCTTGCCTATCCAATGTGAAATACCGTCTTTAAAAATCGCAATTGACTTGTTACCTGACACCTCTTGTGAAGAAGCACGTCTTTTAACCTCATCCATCTTGATGAAATGCGTCGTGAAGCCGCATTGGCCAACAAAGAGCATAAGAGATGTATAAAGGTGCAATACGACAGACATGTCCAGCCTCACATCTTCTCAGAGGGTGACTTGGTCCTTCTTTATGATCAGGAAGATGATGTAATAGGTACAGGGAAATTTGAGCCGTTATGGCATGGACCCTATATTGTCAAAAGAGTTCTTGCTAAGGGTGCCTACAATTTGGTCGATTATGATGGAATTCCATTGGCACAACCCCGAAATGGGTTGTATCTGAAACATTACTATGCTTAAACATGAGCGTAGTAAACTGTTGTATTATATTGTATATATGTTGTTGATTTGCATTTACTGTCTTAGTTTGTTTCTCTAGAGTTTTCTTGAAGTTAGTAATCCACTTTAAATTTCATCGCAGATGTCTGAATATTTGGAACCATTCGTTGGGTATGATGATGGTGCCAGTCGTAGTACGCAAAATCTATCCTCTACAACGTGGGCCATTTTTGCTCCAAACGACGAGTTAGTGATTTTTCAAGGGATTTGTATCGGTCGATCTACAAACAATATCGCTGAGTATAGTGCATTGATCTAACTTTTGTCTGATGCCATTTAATTTGGTATTAAGTGCATAATCATTAGGTTAGACTCATAACTTTTGGTATGGAAACTTACTAGTGTTTATACTGTCAGAAATCCAACACTGCATCGTATGTTCCTAAGAGTTCGACTTTTGGAAATACATTTTTATTTCATTCAATATCAACACATTTCCAGAAACTTGAACACAGTAGCTGATTCCTTAGAGAATTATGTTATAAATAGACATTTGCAACACATGTAAACACATATTTTCAATTCACATCATATAATTGAATAGGATTGTGCAATAAACATAAGAAAAAATTGAAAACAAAGAGATAGATAGTTATAGGCTTTTACAACATTTGTACCCAAGACACATTGGTCATATAACCTCAAAATGTATGAAAAATGTCAAAAGTAAACTAGTGATGCTCGTGATAACATGCTACTGATCTAGCTATCCTATGCAATAATTGCATCCAACGGTTAGGAACGCCAATAATATGGCGCTGCAGTCTCATGGGTAACTCTTCGATCCAACAATCCAGAATCTTGAGAGTCAACCACTGTAAGTGTTGTTGTAGCTCAACAAGAGTCTTAGCCATATCCAAATCCTTAAGGACTTCTCTCCCGAAATCCCTCTCTGCTGGCTCGTCTACTCCCTGTTTTGGTTGTCCCACTGGTCAAACTCGACCTACATCTGCATACATAAAAACTTTAGTTTAGTCTTGGGAAACATAAAAATACAAAAACATGTATAAACCTTAGAAAAATAAAAAAAATGGTCAAAACATTCTTACCAATTGCACCCCATTGAGCGACGTCTGGTAATTCCAAATCTGGATCTCCTCGGAAGTCAACGCCTGCATATGCATAATCATCAATGGAGACCATCTGTCGTCTAAACCAGGGGAAGAATGCACTCGAGAACACGATGGTCGATTGACTAGCATGTCTAGCCATCAGTTCTACCCATCTCTGCATCCTTGGATCTCTAGGACCAGATATACCCAGTGTCACATGCTGGGGCTGCATTAATGAAATATGTTGTAAGTAAAAAGAAATTAGGATTGAAACATAGTTGAAAATTTTCCTCCTTCCTCCCTTTGCCTTGCTCACATGTTATTTCATCTGAGAAAGGATAGCTTCATCCCAGTTGAAATTTTTTGGTTCCAAGCACTCTAGTGCATACTACATTTAAGATCTGTTTGCTTAGTGTAGTGTAGTGGTACCAGGAAGCTTTGCGATAGTGAATAGGATGGTCCTCAATGGAAAATCACGTACATCATGGATGTTTATTTTACCATCCTTACTAGGTTGTGTCCCTGGATTAAAATACTGAAATATATAATATCTCACTGTCTCTCCTCCGAGAGAAGACCCTGAAAGAGAAATAGACAGAAATATCCTCGATAATCCCGTGAGAAAATAAATATCCTCTATTAATATTGGGACCACTTTGTCCCCAGTGTGAAATGCCTCTATCGCTAGATCCCATGAACAAACAAGGAAATACAATAGCTCCATTTGTTGCCTCATACCCGATAGTCCGAAGTACTTTAGCAACCCACAGTCTCTGAGGGCTCTTACAGTGCCCGGAGCGTTTAGGGCAATCATGTTTTGTTCTTCATGTTCTCTTTCCCTCCATGCAATTGTCATTTTGGTTCGACGAATACCTGAAACACAATCATAATACTCATAAGGATCCATTTCATGCAAAAAACTAGGAAAAATTTGGGCACACTGCAATGGAAAAAAATGGGAATTGCGCCCAATGCACCCCAGGTCAAGGGACAGTGTGTTGCAACTGCACCTGGCCTTCAATTCAAGTGCACTGCAACACACCTTTCGACATTCAAGGGTGCGTTGCCTTATGTGAAAAATAAATTTACCCTAAGGGGCCGAAATCCCTAAAAAATTGCAATGAAATGAAACATAAATGCTACTGAAGGGAAGAGAAGGTTCATAGCTCCAACCTGGATCGAATGATGAGGAAAATCGTCCACAGAATCTGTCGCAATCAACTGCTGATGTTCAGGGGAAAAATCTGGTTTAGAGCTCCAAAATCCAAATGGTAACTTTCAAATGGTAAAAATGAATGGTACAACTCTTTTAATTAGTCATTTGATTATTTTCAAATCATATTTAATGCAGTGAATATGGTTTTTATTCATTTTTTGCTATGAAACAGGTATTTTTAATCCATTTGATGTTGTTCTAAATAGGTTTTACAGCTGATATAGCAGATTAGTCATGCACACTTATCCAAGAATGATTTGACCACAAAGCATACTTTTATCCTTATTTTTCGAGCTTTGATAAAAATGAAAAAGGACTTGAAGCGCACTTTTATCTCTTTTTTTGAGCTTCGATAACAGTGAAAAAGGAACCCCTGGAGTCTTCTTTTAGCTCTTTTCAGACTCCGATAATGTGAAAATATTGCCGAGCATTTGTATTTTCGAGCTCGTAAAAGTAAATGAAACAACATCTACTCAGTATAAGTTTCACCCTTTTCCGGATTGAGATAGATTATTTATGAAAAAGGAAAACCGTAGTCGAACATGGCTAGGAGGTTCTCTCAGGTATCATTTTACAATTTTTCGGACCTGAGCGAAAAATTTACGATAAATGACTCATGGAGTTTTCTTTTTTCCTCTTTTTCAAACTCTCTAAATATGAAAAAGGACTGGGCTGTCACTGTCGGTAGGCTAGTTAAAACATAAAATAGTGACGGGCCTGTCAATCATGGCAAGAATCTAGTTTCATTTATCGCTAGACTCGTTAAATTATTAAATAGCGATGCATTTTCTCGAAGGGTTGAAGTATAGATAAAGAATATGTTATCCTCCTCAAGCTTGTTAAAAAATAAAGAGGTACTGGTTGAAAAATGACTGGGGAAAATTTTGGAAAGTAAACAAAACAATTTTACGATAGCAGGTCGCTCTTGAACATGACACTTTCACTCCATCATCATGACTTTTCGGTTGGGTAATCTGCTTGACGGTTCATTCATACCTATGGTTCATCATACCTTCACTTCAGTTTTGGGTCAATGTTGCTAACTCATCTCAGTGTCACCGATATGTTCAAGAGAAGTCATCCAGTGAATACTCATCCTTCTGCAATACTTATAAACCTTCATTTTCATGACAGTCATCCCTGAACATTGCTATATCAAGTCACATTTTGTCTCCAAAATTAGTAACTCCCGTTTTGCGATAAAGTGGCTTCCTGTTGACATCAGCTCATCATCCAAGGAGTTTACTTAGAAACACCATCTTCCAGTACCATGAGGCTTATTACAACATCGACAAGATCCTTGCTTACGGACCTTTAAACGAAATATTTTTTTGGCATTTGACATCAAATCATCTATTCACACCTTACAAACTGTACTGCAGTACCTTGAGAGCCATTAACATCAATGGTGGTCCTCTCGCGTTTGTTAACAACTAACATCATTGGCTGGTAATCAAATGATGTCTTACCATGTTAGACTAAAAATAATATATTCGCATGGCTAGACTTATACCCAAACGATCGAGTGAACGAGATTAAAATACCTCGGATCTAGTTTCATCCATCTGGGCTACGATTTTAGCATTGTTGTACACATCATCTGTACGATGAATTTACATACAGACCGTCATCTGAACATGGGCCTATATCTATAGGCATGTCTGTTTGGGAAACATTCCAACGTAGACGACTTTCTAAACTTTGTACATGTTATTAGATAGTTTATGTGCTGAGCATGGGAATGCCTCCCTCAACAATTCGTGATCAAGATGAAAATATCATGATGTAATGTATTGTAATATTGATGCAGGTTTCCGCTCCACTTCAGTTCTGGATCATCACATCGTAAATCATCTCATCCAAATATATTATTAGTATTTTGACTTTATGCTTTAGGAGGCAGCTGTTATAGGTCAATTTGGGCATCATCCCCCATGACCTGGTCAAATTGGACATCATCCCCAGGACCAATGAAATAGGGTCTATCATCCCCTTATATTTCAGTTGCTATATGCCCTAAGAGAAGAAAAATTCATTCATGGCTTCTATTGTGAGATTTCCAAGGTTTAAAGTATATTTTATATCACTTATTGACTCACCAATGTGGCCTCTAAATGGATTAAATGTGTTGCAATGCAATTTCCTCCATTCAAGGGTGCACTGTAATGCACTTCCCGACATTCAAGAGTGCGTTGGACACCGGGGAGCAGAATTCTCTTTTTTTTTTCGGGAATCTCCACATGGCCAGTGCCTTCTAGAAGAGTCCATATGTGTCAAAATTAGAATCCAAGTGTCCATATAAAACCTTTGAACTTGGGAACATATATTTCCTATTATTAGAAACTCATTCATTGAGAAACTACCATCAGTTTCCCTATAAATTGAGCACTCATTCTAGTGCTTGGGAAGGAAGAAATTTGGTAAAGAAATGTTGTTGGATTCTCATTTGAGAGAGTGAAAGTATTGATATGCTGCTGGTATGATGTTGGATGTGATGAGGCTGGGATGAATATGGAGCTGGTGGAAACAAATTGATCATTGGTTGTAACCTCCCCCTTCTACTCTTTAATAAAGATTGATGTTCATTTTCCCATATATATGTCTATTTCCTGTGCAATGGATTCTTGAATGATATATATTTTTAATATATAATTGATTTTATTGAGTAACATAAGTAGATATATTTATATTTCATGTCATTTTTTGTTCTCTGTTTATGTTTGCAGGAATAAATATGGCGATTTGAGTTGGATTGAGAGTGACGACAACAAGCGACAGAAAGAGAAGGAGAAGCGATTGAATCACAAGTAGGCTCTTTCAAAATTCTGTATATCTTCTTATTTTAGACAAAGTAATAGTAATTATTTCCTCTGTTGTTTTAAGTGACTAGCATCACACTTAGGAAATTTGGTTTATTCATAGATCACAATTCCACATAACAATTTTTACTACCACAAATGCCACCATATTCAATAAAGTGCATTGTTTTCTCATTCTCAATAATGTAATCACTTTTTATTGCTAATGGTTCTTTGTGATTATATTCCTAACCATTGAAACACGACTTTTGACAATGATATGGATGCTCCATTTTAAGGTTACAAGGACATTTTCCAAGATAAATACACTTATGTAAAGTACTTGAGTGTGTCACAAAACCCTTGAATATGCAATCGAAACATCCATGGTATCCATGAACATTGAGACTATTCAAAGTACCATATGTAGGAAGATCATGTATCATAAAAAATAAAGATGTTATTAAATTGAATTGGATTGAGTTACCATCCCTGAAAATTTGAATTTATCCAATTGCTTCCCACAATTCTAGTAGCTCATCAAATAATGGCTCTAAATAAACATCAATTATATATGAAGTCACAATTTTTTCCTTGGTATAATCAATAAAAGCATCAAGAAAAATGGTTTCGTTGCTAACCATGGAGGCAATTTATAATTTAATAAAAACATTGGCCAAGTTGACCATTTAGTACTTTGATCTCAGAAAGGGTTCACTCCATCTAGAGCTAAACCCATCTTTATATTACAAGGTCTTGGGAAAAATAAGGTGATCTATTTTTAAATTCCTTCCATATCTTAGAATCATCGACAAACCATTGTTTCCCATTGGTTCTCTTATTTTTGGCATGCCATTACATAAGCTCAACAATTTATCAACACATATACATTCGAAGCAATTGCGGGATTAGCGGAAAGTGGTAAAGAACTGTTCTAGGAGTTAAATTTTATTTCAACCATGATTTATACCTCCCCTATTTATATTTTGGAAATGCGTTCTCACGTGAAATATTTTTTCAAAATAATACACAACTATTCACACGTGTGGATGTTTTCATACCTTAAGCCTAGCTGAGTTATTTTCACTTTACATACTCTCCATTTTTTGGAAATGTGGAATAAGGTGGTAACAACCGATGTAACAATGCCAATAATGCATTAACACTCTCATTCATCCAACCACCTATTATTGTCAAAAGACTTAAGTTGCAAGTATTATATACAAGTTTTTAAGCACCCTCCATCAACTTCTGCCATTCATCCTTTCAGAAACCCACCTTCAACATTCTATCAACTTCAATACCTTTATCGAAGGTTCCTACCTCTTCATTTTTTTTTATTACTCTTCATTTATGCCTTTTTCATCTACATCTCTCGTTCTATGCAATTCTATCCTATCTGGATAACCATTTTGAGGGAAAGTGATTATACCGCTATGACCATATTTTATCATACGTTGAAAAATCACACTTGTTTTTCATTTTACCATCACAACAATCATTAGAAGGACATGCATATTTAAGCAAGCTCTTCTCATTGGCTATTTTCTCATCATGTGCATGGTATTTATCAATTTTCATAATTATACGTTGGGTCATATCAAATTTTCTACATTCAAATATGACAACAATATGTTAACTATTTACTTTCAGCTCTTTTCAAAACCGTGGTAGTAAAAGAGAAGTTTAAGATCCCAATCAAGAATAAATTTCATATTTGTGCAAACCAAACAAACATATAGGAAGAGAAGACTAACAATTTTTTTAATAGTGTGAAGACACCCATACAAAAAAATCACCCAATCAAACAAAAAAAGAAAGTCATAATTGTTGTTATTTCATGTCATCAATTTTTGTTCGTGTTTATATAATATTGGTTAAAAGTGATGAATTTGATGGACCTGAGACAAATAACATATCCTACACCTACATCCCATTGTGGGATTTTCCCATGTGTATTGACCCTAAATCTTGGTGTTTTCTTCCTTGTGGTTAGTTGTTATATTTTTGTGTATTTTAGCACTTAAACTCTACCATTAATGATGTAGGTTTATATTGGTGGCCACCCACATATTCCACTAGACCTCTAGTCAGTTTCATCAGTCTCCTTGTTTATAGCAACATTTACTATTTTTAGTAGTTTTTCGGGTCTTGGAATTTTGGAGCCGTTCTTACCCCCTAAACGATGTTTTTTGAGGTCTATAGTAGGTCCATAGCCATATGCAAGGGCCTATGAAAAATCCTATAATACTCAGAGAGATATTTTTTATGATATATCGTACACACCAAATAAATATAATATGACCAAGTTATGACCTCGGGAAGTTGGTTTCCCAACTAACCCTAACAAGGCCCACAAAATCTTGGCGTTTCATCTCCTGGGGTCAGGGTTTTGGTTGTTTAGGGTTTTCCCATGTTGTTCAATAATAAAAATGCCCTTGAGCCTCATTGTAATATAGTTTAGAGGCATGTAGCCCCCACATATCTTCTCAGAGATAAGCTACCATCGCCCGAGCTATTTTATTTCCATTTTTTCTGTAAGCATATTTCGTTTATTTGATATTAATGAAATGAAGTTTTATTCCTGCTGCATCTCTATATTTACGTTTATTTATATATTTTATTGTGTTCTTGCATAATTCCGGATAAGTGGTATCAGAGCGGTCTGCTATTTCTCGATCTTTATTTGCATGTCCCCAACGAGATCAAGGTATAAGGAGTTAGGGCTCGATTTGGTTGAACCTTTTCAAGATCTGCCTCGAAAACCCTAACGAACTCCCATGAAAGAAGAAAAGAACGACAAGGGAGAAGGAGATCCTATCAAAATATTTCTCGAGGAGGCCTCGAGAAACAAAGGAACATGATGATGGATAATTTTTCCGAGATCCTTCGACGACTACCCATCGACGATGCATATTCATTCGACATCCACTATAGAGACACCACTCCTTTTAAGGTACTAGTTAACTTTTAGATCCCCATATTTGAGGGCCAAATAGATGCAGAAACCATAGATAGATGGTTGAATCTATTAGAAGGATGTTTTTCGGTTCATGAATTTTCCAATCGGGAAAATATTACTTTTGCACTCCTCAAAGCCGCCCCCCCATGTCAAGGACTGGTGGGAAACCTACTATGAGTAGAAGGATGAGTGGGAATCCCCGCTATTCTCGGCTAAAACAACTTGGAGTTCTTTCTGAGATTCCATTGAGGAGATATATTACCTTGTGGGGAGCTATGAGGACAAGTACATACAATGGACTACGTTGTGGAAACAAATGGACAAAGATGTTCATGAGATGATGAATATGTTCCATACCCTCCACACAAAGTTGTGTATCAAAGATTCAAAGAAAAAATTGGTGCTTAAGTACTACAGTTTTCTGCAGATATTAATCGAGGAGGAAATGGAGTTCCCCGACATCTCCTCGCTTGGTGTAGTATATCGGTATGCTGCCAAGATTAAGCATAAGTTCAAACAGAAGAAGCAAGAATTTGGATTTGTGAATCAGAAGAAAGGGAAAGGAATCCCAAACCATAAAAAAGGGACAAAGCTAAGGAAGGGTGACCCAGGACAACTCGCTGAAGCCACAAGCGAAGAACCACAAATCCAAATAAGGACACAGGAAAGTGGTGTGAGTTCCATAAGAGATCCACTCACAACACAAGTGAGTGTTGGGCCAAGCAGTCATTGGTGGTCGAGCTGAAGGCTTCTGAATCAGATGCATGTTACGAAGCTGAGTCAAAAATTAACAAGGGGAATGACAAAGGGAATTAGATTATCATTGTGAGCCTAGTGCCACCGTTGCCACCACCAAGGTCCAAAAGGGCGAACCCAAAGATCTAGAGGAGGGGGAGCGCCTCTTCCATTCCAAGATGTGGGTGAAGGGTTCCCTGCTAAAATTCATTGTTGACAGTAGCAGCCAAAATAAACTCATTTCAGTAGAGGTCGTGAAGTGGATAGGTCTACCGACCATAATACATCCACAACCGTACACCATCAAGTGGCTTCACCAAGGACGAGATCTCTGCGTCAGCCAATAGTGTCGCCTTCCCTACAACATCAAGCCCTTCATGGATGAGGTATTATGTGATGTTTATCCTTTTGAAGTTTTTGATATATTATTAGGAAAAACATACTTGTGGAAGTGACATGTTGTGTATGAGTCTAGGACTCACAATTTTGTTGTTACTTTGGGTAAGAAGTTGTAAATGATACTGTAGGTAGCACTGCCTTCTGCCATCTCTTTGATCACTACAAAGAAATGCAGCAAGCTAATTTCCCAAAGCGGGATTTTTTTTTATCTTATGATATATCCTCAGGGAAAGAAGAATATTATGGCCACGAACTATAGAAAGGGCTCCTCCACACGACAAAAACAGATGGACAATATCGTGGAGGAGTATGAGGACATCTTCACCTCCCTTGCAGGGGTGCCTCTACACTGTCAGGTCAAGCATTGCATCGATCTGACCCTAGGAACGTCGCTACCTAATGGAACGCTCTATCAACACTATGTTATGGAGAATGATGAAATCAAGAGGTAGATTCAGGAGATGTTATAGAAAGGTAACATTCGGTTGATCTCATCGCCCTGTGGGAGCCCTATTGTGTTGGTGCAGAAGAAGGATGGGACTTGCAGACTCTGTACTGACTATTGGGCACTGAAAAATATCACTATTTGAAATAGGTATCTAATGCAATAGATTGATGAACTTCTGGATCAACTCAAGGGGGCCAAATATTTCAGCAATTTTGACTTGAAGTCCGGGTATCACTAGGTACCAATAGAAACCTTCGATGTGTGGAATACTGACTTCAAATATAAGGAGGGCCTTTTTGAATGACTAGTCATTCCTTTCAGGTTTAATAATTCCCCCGCAATCTTCATGAGGCTTATGGATGGCATCTTGAGGCCATTCACAAAATCATTTATGGTGGTGTATTTGGATGACATCCCAATCTTCAACCAGAGTTGGAAAGAGCATCTCAACCACTTTCGACAGGTCCTCCAAGCACTGTGGGAACACAAATTGTGTGCCAATTTGGAGAAATTCACTTTTGGCATGACCTAGTTTCAATATTTGGGATACATCATTGATGAGCGGGGGGTGCATGTGGACCCAGTTAAGATCTAGGTCATTCAGGATTGGCTAGCCCCAACCACTCTAGCAGAGCTCCGTAGCTTTCTCGGTCTTGCCAATTTATACCACAGGTTTGTGTTGGGATTTTATCATATCACTTGGCCTTTGAGTCAAGTCACCAAGGGAGGAGCGAAAGAAAACTTATTTTGGTTCGAATCTCAAGATAAGGCATTCACAAATTTGAAGCATCACCGCTACTCTACACTAGTGCTCACATTTCCAGATTTGCAGCAACCATTTGAGATCGAGATATATGCCTATGACTATGTGTTGAGGAGGTAAATCCCCTCTGCGGACAGAGGCGATCCCTACTAGCCCAGATCGGGTCTAGCAACAATCAAACACGCTACAGTGCAGGTTCCTAATTGTAAATAAACCGACTTGCGAGGAAGGTTTACCTGGAATCCAACGCTGTCGTTTGTAGAAGAGGTGGTGCTCCCGTTCCTTCGCCTTGGCAGATCACGCCCTCAATGCATCTCCGTGAAGGACACCGCACATGCAAGAAACAACACAAACGCAAGCATAAAATCTAAAGGCATAGGACTATATATCACTTAAGAGGACATAACTCATGAACATGATCAAGAACAAGAGTGGAACCATAACCGATAGTCGCTTATCATTAAAGAGTCAAAAGAAGAATACAACCATAGCTTCGACGCAGCACTCTCCTTTAGCGGGTCGTCATCACAACATGTCTCGAAAAATCCTGTCAGGGATGGGACAAGCCTCTCTCTCCGAATACTTGGCAATAGTCTCCTTGCTTGGATTTGGCCTTAGGGAATCAAGAAGGCTTTTGCAGCATGAAAGCTCTTGGGAACTTAGAAATTCTGCCACTCTTTGGAACTAGCTTGCAATGGAAATGGGCAAGCTTTTATAGAAGGAGGAAGGGGAGTTGGGATCCCTATAATTATGGGATTGGACCTATCATCAAGGAAGCTTCCATGAGAGGTGGCAAACCACTTCCTCTCCATGGAAATCCATAGCCAAACCTCCCAACTCAAGATAGAAATCAGCCCAGTAATTTGTTAGGATGAAACTTCCGCCTTTTATTTTTTAAAAACACCTCTTAATATGGTTGGCGCGGGTACGACTCTATGACAGAGCGCCAATTGGCGCGCCCTCTTTGGAGGATTTCCCTCTTGGCGCGAGGGCTAAACTATGGAACCGCGCCAATGGAAAAAGAGCTATTTTTAGGGTTTTTTGCAGGGAGATGTCTTTAGGGAAATTAAAGCTCATCTTCAGAGGGATGCAATGAAAGTATTTTCAAGCCTTAACTCTGCCCACAGGTCACAGAATGAGCCCTCCAATGTGCGGGATGGGGATTGTAGGGACGGTGACAAATTTCTGTGTAACAGATGCCCCCTAAAGCATGAGGCCTGAAAGAGAGAGAGAGGGGTGAAATGCTTTACGATAACATGCCGACCGAAAACACCGCCATCGGAAAACTTGCGGAGCGAAGTACAACTGATGTCTTAGATACATTATATATATGCGTGGTATGGACGCACCCATCCATAACATAGTGTACAATAATCTAGATCTAAGGCATGGACGCAGCCATCCAATGAAGATCGATAAATAGACTCAGTTATGGTCGCAGCCATCCAATCAGTGAGTCATGTAAATAATCATAATAATCCACAATGTCACAGCCTGGATTACAACAGACACAATCCAGGGTCTTGCGCTCCATCTCGACCCGAACAAAGTACAAGTTCAAGCATGCAAATAAGCGAGCTGAAGTCGAACATGCAAGAACATCGTCTGATTACCAGCCAATGATGAAAGATGTTAACAGACGCGAGAGGAACCACCAATAATGACAATGGCCCTCAAGGTACTATAGGTACAATCTACGGCGTGTGAATCAATGAGCTGGTGTCGAACACCCGTAGAATCACTCGATCAGAGGCCAATGATGAAAAACTCACGTCGAATGCGACGAACCTGCCATTAAGGCATGCAGGCTCCAAGGTACCATGAAAGAGTCTCTAGACCATCTTCCTAGATAATGAGTTGAAGTCGACAGGAAGTGGCCTTGATCGAAGGTGGGCCATAACATTTCCCACATCATCGACATGAGACAGAGGAAAATGATGTTTTTGTGAATCACGATTAGATGAGAATCAGAGGGAGGTTGATATTTGCGGAGGTCAACTTCTCTTGAACATGTAAACGACACAATAGTGGACTTGGTAGTATTTGACATCAACGGATCAGAGGTCATGGTGACGAGGCAATGAGCAGATGAGAGGTCAAAAGGGATTATCCAAACCCACGGAGGCAAAGTGAAGAACGAGATGAGATTCCCCCAACCCGACACGAATGCAGATAAGTGCCATGTTCAAGAGCGACATACTGCCGACACGACAACGATGCTCGTTGCATTTTCCCCCACCATTTCTGGCGAGTACCCCAATTATTTTTTATAACAAGCTTGAAGGGGATAGCATATGCTTGTAATATAAGTCCGCCCTTCGGGCGAATCCATCCTAGTACATTTAACGAGCCCTAGGAGGGAGCGACTCAAATAACGTCATTTCGACTGAATCCGATGTCATCAGGGTTTAACGAGTCTGACAAAGGAAGAACTCAGCGTCTTTTCATATTTAGAGAGTTTTAAAAGACAGCAAAAAGTAAACTCCAGCGATCCCTTTTCGTAAATAGTTCCTCAGATCCGAAAAGGTAGAAAACTATGTCCGAGAAAACCTCCTAGTCGCAATAGGCTAGGGTATTCCTTTTTCGTAAATAATCCATCCCAGCCCGAAAAAGGGGTAAACGTATACTAGGTAGATGTCGATTCGTGTCCACTTTAACGAGATCGAAACGACAAGGGCCTCGGCAATCTTTTCATGTTTAGAGAGTCAGAAAAGAGCTGAAAGATGACTCCTCCTGGAGGAACGAGTGGTATAAAGGGTAGCAACTGGTTCCGGTAATGGTGGAACTACTCAAAACAACTAAAGGTCAAGAGGCTGGCTAACAAGACCACTCATCGCAGCGGTTCCTGAGGAACAGGTAAAACAACCAAGTGAAGGCATATGATCGGCCAAGCAGATAGTGACGATGGAGTGAGAAAACCAAGGCTCATCTGGCAAAAACAGGCTGATAAAATGACAATCACAAGAGGTAAAATGGGCATGGTTTCATTTTTACACAAGCTTGAAATCAGGAAACTCTGCTTGAAGTTGGTTTCATTTTTACACAAGCTTGAAACAAAGATAAACTATGCTTGAAACCAGTTTCATTTTTACACAAGCTTGAAACGGAAACAAACTATGCTTGAAAAGTAAGCATGCCCCCAGCATGGTGACTCAATTCGAGGTACATGCCCCCCAAGCTTCAGTCCATATGAAAGGCAGATGGAGTGAAGGTTCAAGTTACGAGATCAAGAGAAAGACTCGACTGGGATTTTACGAGATCGTATCAAAGACTCGAATTGAACAAGAAAGTGTTTCATTATTTTAACGAGGTTGACACATTTAAACGAACTATCCTCAAGACACCTTGTTTCATGGTTTAAGGAGCTTGACACAAGACAAGGAACTTTGCTCCGACAACCTTGTTTCATTTTTTAAGGAGCTTGACACAGGAAAAGAACCATGCTCCAATGACCTCATCATAATGAACAAGAAGTCATCGCTTCCAAGAGTTTCCCATTCGATGGAAGGAAAACATCTTGGAAGTCAGGACCCAATGCCCCCAAAAAACGATGCACGACGGCATCATCACTGAGCACAGGCACAGGGTAGGTAGCCACATAGTTGACCTGCGGTGGGGCAGATACAACGGGTGGATAACAACCAGGAAGGGATGATGGTGGGATAGCTACCATATCACGACCAAAGAACGAAAGCTGATCAATGGTCATGATCTGCCTTCATGCGGAAAACAGACCACACGAAAAAGGGAGGAGACAAGCGCTCCCATGGCATAGGTGTAATCACGCCCTAAGAGCAGATTGAAATCCAAGGGGCCTGGAACAACCATCACGTCCATATGGATAGTTTTACCTCCCAAAGTAACAGGTAACCTTGGAAGGATCCCTAAGGGTTGACTCGTTCTTCTGTTAAATGCCAACAGATTCTGTGTAATAGGCGCAAGCGGCGGTGAGCCAAAATCTTGCCAAGTAGTTGAGGATAGAACACTAACAGACGTGCCTTCGTCTATAATGGTGCTGGGTACGACCAGACCAAGAGCCTGTACTATGATCTCGAAAGGCACATAAGACGGAAGGCGGTATCCTGCAAATCGACTCTAGTCAAAGGAAGCGACCAGACTACTCGGAGGGGCTACCATCGAATTGAGAAGGTCTTCCCCTAGTGTTACAGAAGAAGAAGAAGCATCCTCCACGACCTCCATCTCGAAGGTGGGAGGAGTATCCTCCGGGACCTCCGTCATGGGAGGTGGAGGAGCAGCTTCTTGAGGTATGGGGATAGGAGAATCCTTCTCCAAGTCCAAGGAATCTAAAGAAACAAGAATAACATGAGGGGTGTGAGGTCCACTCTCGACGGAAAAGAGCTGGTGCACCGTAGACAGGGCCAGCTCAATTGATCCCACGACCAATGGTTGGGCAGGGATGGATTCCTGAATTTGAATTTCCGAGGGAGCGAGATCGACCAAGGATGACTCTTGACCAATCATAGGATCAACTGGTGTAGGAATCAAAGAAATCCGATTATAACCAACTGGAAGGCATGGTGTAGAACCGGTCGAGTTGTCCAAGACTCGCTTGGCTTCATCCATATATGGACAAAGGTGAATGGCATGGTGCCCTTCACACAACTTACAGGGATTAGTGAGCTTACCCTTCTTCTTAAGAGTTTTACCAACACCATTTGAAGACGTGCCCCCAACCTGACTCCCAGAAGCCAAAGGCAACGATGGGCGACCGTTGGACCATACTTCGAGTACCTTTGGAATTCCAGGGCAGTCTCGAAGAAGATGGTATCCCGTGCACAACATGCAAGGGAACTTGACTTTCCGTGGAGGGTTGGGAGGTTTATCAAGAGGATACTTCTTAGGCGCAATAGCCGCAGATCTAGCCTCTCCTTTATCGGACTTCTTCTTCTTTATCTTCTTCTTTTTCTTCTTAACCACCTGGTTACTCGATTCCAGACTTTCACCAGGCAAAGTAGAAGAGGGGGACGCAGAAATAGGCGAAGAAGGGGAGAGGTCCACCTTGGAATCAACATGATGTTGTTCTGGTGGAGGAACTGATTGAACAGTAGTGGAGACACCCGGGACCACAGAGGTTGAAAACAACCAAACAAGAAACCCAACAGTTAACCCGAGAAGGGACAACGTTGCCAGATAAGGAGCACCAACATTTCCAAAGGGAGGAAACGGACCAGGATTCCCATCGGAGGGGATTCCTTGGTTGGTGAACTCTGGAAAGTTGCCATCAGAAATGATCTTCAGAACAACACCCTAAGGAAACTGTAGAAATTTGCTGAATAATGATTAATTATCCACCGAGACTATCCTGATCACATATCAATTCGAATTCATATGCAACACATAATCTCTTCCACTTAGATCATCACACATGCAAAAATAAAACAAGCGATAGCACATCAATTCATTATACACATTAACACAGTATGTATGGGGAAAGCTTATAGCTGAAAACCCCGCAGCTATTGTGTATATTATAATGGAGAAATCATGTAACAAACTCAGTACAATACTCCTCACAAGTACTCAGTACTTTCTCATAAAGTTACACAAAAACTAGCTTGGTTTTGAACATGTTACTGGTTCAAAACTCACCACTAATTGCCTTGCCTCTATTGCGCAATCATGGCCTGTCTATATAGAGATCCAAGGTTCGAATCTCCTTGGCTTGACAGCACAATCATCATGGGCAATTCCTCCAAGTGTGGTGCAAATCTCATGCACAACTAATGTCGCCACTGATAGCTAACTCCACCCTTTCATCTACCTCTTTCACTGGTCTCCACTGAACTGTCCATGCACTGTAGTGAACCGATGTGTTCTTGAGTTGAATAATGAGTTACTAATTAATGAATTAAATAATATTTAATTCACTCCACTCATTACTAGTTGATTAGCTAGTTAAACTAATCTCAACTAGTTCAACTAAGTTAAACCGAACACAACTCCACCAACTGTCTCATCAACTCCACCAAACTTCTGCCACTGAAGTCCTAACCGAAGTCAACCATGCATGAGCTCACCAAACCCTTAGGAATAGCATAATTCCTCTGTCGTATGCATGAGCCACTTCTGTAGCTCGAACTGAAGTGCTCCAAGAGAGTAACCTGAAGTTTAGAGTCCAAATATTATTAAGGGTAAATAATATTTGACTTCCCTATTTTTAGGATAGGCAGTCTAAAAATAGACTTCGACCTATAGGTCCAAAAAATAGAGGTCCATCTATTTTTACCAACATGACCAATACTCCAAGAATAACACACTGCAACCCCTGGACCATGCTCCATATGTCTAAAAATAGACATAGTCTAAAAATAGACTTTGCGCCAGAATTTGCCTGCGGGCCCACTTAGTGAAGGCGACTTCATTTCACTAAGCTCCATCATCTTGCTGCATTTTCAACACTCCCTCTCAGCAAGATATGGATTATCCGCAACCCCTATCCTGCCTCTGTGGAATTCAAACTTGCTCCTGGTGAGCGCCTTCGTCAGGATGTCGGCATCCTGATCCTCCGTGGGAACATATGAAAGCATCATGATTCTCCGCTGAACACAATCTCTGATATGATGGTACATGATGTCGATGTGTTTAGACCTATCATGAAATACTGGATTAGCCGAGAGTTTAATGCAACTCTGGTTATCACAGTAGATCACTGTAGGCTCCAAATGCAACCTGAACAATCCTGCGAGGATCTTCCTCATCCAAATAGCCTCGCATGCAGCCAAGCTTGCTGCCATGTACTCGGCCTCTGCTGAACTGAGTGCCACGGATCTTTGCTTCCTACTGTACCAGGAAACTGCTGTCGACCCAACGCTGAAAACTCCTCCAGATGTGCTCTACCGGTCCGTTGGGCTCCCTGCCCAATCTGCATCAGTGAAGCCAGAAAGCTTCGCTCCATCCTCCTGTCTGTACCATAGACCATATCCCGATGTGCCACTAAGATAACGCAATACATGCTTGCTTGCCTTCCAAAAGAGCTTGGTAGGCTTAACCATAGCTTGCGAAAGCTAGTTAACTGCATAGCATATATCGGGTCGTGTATTGACCAGATACATAAGCGACCCCACCAACTGTCGATAGACAGTGGCATCCACTACCTCCGCTGAAGTAGCATCCTCCTTCCTCCAACCACCAGCAAGAGGAGTGTCAACAGGCTTGCAGCCTTGCATGTTGAACCTCTCCAGAATCTCTCGGGCATACTTGCCCTGAGAAACAAACAGTCCTCCGCTGCGCTGCCAAATCTCCAATCCCGGGAAATAATGAAGGATGCCCAAGTCCTTCATCTCAAACTCTCGTGCAAGATCCTCCTTGCATGAAAGTATCAACTGCTCATCGCCAGTCAAAATCAGATCATCTACATACAGTATGATGATCAACAACTTCCCCTCCACCACAATCTGGTACAGGTTAGGATCCGCCTTACTCTTGGAGAATCCAAGCCCGGTGAAGTAGCTGTCTATCCGAGTGTACCAAGCACGAGGTGCTTGCTTCAGCCCGTACAGTGCTCTCTTGAGTCGGCACACATGCGACTCACTGCTGAAGATCTCAAAACCTTCAGGCTGCTCTATGTACACTTCCTCCTCAATAACTCCATTGAGGAACGCAGTCTTCACATCCATATGATGAATGTGCCACCCCATCTGCGCTGAGAGAGCAAGGATCGTCTGTATGGAAGAGTACCTTGCGACAGGTGCAAAAGTCTCCTCATAGTCAATCCCCTCGATCTGTGAGAAGCCACGGGTGACAAATCTCGCCTTGTACTTCTCCACACTCCCGTCAGCCGCCTGCTTCACCTTGTAGATCCATCGCGAACCCACCACTGATTTCCCCACCGGTCTTGGGACAATCTCCCATGCACTGTTCCTGATGATCGAATCATATTCTTTGATCATGGCATCAACCCATGCGGGTTCCTCCACAGCTTCCTCAAAATAGGATGGCTCTGTCACAACACATTGACTCACAAGAACCATGTATCCAGTGTACCGATCCGGTGACTGCCTCTGTCTGCGCTGTGCTGTAGGTGGTCCTACAACCTTCTCTGCATCTCGAGCCAGTCGCTCAGCTTCTGTAGTGCGCATGCGCCCTCTGATGGTTGGCACTGCATGGGTGGTTTCTTTGAATCTCCTTCTGTGGTCGATCCACATCTCGAGGCACATCTCGGAAGTCTTCTCCTTAGAACTAATGTAGCCTCTCATCTCGCATGCAAGTGTGTAAATTTCCTCCCTCTCAAGCGAACACTGCATGGCTTTCTCCTCCCGAAATTTTATATCCCGTCGCACAACAGTCTTGCGACTGTCTGGCACATACACCCGATAGTTGTGAGGTGTATCAGTGTACCCCACAAATATTCCAACTTCAGCAGTTGGATCCAGCTTCCTTCTCGCATCCTTCGTCACATGCATGTAGACAGGAGAACCAAAAATCCACAAATGGGAAATATCAGGCCTCTTGCCAGAATAAGCCTCCTTCGGTGTACTCATGCCAAGAACCTTGTGAGGACAACGGTTCTGCACATACACTGCTGTATTGCATGCCTCAGCCCACAAGTGAAGGGGTAGGCCCCGATCATGCAACATCGCCCGTGCAGCACCCACGATCGTTCTGTTCTTCCGCTCAGCCACCCCGTTCTGCTGTGGGTTATGGGGTGCGATGAGCTCTCTCCGAATCCCTTCTGCACTGCAGAACTCCTTGAATTCAACCGAGATGAATTCACCACCGTTATCACTCATTAGAGCAATCACCCTCTTCCCCGACTCCTTCTCGACCAGTGCTTTAAACTCACAGAACTTCGCGAATGTATCGCTCTTCTTCTGCATGAAGAAGATCCAGCACTTTCGAGAGAAATCATCAACAAAGATCACATAATACCTGTGCTTTGCTGTCGAAGCAACTGAGAAAGGACCACACACGTCTGTGTGAAATCTCTCAAGGATCGTCGTGGCGCGACTATCCTTCTCGTGAAAGGTAGCTTTCACATACTTCCCTAAAGTACACCCCTTGCACTGATCTGACTGCGCAAGAGTGCCCTTAGGAAGCCCAGTAGAAATCTGCTGCAGAATCTTCAAAGCTCCATGGTGAAGGTGGCCCAATCTCCTGTGCCACAGCTCGCCCTCATCATCCCGGCTCACCACTTCTCCCGCCTTGCATGCCATAGCTGCGCAGCCATATACCTGCAACTGATAAAGGTTCTTGGTTCGAACCCCTATCTTCCGGGTCTCTCCAGTAGTCTTACTGCGCAGGAAGGCTTTTCCTTCGCCGAAGACCACATCATACCCCTTATCCTCCAACATCGCCACAGAGATCAAGTTCTTCTTCAATCCAGGTACATGCATGACATCCTTCAATACAAAGGGTTTACCAGACTCCCTCTGAAAGGATATGGTACTGATACCAGTCGCACTGTATCTACCATCATCGCCCATATCGATGTGCACACCCAAATCTTTGTCCTCCAGATCTGAGAACAACTCCTGATCTCCCGTCAGATGAAATGATGCACCGCTGTCCAAGAACCATACCAATCCCAACACACTTGAAACCAAGCATGCGATCAGTGAAAAGTCAAGCTCGAACTGTGAAGCCAAAGCTTCTCCATCTGCAGATCTTCCCGCTTGCTTGTTCTTCTTCTTCTTTGGAAAATTGGTAGCATAATGTCCGTGATCGTGGCAGTGAAAACACTTCACTTTCGCCATATCCTGCTTCTTGACCTTTGCACCAGAATGAGAGGTTTTCTTACCCTTCCCTTTCTTTGCTTTGGCAACCAAAGCACAGTTTTCTTCATCAGCTCCCTTTGATGAAGATCCATCACGAATAGTCCTCCTTATCTCCTCCTGCATGAGATCCGCCCAAAGGCGCTCCCATCCCGGCAACTTCTCCCGACCATTGACACTATCTTGATATGAGTGCCAAGCCTTCGGAAGACCAAGGAGAGCCAAGTTGACCATGTCCTCTTCTTCGACAGTCACCCCCACACTTCCCAGCTCATCTCTGCATTGAGTGAACTTCGTGAGGTATTTGGCGATACTGTCGCCTTTCTCCATCTTGATGTTCCTGAGCTTATCTTTGAGCGCCAGCTTCCTTTGGTCGCTCTTACTCTGGAATAGATCCGTCAAAGCTTTCCACATTAAAAATGGAGAAGCCTTTCCATGTAGGCTGGATACAATATGATCCTTGACGCCCTCCAACAGGATCCTTCGACATTTCGCCATCTTCTTTTGCCATACTTCGACTTCAGCAGGATCAGTGGGCTTTTGGACATCCGTATCTACGAACTCCTTCAGACCATTATCTTCTAATACCGCCTCCATGCGATCCTTCCATGCAACATAATTCGAACTGCCTTCAAGAGCATATTCGAGTCGCAAACCGTTGAAAGACATTTTCAACACCGGCACCAAGAAAACAAAACTGCTGCAAAATTCGAATTCCACTTCAAAGCTCAACCGCTCTAGATCTGTGAGAACAAATTATCTCTAGCACAGAGATCGACTGCAAGGGGCGTTTATTGGATATATCACCTTTCAAAGAAAGGATGGATCCAGAGGCTACCTGGCCCGCATGCAGACTATGTCTACCGAAATAAGTTTGTAATCACTATGATGATCAATCTCTGCTTCAATAGCTCCGATACCATGTAGAAATTTGCTGAATAATGATTAATTATCCACCGAGACTATCCTGATCACATATCAATTTGAATTCATATGCAACACATAATCTCTTCCAGTCAGATCATCACACATGCGGAAATAAAACAAGCGATAGCACATCAATTCATTATACACATTAACACAGTATGTATGGGGAAATCTTATAGCTGAAAACCCCGCAGCTATTGTGTATATTATAATGGAGAAATCATGTAACAAACTCAGTACAATACTCCTCACAAGTACTCAGTACTTTCTGATAAAGTTACACACAAACTAGCTTGGTTTTGAACAGGTTACTGGTTCAAAACTCACCACTAATTGCCTTTCCTCTATTTCGCAATCATGGCCTGTCTAAATAGATATCCAAGGTTCGAATCTCCTTGGCTTGACAGTGCAATCATCATGGGAAATTCCTCCAAGTGTGGTGCAAATCTCATGCACAATTGATGTCGCCACTGATAGCTAACTCCACCCTTTCATCTACCTCTTTCACTGGTCTCCACTGAACTGATCATGCACTGTAGTGAACTGATGTGTTCTTGAGTTGAATAATGAGTTACTAATTAATGAATTAAATAATATTTAATTCACTCCACTCATAACTAATTGATTATCTAGTTAAACTAATCTCAACCGGTTCAACTAAAATAAACAGAACACAACTCCACTAGCTGTCTCATTAACTCCACCAAACTTCTGCCACTGAAGTCCTAACTGAAGTCAACCATGCATGTGCTCACCAAACCCTTGGAATAGCATAATTCCTCTGTTAGATGCATGAGCCACTTCCAAGGCTCGAACTGAAGTGCTCCAAGAGAGTAAACTGAAGTTTATAGTCTAAATATTATTAAGGGTAAATAATATTTGACTTCCCTATTTTAAGGAGAGGCAGTCTAAAAATAGACTTCGACCTATAGGTCCAAAAAATAGAGTCCTATCTATTTTTACCAACATGACCAATGCTCCAAGAATCTCATACCCAACTTTTACTCATGCTCCATATGTTCAAAAATACATAGTTCAAAAATAGATTTGCGCCGACCTGATCATGTCTACCTCTAGTGAAGGCGATTTCATTTCACTAAGCTCCATCATCTTGCTGCATTCTCAACACGGTAACCAACTTTAACCAGGAATATTTACAAGTGCTTAATTTTAAAACATTGAAACAAAACTTCACCGTTTCATATTTTAAGAGTCGAGAAATAGGAAAAGGTGTATGTTGACTTATCGTTTTATAGGATGGCACCGTGAAAGGACAAAAGCGCTTGATGTGACTCTCAAATTTAAAGAGTCAGAAAAGATCAAAATCACCACCAGGAATACTAGGCAAAGGGGTGTACCAAATAACCGTGAACGAATATACACCTGGTTTCTAATAATGAAAGAGAAATCAAATCTGGTTGACTTGATGCAGGAAATATCCCCGAATGCTGTGTCCGGTGTATCACGGGTATAGGGCGGCAGACTCGGCTTCCTATGGATAAAGGATAGAAACCTAGTGGGGTCTCCCTTTATATACTCGATGGTACAGGGAGCACAAGTCCGTACTAGTGCTGTTTAAAGCCAAGAGGCGAACGACAGCTACTAGGTTTAACGACGCCGGAACACGTCTCTAAACTAGACCTCTAAATGTTCGTTAATGTTTCAATGCTTCCTTAGGTAAATTCAGTAAATTTTAAAGTTGATCTTCAATTATGTTCCAGTTTCAAGGCCCTACCGTATGTCATCTGACAATATCCTATATGCAGCTATATGAGAAAAGAAAACTTTTCAATTCGATGAATGCTATCTAGTTAAGGGAAGAGCTTCAAACAATGATGCAACATAAAACAACACTGCAAACGAAATATTTTCCAAACTAGATGACTTTCACTATCCAAAAGTAATTTCAAACATTCAACGATGTGAATAATGCAATGTAATCTATGCAAAATTCTCTTTTTTCCCGAAAACTATGCAATTGTAATCTATGCACAATTTCCTTTTTCTTTTTCAAATAATAAGAATGCACTCAATGCATTTTTCGATGAAATGAGAATCTACTTAATGCATGCTTTCAATGAAAGAGAATGCACTCATAGCGATTTTTAGCTTTCAATCATTAAACAATGTAATCTAAGTTCAATGATGGATCTCAAAAAACACTTTTCAATGCAATGTGATCTAATGCATTTTAACGAAAAGAAAACTATGAGATGAAAACTAAAAGAACGCAAATCTTCTTAATGAAGGATGAATGCAAAAGAGATGTAAACAAACACTAAGAATGCAATCGTTGTTTCAAACACTTTGTAACGAAATCCCTCAAAAGGCGACAAAACATATGAGGTCAAACACAAAGAGGACTTCCAAAGCAAGAGATCAAAACAAGGCATTCATTCCCTTTTACATCAAAAAATCATGGAAAGAAGACATTCCAACCAATGAGCAATGTAATCTATGCTCATACAGTGAAAAGACCGGAAGGGAAAGACACACTGGTGAAGGATTTATGGAAGAAGTCTCAATTTTCATACATCCTGAAATTGGCCCAACTTGTACATTGACAACTAGCGCCAACTGGCGCGACTTACACACTGACAACTAGCGCCAATGGCCAATTGGCGCGGGTTGCTAACTGACAACAAGCGCCAACGCCTGAAAATGAAAAAACGAAGAATTTCTCCCAACCAAGACCAGACTCACCACTTCAAGCAGAATCCAAAAAAAACCCAGAAGCAAAGTACTGACCGAAAGAAGCTTTCGAACAAGGGTAAACCCTAGCACCTACAGGAGATGGCGCGACTGTATGGCTGTAATCCGCGCTAGACAGGGAATGGCGCGAGTGATGAACTGGAAAACCGTGCCAATTGGCGTGACTGTCAGGGTGGAAACCACGCCAATCAAGCCAATTATGAAAAGGTGAAAATCCGGAAAAGCAGAGGTCAGTCTAATCCTCTGGGGCTGAACCAAAATCCAAACACAAAAGAGCCAACCCAAAAAACCAATCAAGCAAGGAGAATCAAGAATCAACTGAAAAGATAAGACAAAACTCCAAGTTGTCCAGTCTGTAAACCAAACCGGAGATCGACTGAAGCAACATTGATCTACTCCGCTAATGCAGAGAAAAAGCGTTTTGAAGGCTATCTGGCTGTGCTTCAGACTCCGTCTATAGTTTACAAATCAAACAACAAGCTGAGTCCCCAGTGGAGTCGCCAAATTGTTGAGGAGGTAAATCCCCTCTGCGGACAGAGGCGATCCCTACTAGCCCAGACCGGGTCTAGCAACAATCAAACACGCTACAGTGCAGGTTCCTAATTGTAAATAAACCGACTTTCGAGGAAGGCTTACCTGGAATCCGACGCTGTCGTTTCTAGAAGAGGTGGTGCTCCTGTTCCTTCGCCCTGGCAGATCACAGCCCTCACGATCTCCGTGATCGGACACCTGCACATGCAAGAAACAACACAAACGCAAGCATAAAATCTAGTGCATACAACTATATATCAGTCGAAGAGGATATAACTCATGAACATGATCAAGAGCAAGAGTGGAACCATAACCGATAGTCGCTTATCATTAAAGAGTCAAAAGAAGAATACAACCATAGCTTCGACGCAGCACTCTCCTTTAGCGGGTCGTCAGCACAACATGTCTTGAAAAAGCCTGTCAGGGATGGGACAAGCCTCTCTCTCCGAATACTTGGCAATAGTCTCCTTGCTTGGATTTAGCCTTAGGGAATCAAGAAGGCTTTTGCAGCATGAAAGCTCTTGGGAACTTAGAAATTTTGCCACCCTTTGGAACTAGCTTGCAAATGGAAATGGGCAAGCTTTTATAGAAGGAGGAAGGGGAGTTGGGATCCCTATAATTATGGGATTGGCCCTATCATCAAGGAAGCTTCCATGAGAGGTGGCAAACCACTTCCTCTCCATGGAAATCCGTAGCCAAACGTCCCAACTCAAGATAGAAATCAGCCCAGTAATTTGTTAGGATGAAACTTCTGCCTTTTATTTTTAAAAAACACCTCTTAATATGGTTGGCGCGGGTACGGCTCTATGACAGAGCGCCAATTGGCGCGCCCTATTTGGAGGATTTCCCCCTTGGCGCAAGGGCTGAACTATGGAACCACGCCAATGGAAAAAGAGCTATTTTTAGGGTTTTTTGCAAGGAGATGTATTTAGGGCAATTAAAGCTCATCTTCAGAGGGATGCAATGAAAGTATTTTAAAGCCTTAACTCTGCCCACAGGTCACGGAATGAGCCCTCCAATGTGCGGGATGGGGATTGTAGGGACGGTGAAAAATTGCTGTGTAACACTATGCTATTGGGTTAGTTCTTACTCAGCAAGGGAATCCAATGGCATATCATAGTGAGACAATTTCAGAAACAGTTTGAAAGTATTCCACCTATGAAAAAGAGATGTATTCCATTGTGCAGGCCTACCGACAATGAAAGTATTACATTTTGGGGAAGGAAAAGATCATGCACATAGATCACTGACCCTTGCAGTTCATACAGACACAAAGGAAGTTCCACAACAGTCACCATTAGAAATGGTCCACATACCTGCAACAATTCCCTTTTGTCATCAAGTTAAAAAAGGGCATGTTAACACCTTAAAATCGTACAACAAAAGACATTAGAAAATGGCAAGAAAAATGTACAAGTGAATATTTTCCATTAGAAAACATCATGAAGGAAAAAATGTAAAAATTATTAATGTTTGATGAGAAATTTTTTGGTCTATGCGCCAACAAAATTAGCACGGACCGCGCGCCTATTTATTCGATAGTCGTGCAGTCATGGGGATGGAGAAAAGTCACTGTTCGAGACCACTTCCAACACTTAGGGAGTTGATTCTCTACCATTGATAGTTAAGGACAACCTAATTGAGGTCTCCCTAAAGATACACATCCCTCAAAGGAATCTCTTGTCCTACTCTTGGGTCACTTTCACTCTTAGGTCAAGAGAGGGAAGAAGAATTCAAAAAATTTCTATATAAGCAGGCCATGGGAAGAGAAAAGAATGAGACTTTTTTATTCTGGAAAAATTTCTATCAAGAAACACTAACATTCAACTATTGAAGTAAGAAGAGTCAAGGCACTAGCATGTTGTCCATATTTCTTCTAAGCAATCCAACATCCTAGTGAAGGAGGAGGCACCACCATTGGAGAGTCTTCACACTCCTTTTGAGAGAGAGAGGAGAAGCTTGCAAAGAAACCAAGGAAATGGACCTCCTTGCTGAGAGTATTTTGAGCTCCATATCTCAAAGGACTTTATGAAATTGTTTTGGCATTGTATTCTTCTACTACCAACTCTAATAAAGGGGGTTTTTCTCCATTATTGTGTTAGCTTGTTTGCTCCATTGAGCTTATAGTCTTGTTTATTTATTTTTGAGTTTATGTTGTTGTATGCATTACTTCCACCATTATTTTTGCTTTACTTTGTTTCAATTATGTCCATAAAAAATCCATTATATTCTCTATAATATTTTCAGGAAACAACCTATTGCTAGAGGAGTGTCATTTGGTACACATGTTGCACAAAGACACCACTACAAAATTGGCGACTGTACTAGTTTATTTTTCTTTGTTTAATAGTTATTTTGCAAGACCTCCTCTCTGCATAACAAGCTACAAGGCACTCATGAATTCTCTATGAATTGTTTAGGACCCCTTGGACCTGTTCTGAGCTTCAGAAAGTTAAAAAAATTTCTTTGTTCCTTGACCGCATGCTATTTTCTCTGATAGACGTGGCTCTGTGCTTGTGTTTAAAAAATCTGCACGGTATTCTAGAAAATAAAAAAAGCCTTGTATTTTTTCCAAATTTTCAGGTGTTTTGGAAACCCTATTTCCTTCACCACTGCACTGTATCATTCTGTTTTTTAGGTTGAATAGTTGTTGTACTAACCATAATTAGTAGAGAAATTAGTGCTTTTTTGTTTCTGTTTACATTTACACATACACGCATTTCTTAACTAGGGGGAAGAGTAAGTGGTCAAATTCCACACATATTTTTCAAAATAGTTTTGCTGAAGTTTATGCACATCACATAGTTTAATTTGTGAAGTAGTAAGCGGCTCATTATCCACAAATATTTTTACTAAAATAAGCTATTTTTTTATTTTCATTAGTCTTGGGACTAGGGTCAAAATTTTAGTAAAGAAATCAAGTAATCTCTGCTTCCCTTGCACCTCTTGGTGAATCTGGGCTTGCATATGAACGTTTTCTGAAAGCACTTTGAACTTCCATCTCCATTAGTTCCACATAGTATAAATATGAGAATTCTAAGTGGCCCACTATCCACAAATCATTTCAATTTTTGCAAGGAAAAATCAAAACACAGAGTGTAATTAAAGTGATAGAGTAAAGGATCATCACATATCCTCATCTTATCACACTTTTGTTTGTTCACATAAACCACACACTAATAATCAATACGATTTGTATTAAAAGGTATCCAGTTTTTGGGGCTTTTATTCTTAACTTACGTTTTCTTATAATCACACACCCTAGAGAAAATTAAGACTCCTAAAAAAAATCATAACATGAATCCATTAAATTCTCCCCACAGGGGCCATAAAAGAAATTATAGTTCAGGTTAGGACCATTGGGGCTAGGCATCCAATAAGCTTCCATGGTCATGTTACATTTTGAAACATAGAATTTTATTATTTAGGGAGCTTAAAATCCTTCAGTCATCCCAGGGAAAATATTTCCCGAGCATTACAAAGACCTAATTAAGAGGGGGTTAGGCTTAGGTCTAGTGCATGCGGTACTCTTTAGGGCTACCCAACCCATATAGTTCTTAGTACTAGTAACTGAATACTGGGAAGATAAAGGCTCAAATTCTCACGTGGGATGAAGGTACTTTAGTGGACAGAATTTAGGGCATCCTTTCCCTATAGGTGTCAGTGCAAACAACACTAGATACTAATTTTCATTACCTTGGTTGGTTCTTTGGCTACTGGAAGGCGTCACCAGTTATTTCTAGACGTTGGCCCCAATACCTATCAGAATATATATATGGAATTCCTAGTTACTCTGGAGTGGTAAGGACGATCATGTCTACTTAGGATTTTTTAATCATACACAAACAAACAAAACCCATATTTTTTTCTTTATTGATCACATAGCTTAATCTAAAGGAGAAATTACCTTTCTGTTTTTAGCTTTGTTTTATGTATGTGATTATATTATTGCATTGATAGTGATATTCCTCCCTCCAATTCAATACAAAATTATGTTACACTAATCGACACCATAGGGGACCCAACGACACCCCATGGATCTAGGCACTTCTTAAACCTCCCCCCATTACTGTGGGGAGTGCGGGGCCTCTCACCATTTAGGTGTAGAGGACGTCACGCCACCACCGTTATAAGATATTCAATTATCAGGGAAAATTTAATCGGAACCCCCAAGGGTCACCAGTAATCACACCAATCACAACCCCGCAAGGGCCACCAAATGGTACCCCTTTGGGAAGCACTCATACAACTCCTCAAAGCACCCGCCAAGGTAGTATTCCACAAGCATATCACTAGAGGACCCCTTTCCAAATACCTATTCAACATCATCATATGATGGATTTCAATTCACAATTACCTTTCTTAGCATAATTAAACCTACCAGATCTAGTCAAATTAAAAAATGACCCTGTTGAATATGACCTTAATTGGCTAACCATGCCCACTAAGCTCCCTTCAGACATTCCAAAATTTGAAGGAAGGAAAATCGAAGACCCAGGGAACCATATCATGAATTTTAACATGTGATGTTCATTGAACAACATCAGAGATGATACCATTTGACTACCACTATTTCAACGTACATCGAAATGATATATTGAACATCCATCTCCATCACATGGAACCTTTGGCGCTCTAGTGAAAGCATTCCTCACTTTTTTCCAGCTCCTGATTCATCATGATTCGAGAATGGAACTCCTCACCCATTTCAGAAAAAAACCCATTATTCACATATCGAACCATATCCACGAATGGCGAAAACATCGTAGCTTGTGCAAAGCTATTCTTGACGATAGGGTTCTCCTAGAATTATCTTTGAAAACACTCACAACAAAAATTTAAAAAGATGTGGCAACACAAAACCTATGTAACAAGGAAGACACCATCAGTGAAGCCTAACAACTAGAGATTATTTACACTGAGTCTGGATATATCTATCATATCCTTCTAAATGCCTCATGCCTGCAACTTACAGAGGAGTACTAGGCACATCAAATAATCTTGGCATATTGATAGGGTCCATAGCCCAAACTCAACCTAAAAACATTCAACATTATCCTACATATTAATTTTCTAATCAAACATATGATACCCCACATAATGTATCACAACCAGGATACTATCATAATCAGCCTGCACCCTTGTAGAACATAACTAATAGGGAAAACCAATACCATCAACCACAAGCAGGCCCATACCCTCCCTATTAGGGGACTCAATACTCAACTAGGAATGCCGACACAAGAGAGTCATCCCAACATGCATACATCAACTAGGGGACAGGAAACCAATACTCTCCTTTCCCCACATAAAATATACCACAAGAAAAAAGCAACGCAGGGGTGCAACCCTCCCAAGCTCAAAAACAATCGTCATATGACTAGGAGAATAATAATAACCCTCCGAAAGTTTCAAAGAAAAAACCAAAGAGCAGACAAAAGGGAGACCTTGGATAGTTGGGTAGCAATCAGAAACGCCCCCTCCCCCATGATATTAGGCTGGTGGTAATCCCAAACGAAATCAAAACCAAGAACCAACCAAAAACTCTCAGAGGCATAACAAGACAACTAGTCTAAGGACCAGTCATTCTTGTGTCATATTTGGGGGGTATGGTCATTACACCCACCACTATCCCAAGCTCCCTAAGCTAAAGAGACTTCAGGGAAATATGGGACAAGGGGGGGAAAACTAGGAGCCTACAGTCATGTAGGAACCTCCCCCCTATCAAGGGGTGGTTAATACGCAACAGCAACAACCACCCGAGAAAAAAAAATACTAGAGGGAACACTCAAAAAAATTGTGCTATATACATGGCATGATAAGAATTGTTCTTGCAAATGTGAAACATAAATTATGAAGCACCCCTGGATACCAACCCTTCAGGATCGAGCACGAGCGCACCCATAACACCATTAACCATCTATGGGGTACCTATTGAGCCAATGCAAAAAATGGTAAAAAGGTCCCATGAGGTGCACAAGACATAATTCCAAATATTGTCATAGTTATAACATTGTGGACAACGTGGCTCAGTCCCCCTCAGTTATGTTAGCATTAGAAGTACTGCAATTTTGTCCAGCCCAACGGAAATCCTTACTTTCAATGTTAGGCACAATCAACCCTTCCAAGTCCCTCTTAATGGTATTCAAACTAGATAAGGAAAGCCCTCATCTTCCTTCTCTAGTCACTTTTCAAATCCTAGTTTTGATCCAGAACATCACCATTCATCATTGCATCATGGATGAAGGAGCATCCACATGTATCATGTCAAAAATGGTTTGGCAGAAGTTAGGGTCACTAGAACTGAAACCATCTGACATCATTCTTAGAGCATATGACGGGTGCCCATCTGCCCCAGTAGGTATTTTTCAAGACATACCTATTCACCGTGCAAGCAAGACTATGCTCATTTACATTGAAGTCTTAGACGCGCAACTAGACTATAACATCCTCCTTGGGTAGAGTTTTATGTACGTAATGGCCGCGGTAGAATCCTCCTTATTTAGAGTAATGATGTTCCCCCATGAAGGAAAATTCATTACCATCGACCAACTCATGTATTATAAGAAGAAACATATGACTGCCCTTGATGACGTACTACCATATGTAGATTCATATACAGAGCTGATCACAAATTACATGCAATTTTCTTGTGGCCAATTCAAACCATCCAATCTCCTCAAAACATACCCAGGAGAACCCCATGTGTTACTAGGGGGAACCCAAGAAACCACAGGGGATGCGGTGTGCATGATGAGCGTTGAAATTCAACAAGAAAATGCACCACATACTAGTGTGGGATTCTAGTCACACATGAGTGAGGAATTCAGTGACACATTAGTGCTAAATGTGGGCGTCTAATTTTTAAACAAATTGGACAATAAATTGTAATATTATCTCATAACAACTTGTAATAGTTAACTAAGTGTGATATACTTATTTAGCTCAATAATTTCAAGTTCAGGGTCAAAGGTGAGGCATGTAGAGTGTTTTTATTATTTGCAGGGTCCAGTTGCAGTTGTAGCGCTAGTGTGGTGTGAGTGCAATCAGTTAACTCAAATTAATTGAGTCAAAATCAGTTTAACTAGTTCTAATTGAGTGATGAGCCAGTGGAAGGTCAAGTGAATTAAAATAGATTTAATTCACAAGTAGTGATCTACCAAGTAACCGATGATTCACTATTAATAGCTGCATGCATGTCAATTATGATGATGACCCATCTGAGACAAAGGTTAAAGGTAATTAAACCATCAGTTGTATTATTAGCGAATTTCCCGAGTGCAATTATAAAGCCATGGGATACCCATGATGGATTGCGTAGTCAAGGAAGGTTGGAATTCCTATTTAATAAGAATTATTTTTCCTAAGGATTGCGTGAGCAAGGCAGGCTGAAGGTGGGAAGGAAATTGACTATGTATTGGTCCAATTTTGCCTATATTAGTGTGAGACGATTGGTAGAGTGTATTAGGTTCTTGTGAGCACACATGCATTGTATTGTTTCATGATTCCTTGGCTAGTTATACAATAGAGATGGAGGGGTTTTGAGTAGTTGCTTTCCCTAGGAAAATCTTGTGTTGTGTGATTGATTTACTTCTTTTATGTTTGAATGTGATTAAGTGATCATGATTTATTTTCTCGAAAATATTGTAGAAGGATTTCCTATTATCTTGTTTTAGTACATCGCATGATCAAATTGAAATCCATTGGTGTGATTTCTACATGGTATCGTAGTGCTAGGAATCACAATAGTGGAGAAGAAATTGAGTTTGTGTTGAACAATATTCAAATTTGCACGTACTTTCTTTGGAGCTATAAGAGGATCAAGACGTCTTTCAATGGCTTGAGACTCAAATATGCACTCGAGGGAATTTCAGATTACATTGCATGGAAGGATAGGATGGAGGGAGTGTTGGAGGACAATGGGTTGAAGGAATTCGTAGATAATGATATTCCTAATCTCGTAGCAGCAGATTCCCAACTTCTTGATGCATGGAAGAAGAAGGTAGCAAAGGCGAGGAGGATCTTGTTAGAGGGAGTTAGAGATCATATTGTCTTGAGTCTCCATGGAAAGGCTACTCCATATGCTATGTGGAAGGCCTTGACAGATTTGTTTCAAAGCACCGGTGACCACAAAAAATTGACACTCAAGGACAATCTTAGGAAAATCAAAATGGAGAAGGGAAACACAATCGAGAAACACTTGACCAAGTTCACTCAATGTCAAGATGAGCTTGGAAGTGTTGGGATTACTGTAGCTGATGATGACTTGGTGAGCTGAGAATTTCTAGGCTTTCCCAAGAGTTGGCATAGTTACCAATAATTTTTGAATGGGAGCGAGAAGTTACCAGATTGGGAGTGACTTTGGTCAGATTTGGTAAAAGAAGAGTTTTGACAGAATACCAGGGATGGATCCTCATCCAAGACTGATGATGAGGAAAATTGTGCCTTGGCTGGTAAGGCAAAGAAGGGGAAGGGGAAGAAGTCCTATTCCAAATTTGAGACTGAAAAAATAAGGAAAGAAGCGTGACATGTCAAAGTTGAAATGTTTTCACTGTCATGATCATGGACACTATGCCACAAATTTTCCACAAAAGAATAAGAACAACAAGAAGGCTCCGGGAGCTGCATTGGGTGAAGATTTGGCCCCACAGTTTGAGTTGTAATTCTCTCTCATCGCATGCATGGTGTCAATTGTGATGGGATCTATGTGGTACTTGGATAGTGGAGCATATTTCCACATGACAGGAAACAAATAACTCTTTATTAGCTTGGAGGAGAAGGATCTTCATATGCACATCGAGATGGGTGATGATGGGAGGTATAATGCTACCAGGATTGGTACAGTTGCCTTCCAGAGACAGTCAGCTAAACCTTTCATATTAAAATATTTCATGTGTTGGGGTTCCTATGTTTTGGCCATATTGGCGAGACCAAAAGATGAGACAACATAAAAACCACTTTCAGACCTTAGGATCTAGCCCTCCTAGGTCTAGAGAGGGATCTCTCTATGATAGTCAAAGTATATTTGTCTTTGAAGCTCAAATGTTAAGATGTTAGGCTAGTTATAGGCACAAGGTTTGTTTGTTTGATTGTTTTGATTGTTTTGATTTGGTTACTGGTTATCAAGAAAGAAAGGTTCAATGTAAGACAAGGATCAGAAAAGAGGGATAAGGCAGAGGTGAAGTACTCCAGAAAAGCATTCAAGACCATTGGACAATGGAGTCAGGAAAGGATTTTCTTGCTAATCAATAGGCAGGCTTTCAATTAGGCTATTAATCTAAAACATAGGATATTAAATATGAATGCATGATATGGAAAGTTCGAAGGGGAGGATATAACACAAATTTCAGAGCACAAAGTTAAAGACCAGCTGGTCGCACAAGGATCCTAGTGGACAGGGCTAACTCTAATCCCTAGTGTTCCCAAATCTTCCAACTAAATCCATAACAAGAAACATCTAAGAACTGAATTCATTTAATTCATACATCAGAGAGCAGGCAATAACATCCACTACACTGGTTAAACCAACTGAAATAATTTCTTAGATAATACATTTAGAAGAGAAACATAAATGGCAAGGAGAGCAGAAACATAGGGTACCTAACAAGGGTAAATCCTATGCCAATATTCTGATGCAAGCCAGTAGAAACAAAATGAAATGAATTAAAACACAGAGATAGGAAAACATCACCGCTGCTTTAGATCAGGATCCAAAGAAATGTGCTTGTCATATTAAATAGCAATACCAGTCAAGTACAACATTGCCAATAGCTGAATACTCAGTCTGAAAACATCTCCTTCAACCTATCTTACAACTTTACACAGAGACTGTGTCTCAAGAGAAACTACTTGCAGTTCTCTGATAACTGATCAACAACCTTTACAATGAGTTTCTTCATGAATTTATAGCTCCAGTGGAGCAGAGAAGGTAGGTGAGAAACTAAATGCAGTATTAGAACTTCTGAAAGAAAAAGGGCCGAAACCCATCCTGTTTAAATTCTGAGCATTCAATTCCTGTCACTCTTTGGATGGAAGAGTGGTCTTCTTCAGGTTTCCATTAATTCCAGGTATGCCTCTTGATGTACTTTGATCTGCACGACTCTGTGGTGCTATTGGTGAATAAACAAAAGATAAATGAATGATTAAGAAGTCTACCATACTGATGAAATAAATTCTTTGATAGTACCGGGGCTGTTTCAGGGTAGAAAATCTCTCCAGAACACGGCATAGATTGAACACTGCATGGGCGATTTGTCCTTTATGGAGGAAAAACATTCTGCTGCTGTAGAAACCCCTGATATGTATTGATTTCCATGCACTGTACCTTCTGCGTGGTCCCTGGGTCTTCAATCCAGTACTTTGCCTCTAAATATTTGAACCTAAGGCTTGTATGTCTTCATTTGCATGCCTTAAGCTCTTTGCTGCTCCATTTATATCTCTGACTGTGAAATCTGTGTGTTAATGGCACCGGAAATATTTGCAGAGTTTGAACTCTGCTCTTTAATGCAAGTCCTGTCAGCCACCTTCCCGAGCTATATTTTATTATCTCGGCCTTTGGAAGTGGTATTTTCCTGCGTTTATGTCACTGTGACGGAGATAATAAGCTATGGTGGTTTCCCGTCTACCTGCAACCCTGCAGAACACGAAAATTTTAAGAAAACAATGAATGGGGTGGTGGATGCAGCGCGGGTGATGAAAATGGTCGTGTGACTGGTGAAATGGCGGAATAATGGAGATGAATGATGGAGGGAAGCCTTAATGGTGGAGCGCAGAGGAGATTTAAATGAAAAACCTTAATAAACCCGACCTATGAACAAATATATGGGATGGGGGAGAATATACGACGGGTACACGTGGGGTGTGACATGGCGGGACCGGGAGATGTTGGAACAGTCAACAACAGGGGAAAACAAAGCAGGGCCGTCGGATCTCAGAGGATATCGACGGTTGAACACACAGCGGAGGGCAACGGACGGTGGACCAAGAGTACGGAGACCATGTCTTAACCCCGCGCAACTTTGTGGAACAGCGACCGTTGGATGGGCCAGGGCAGATCTGACGGCTATTATGCATATCGCTCTGCATCCACGGACTAAATTTAACGTGCGTTGGGAGGGTGGTTATGCCATCGTACAGGTGCCATGCGTCATTTGTTGTATGGAATCGCTCCCAAAAAGGAAATACCGCCCTCCGCCCAAAGGCGGTGCGATATAAACCAGCGGGTTGGTACAACGAGCGGGTGCGGGGACCACAGGGGGACGGAGGGAGAAGGACCGTCGGATTTGAAGTTTCGGATGGACGGCTGAGATGCATCGAACGAGCTATGAACGGGTTGGATGATGGAGGCTGCGGGGCGACGATCGCCGTTCATTTGTGAAGATCGATGGTCATAAACGCGCCCGATGAACGCAAGGAATAAGCGCCTTTCGCCTAGCACCCGGTTCTAGCATTTGGTCATGTGGGGGGAAAAGGGGCGGGGCTAGGCCGAAAGGGGCTTAGGCGCGCAGAGAGAAAACATGGTTTTCGGCCCATTTTTAAAGCATTTAAGGCCATCCAAGGGCAACGATAGGGGAATGAGGGGGATTTAGGCATAAGCAAAGGGAGTGGGTGGGATTTCATGGATATTTTGGGAAGTTTTAGGAGAGAAAGGGAAAGTTAGGGGGAACAAAGGGGACCTTGAGAGAGGGAAAAGAGGGGCGAAAATGGAGCATTTTTCAAGGGTATAAAAGGCAGAATAAGGCCCTTTGGAGCATAATTCTTTATCATCAAGGCCTATTGACTCAGAACAGCAGAGGGACACAGTCACAAGGCGAGGAACCTGAAAAGGCTACAAGGATGATGTGTTTTCAAGGGAAATGCATTCCTTGTAGGCTTATAAAACAAATTAGCCCCTTGCTTGCTTTGTCAAGGAAATTATAAGGGGCTAACATCATGCATGTAACAGGCTTGAAAAAGAATTTAGTTTCAGTTGCTATGTTGAAGGATCTTGGATATGATGCGGTTTTAAGTGAAGGAAAGGTTTTCCTTAATTGCAAAGCCACAGGACAAGTAAAGAAAATTGGGATTCGTGTGAAGAAACTCTACAAACTTGATGTAGATGGTTGCAAACATTGAGCAGTAAAGTAGGGCAGGTGGTGAGTCAGGATAAAGGTGAGTTATGGCACAAAATATTGGGTCATCTACACCACAGTGCTTTGAGGATCATGCAACATATTTCTACAGGTATTCCAAAGGGTACTCTTGTGCAGATAGACACATGTAAGAGATGTACCATGGGGAAGTATACAAAGGCCACCTTTCATGAGGAGGATAATTGAGTAGCGACAATCCTTGAGAGAGTTCACTCAGATGTATGTGGACCATTCTCAACAGCTTCCACAATAAAGCACAGGTATTATGTGATTTTTGTTGATGATTTTTATAAAAAGTGTTAGATCTTCTTTCTACAGAAGAAAGATCAGACATTCTCAAATTTTTGTGAGTTCAAAGCACTGGTAGAGAAAGATACATGGAAGAAGGTGAAGGCTCTAAGGAGTGACAATGGTGGTGAGTATATATCGAATGAATTCAATAAATTTTGCGCCAAAGAAGGAATTCAGAGAGAATTTATTGCACCTCATAACCCATAATAGAATGGGGTTGCAGAAAGAAAGAACAGAACAATTGTGGGAGCAACACGAGCTATGCTACATGATCAGGGCCTACCATTGCGTCTATGGGTAGAGGCATGCAACACAATAGTCTTTATGCAGAACCGTAGTCCTCATCAGATACTTGGTATGAGTACACCAAAGGATGCTTTTCCAGGTAAGAAACCAGATGTTTCATATTTTAAAATTTTTGGCTCATCTGTCTATTTCCATGTGACCAAAGGTGCCAAGAAGAAGTTATAAGCAACAACAGAAGTTGGGATATTTTTGGGGTACATTGAAGCTCCCCACAACTGTCAGGTGTATTTTTTGGCTAACAGGATGACGATTGTCAGGAGAGATGTTAAATTTGATGAGGATAAATCCATGCGATTGTCCCTTGAGAGGGAGCTTGAATTGCATGCAGGTGAGGAACTCTTAGTTCCAAAGGACGAACCTCATAATGTGGAGCAACCACAAGAAGAGGATCATGGAGTGGAAAAAACCACTCATGCAGAGGAAAACACCAAAAATGGTAGGAATCACACTAAAGAGGCTGATAGATTGATGCTAGAGGCGACAAAGAATGTATGTGCACCTACATCACAACCCAGGCAGAGAAGGTCCCTAGAAAGGTATACTAGATACATGGCTCTTAAGAGAGAGTGTATTGTGACAGAACCATCCTCTTTTGAGCAAGAAGTGCAGCAACCAACATGGGTCAATGCCATGGTTAAGGAGTATGAATCAATTATCAGAAACAGTGCATGGGAAGTGGTCCCAAGACCCATGGGGAAGTCAGTGGTTGGATATAGGTAGATCTACAAGGTGGAGCAAGAAACAGATGGGAATGTGGAGAAATACAAGGCTAAATTTGTGGCCATAGGATTCTCACATGTGGAGGGGACTGACTATGAGGAGACTTTTGCACCGGTTGCAAGGTACTCATCGATTAGATCTATCGTTGCACTCTCAGCGCAGATGGGGTGGAAGATACATCAGATGTATGTAAATACAAGCTTTCTCAATGGATTTATTGAGGAATAAGTTTACATTGAGCATCCAGAAGGTTTTTAGACCTTTGACAGGGAGTCGGATGTGTGCAGACTCAAGAGAGCACTATATGGGCTGAAGCAAGCACCTCATGCTTGGTACACCAGGACGAACAACTATTTCACCGGGTTGGGCTTCACAAAGAGTGAATCGGATGTGAACCTATATCATATTATTGTTGATGGTAAGATTTTGATTAATTTACTTTATGTTGGTGATCTTATACTGACAGGTGATGAGCATCTCATAACTTCTTGCAAAGAGGATCTTGCAAGAGAGTTTGAGATGAAGGAAATGGGGCTCTTGCATTATTTCCTTGGCTTGGAAATATGGTAAAGAGATGGCGAGCTATTTTTGTCTCAAGGAAAGTATGACAGGGGGATTTTGAGGAAGTTCCACATGGAGGGAAACAAACCCATGGAGACTCCTCTTGCAGGAAACTCGAGGAAGGAGGATGCTACTTCATGTGAGGTAGTGGATGCTACTGTTTACAGGAATCTTGTGGATTCACTTATGTATTTGGTGAACACATGACCAAACATATTATATGTCGTTAACCAACTTATTCAAGCTATGGTTAAGACCACCAAGATCTTTTGGAAGGTAGGGAAGCATGTGTTGAGATATCTCAGGGGCACTACAGAGTATGGATTATGGTACAAACGAACAAAGGGAGTGAAGCATCAAGGCTTCACCGATGCATATTGGGTAGGCAGTCCATTAGACATGAATATCACATCAGGGGGCATCTTCAACATAGGATCAATAACAATTTCTTGGTACAGCAGGAAGCAGAGATCAGTTGCACTCAGTTTAGTTGAGGCAGGGTACATGGTAGCTAGTCATGCTGCATGTGAGGCCATCTAGATGAGGAAGATACTTGTTGGTTTGTTTGGTCATCATATGGTTCCGATGGTGATACATTCAGATAACTAGAGTTGCATAAAACTCTTGGTGAATCCAGAATTCCATGACAGGTTGAAGCATGTAGAGTGATTATATTATTTACAAGGTCCAATTGCAGTTGTAGCACTAGTGTGGTGTGAGTGCAATCAGTTAAATCAAATTAATTGAGTTTAAATCAGTTTAAATAGTTCTAACTAAATGATGAGATATTGGAAGATCAAGTGAATTAAAATATATTTAATTCACAAGTAGTGATCTACGAAGTAACTGATGATTCACTATTAATAGTTGTATGCATGTAAATTCTGATGATGACCCAATTTAAACAAAGTTTAATGGAAAGTAAACTATCAGTTGTATTATTAGAAAATTTCTCTAGCACAATTATAAAGCCACAAGATTCCCATGAAGGATTGGGCAGTCAAGGAAGGTTGGAATTCCATAGGAATTATTTTTCCTAGGGATCGCGTGAGCAAGGCAGGCTGAAGGTGGGTAGGAAATTGGCTATGTATTGGTCCAATTTTGCCTAGATCAGTGTCAGACAATTGACGAAGTGTATGAGGTTCTTGTGAGCACACATGCATTGTATTGTTTCATGATTCCTTGGTTGATTATACAATAAAGATGGAGGGGTTTTGAGTAGTTTCTTTCCCCAGGAAAATCTTGTGTTGTGCGATTGATTTACTTCTTTCTCTTACTTACATGTGATTGAGAGATCATGATTTATATTCTGGAAATATTGTAGAAGGGTTCAGTATCTTGTTTTAGTACATTGCATGATTGGATTGAATATATTGGTGTGATTTCTACAATGAGTTCATGAAACACTTGACGCTACGAATGACGTCACCATAGACTCGACGTTCCATCCATATGCCATTACCCAAAACCCTTTTTACATCCCCCACCTGGTTCTGTTTCGCAACAAGTAATAGCCACCATTACATTTCCAAACATGGTTCTCCTTATTCTCGTATGGTATTTGGCCCCACCAGCCATGTCAGATAACCCAAGTATCACCATTATAGGTATAATTCATATTTCCTCTCAAGAAGCCACTACAACCTAGGAAGAAATCGTAGTGACACAATCTAGTACCTCCACAAAGGAGAAGAAAAAAGGGAAGAAAGTGGATACCCCTAAAACTCTCAGGGAATCTCCACCTTGTGCACTGCGAAATGTAGTTGGACATCCTACCAATATTTTTCGAGTGTTAGATGAGTTAAAAACTCTTCAACATGTCAAAAAATGTCCAAGACCTCGACTGCCCTTAAAATAGAAAAGGTCAAAAACACGGAAGGTAAAGCATTACACACTAACCACGCATGCGCCATATGCACCAAGTACGAGAATTACACTCATCATTGTTGGGAAATTACTTGATATAAAGACACATTACACGTGATAATACAATCCAATATCTTGGATCCATCTATAACACCCATGCAAATAGGGGATTACGAATCCAATACCATTTTATACATATGAGAAGAACTAGCGTCATGCTCGTACCCAACTAGCACAACCCAATAGTCACCACGAAGAAAAACAAAGGATAGAAATCATGCCCCTATCTGTGCTTTGTGTGATGAAATTGATCACTTGATCACACAATTCCCTGAATTGAGGGCATTTAATCCCTGGTATTGAATTACCCATGTTTCCCAGAGAATTCATCCAGACACAAATGACACACTTGTAAAATCTGTAGAAGAAAACACCATGTGCATCGTTGTCTCAACATCCCCCGATTTCAGTTTATGTTATAATTCATGCGCCAGTTCATCGCCAAAAATTCTGACTTATTCAGTTCGGACTCAGAATCTGTGGACAATACCGTAACTTAAGGGAATGAAGCATCTAGGTCCATTTTGTGTGTATCTAAAGAGAGGCTTCCAATATAAATGTTGCCTTTCTCTCGTCACCATCACCAACCTAGATATGGGAAGGAAAACAGACGCCCCAGTAGGGTATTGTCCAAACCCAACTCCCCATGTGCCTTGTGCGATAAACACAACCACTTGGTTAACCAATGTTGGGAGCTGACCAGGTTCACCAAAAATTTTCGCATAGTAACCCCTATCCCCCACATACATCTCTCTAATAAAGAGAAAATCACTTGCAATTATTGTTGCATTTTCTCCTAGTTTCATCATATGAAGAATTATTAATATCTTCCACGATTAAGAGCAGCTAGAGTAGCGCTAAACCAAAACCACACGAGGGAGCCACACCACGCTAAAACTAAGACCTGAAGATGGCATAAGAGAAAAAATGCACCATATTATGACCATAACCAAACGTTGTCATCTTAGGTCGTAATTAGCACTGGATCGCATACTTTTTACTTGTTAAGTACCTGCACTACATGTGAAATTTTCACTAGTCACTCTCACGATACTAAAGCATGCCCTATGTTACGAAAATTTCATCATCTTAGGATTCAACACCAGATTCCTATAGAGGAGGATTTATTTTCCCCTTGTATGCCAACAAGGTCACACGAACCCCCTCTCACCTAATACAAACCTGTCATTGCCGAAATCCTTTCACCACCTAATGCCGACGACACACAACATCACATACGATTCATCTCATCATCCATGGGAACCATGATTCGTGTTGTATGCTCATCATTTATTGGTGTCGAGAACACTAAAACGAGCATACCAGTAGTAATACCACTGAAAATGCAGACCCACCCCATCTGTGCTTTGTCAACCTCATCTGGTTCTACGACATCAACAACTGAATCATATTCTTGTTTTTCAACCAACACTGATAGGCCTGAATCGCCTCCTCACAACCTTGTACAAACCAATTTTCCCCTAGATATCTTGTTTCACTATGATGAAGATATTTTAGAGGCCATGAAGGAACCTAAATTTCCATGTGATGCCATGCACCATATTTTGTTTTTTCTACTTGAAAAAGAATTCGTACCTAGCAACACAACAACCCATGATATTTGCGCTATTGAGTCTAAAGATTTCCTGCCAAAATTAAAAGTAAATCGGTTAAAAAATCCTATCCTAGCACCCGATGAATTTTAAGAAGGAAACATGTCCAATATCCCACCTACCATTAAGATGAATATTGAGAAAACACCTGGGAAGGTCGAAGAGATCTCCCTGGGGGAAAGATGCTCTCCAAAAGAAGTAACCACATACACATCTCTATTACAGGAATATAGGGATATCTTAGCGTGGGACTATTCAGAGATGTCAGACCTATGTCCCACCACTGTGGAACATCATATTGACACATGGCCGGATTCCCTCCCCGTCCGCCAAAAACAATGTCTATTATGAGTAGGTACCCAGTTTTACAACAGTTTCAGGATGTGTTTCTAGCAGAGATTTTAGAGTTTTCTTCTCACAGGGAAGTGGATTTTCCCATTGAGTTGATACCAGTGCAAAACCAACATAAAATGAACCATAAAAAATGAGAAATTCAGAGCTAGTAAAGTTGAAGTTGGAGTTTAAGGATATTCTTCATAGGTTATATATTAGGCCAACTGTATCATCATTGGGTGCACCGATATTGTTTGTGAAGAAGAAGGATGGTACTCTCAAGTTATGCATCAACTATAGGTAGTTGAACAAGGTGACCATCAAGAACAGATATCCTCTGCATTTGATCGATTGAAGGGAGTAGTAATGTTCTCAAAGATTGATTTGAGATCTAGATATCATCAGGTACACATCAAAGAAGATGACATACAAGAAAAATTTCCAGACCAGGTATGGGTGTTATGAGTTTGTTGTAGTTCCATTCGGTTTGAATAATGCTCCGACTACTTTTATGTGCTTGATGAATAATGTGTTGCGTCCTTATATGGACGAGTTTGTTATTTTATTCATTGATGACATCTTGATATATTTTAAGAATGAGGAAGAACATGCCAAGAATTTAGCAATAGAGTTGAGGTTGCTAAGAGAGAATCAATTGTATGCTAAGCTTAGAAAATGCAGTTTCTTTCAGACATAGGTACATTACTTGGGCCATGTGGTCCCCAAGAAATGCATAGTAGTAGATCCATAGAAGATAAGAACTATCACGGAGTGGGAAACTCATAGAAATGTGGATGAGGTAAGATATTTCATGGGAATAACAGGTTACAATAGGAGTTTCATTAGGAACTTCTCTTTCATTACATATCCTATCACGTCATTGTAGCAAAAAGGTAAGAAATTTGAATTGACAGAATAATGTGGAGTCAATTTTGAACAATTGAAGTGGTTGTTGAAAAATTCTCTAGTGTTAAAGACTACCGATCTAGAAAAGAGTTTTTTTTATGTACAAATGCTTGCAAGAGAGGGCTTGATGGAGTTCTTATGCAGGAAGAATAGGCAGTATGTTATGAGTCACAAAAACTGAATGGGCACAAGAATAATTATCCTACACATGAAATTAAGTTGGAAATGATCATCCATGCATCAAAGATGTAGAGACATTATCTTCTTGGCAGGAAGTTTGTATTCATGAGTGATCACAGTGGGTTGAGATACTTGTTTGATCAGCTGAATCTGAATTCTAGGAATGCTAGATGTTTGGCTGTGATTTGTGAGTTCGATTTTGAGATCAGGTACATCAAGGGTAAATGGAAAAGGTTGTATATTATCTTAGCAGAATGATAAATGTAAATCACATAGCAGCTATGAGTTCTTATGGGACAAATTTACATGATTGGATCTTATAGGCAGGTCAACAAGATGACAGGTATAGGGAACTTATGCATGGATTGCAGTAGGGTACAACTAATTAGGATGTGGACTATCTTCTCACAACAGATGGCTTGATCAAATTTAGGGATAGGATATATGTGCCAAACAATAGTGAGCGCAAGAAGTCTATCTTGAGAGAGTTTCACACGAAACCATATTCAGGTCACCTAGGGTATCAAAATACATTAACAATAGTGAAGAAGTTCTATTATTGGCTGAATCTAAAAAAGGGTGTGGCATAATTTTTAGCTAGATGCTTGGAATTCCAGTAGTTAAAAGAATAGTGTAAGAATTTGGGTGGATTACTACATCCGATTCCGATTCCAGAGTGGAAACGAGAAGTCATTTCCATAGATTTCATCACAAGTTTGCCGAGGGCATGTAGACAACATTTTTCCATCATGGTTGTGGTAGATAGGTTGAAAAAGGCACGACAAAGTTAGAAAAATTCATTCAATTAAAGTGCACATATTCAACTAGTGATGTGGCACATGTATTCATCTGAGATGTAGTGAGATTACATGGTGTTACAAAAAATATTGTGTTAGACAATGATGCTACATTCACTTCTAGATTTTGGAAAGAATTGTTTGCAGGTTTGGGTATATAGTTGGCCTTCAACGCAACTTATCATCTGTAGAGAGATGGAAAAATAGAGAGGGTCAATAGGATATTGGAGGACATGTTGAGGATGTATGTGATGCATCAATAAAGGCGATGGGAGGAGTTACTTCCATTGGTTGAGTTCGCTTACAATAATGGCTACCATGAGTCACTGAGGATGAGTCTGTTTGAAGCACTATGTGGGATGAGTTGCAATACTCCCATCAGTTGGAGTGATCCAGTGAATAGGGTATTGGTAGGACCAGATATGTTGGATGAAATGGACCAGGAAATTCAGATAATCAAGAAGCATCTAAAGGAAACACTGGATAAACAAAAAATGTATGCAGATAGGAACATGTTGTCTAATGAGTTTCAGGTTGGGGAACAAGTGTACTTGCACATCAAGCCCAAGAAGATATCCTTGAGGATTAGGTCATGTGTGAAGTTGGCACCTCGGTTTTGTTGACCTTTCAAGATTATTTAAAGGATTGGACCAATAGCTTATAGGCATGCGCTTCCTCCGATAGTGAAAGTCCATGATGCTTTCCATGTGTCATTGCTTAAGAAGTATGTTAAAGATGCTCATCATGTGATTTAATTGTCTGCATTTTAGGTGTATCCTGAAGGAGAATTCTAGTTAGAACCATAGTGTATTTTGCACAGAAATATCCTCACACTTTGGAATGGAGCAATCGAGCAGGTTAAAGTGAAGTGGAAGCACATTGGGCCCGATGAGGTTACATGGGAGATGACAGATTAGATGTGGGATATGTATCCTTCTCTATTGGCTAGTTGATCTAATTTCCTTGATATATGTTTTTGGTATATGTTTTGATGTGATTTTTTGGTATATGTAGATATTTATATGGATGTAATTACCTCCATGAGCTGTGTTATAAAGCTCCAATAAGTGGTATGGGTGTCATGTTATTATGTTTGTCACGTTGTTATGTTGTCATGTTGCTTTGCTTCTCAGTAGGTTGATCATTGTAAACACTGCAATGAGCTAATTTATAAAGCTCCATGGGAAATATGTTTTGTTTTTAGTAGTCTTGTTGGTTTTAGGTGTCATTGAAAACTAAGGATGGTGTTCCCAAAAGGGGAAGGGTTCTGTAACATCCCTAGTGAAAATTCCATGTAAATAAAAGTTAATAAAGGAAAAATAATAACCACGGTTATGGGACACTTATTTGAAGCTGAGTGTTGTGAAAACATCCTAGTTCGGGTGTTCATTTGGTTTATTATGGCTTGAAGGAAACTAGAAAATGCAATGAAAAAGGCTTTGGAGAGGAAAAATGGAAAATTTTGGCAGTTTGTTTATGAAAATAATGGAAAATAGGAGAAAAGGAAGGTGAAAGGTCACAGGTTGCAGGTGAGAAGGAAAATAGCAGAAGATGAAGAAAATAGAGGCTTCATTAATGAAAAGGCTTATGAGGATTAGTTGGTACCTTTTGTCGGTTCAGTTTTGGAGCTCTCTCTTTATTCTGACTCTATCTCTCTCTCACTCTTAGACACTTCGAGTTTTCTTAGAGCACTTCAACATTGGATCAAGGAAATAAAAGAAGGCAATGGGAAGAAAATATCAAGAAACGAAGAGCAGGATCAAGAAAACACAGTGGGATTATTTTCAAGTGTCAATTTTCATGTGTGATTTCCTTGGTAGATTTAACATGATTGGTTATTCATTTGTGTTCTTGTTTATATTGATGTCATTGGCATGGGTTTCGCTAGGTGTGATAGTGTTTTCATCCTAGCCTTTCCATTTTCGAATAACCATGGTGTGATGGGTTTCTCATGTTTTAGTTCAACTGGATTATCGGATGGATTCAAAAATGAGTGAGGTGGATCACTGAAAGAAAGAACCAATGGCCTAGTGATCCTTGAACCAGATTTGGGATTGCGGAAAATAATTTTCATAGCAATCCCTGAACTAGACTGTGGGTTGTGATATATCCATATTTTTTCTTACCTTGGTGGGCCCAGGAATCCTCGATCGTGAATGTCAGCATATATGGTAAATCCTAGAGGTGGGTGCCCTCAATCAGACTTAGGAATCCTTAGTCGGTGAATGGTAGGATATACAGTAATGCCATGAGGGTCGAGTCTCGATTAGGCCTAGTGAACCCTGAATAAGACTGTGGATTGCGGTAAATCCTAGAGACTAGGAGACAATAAAATCCTCATGGTGTAGGTGAAGAAATCCGGTGGCATCCTTGCTTTTTTACGACCTGGTGATTTGGTGGGGATTGTGGTAAAGCCCAATTCTATTAATGTGGGCAAGGTGGTTTAGACTCAAGAAGCCCTAGTTTATTTTTTGGTATGAGTCCCACATTCATGCTTGGAATATGGCACGGGGGTGATTAGCTGAAAGAAAGATTTGGTTCATCCAATCTATGGTCAGGTGGTACGTTGAAGTCCCAAACCGGGTTGGATTATGCATTCATTAATACGAGTTCCTTCTCCTTCGTATTTCATATGTAAATGTGTTGGTTTATATGTTAATCCTATGGCTGTTGCATCCTTATTATTTATGTTTTTTATATTATGGTTATGAGTATGTTTTATGACGATGACGATGTATGGATCTCATCATGTTTTGATTTGAAAATGAATGAAAAATGAATATATGACCTAATAGATGATAATGAAACTAATGTGATAAGGCATAATTTCTCATTAGTGATTCTTAGATAAGTATGAAACCCCTATGCTCATATCTATTGTTATAATCCGTAGAATGCATATTTGTGACATATTTGATGAAATGTATGTCATGGCTAGTAGGTGTCCAATGATATAGGTGGATATTAGTTTAAAAATTCCTATTCCACGTAGGCCTCCAATGGGTTTCATTAGTTTTTTTTTGTATCAACATTTACTATTTTAAGCAGTTTTTTGGGTCCTAAACTTCCAGAGCAATTTTGACCCCCTAAACGACATTTTTTTGAGGTCCGCAGTAAACCCATAACCATAGGAAAGGTCATGTGGAAAGTCATGTATTATGTGGAGAGATGTTTCCAACAAGGCCTCGTACGCACCAAAACAAAGATAATATGACCAAGTTACGGCGTTAGGAAGTTGGATGCCCAACTAACCCCAATGGGGCCAACAAACTCTTGGTGTTCCATCTCCTGGGGTAAGGGTTTTGGTTGTTTAGGGTTTTATCTTATTGTTTAATAATAAAAAATCCCTTGAGCCTCATTGTGACATAGTTAAGAGGCATGTAGCCGCCACATCTCTTCTCAGAGAAAAGTTACCATCAACTGAGCTAGTTTAGTTCCATTCTATATGTAAGCATATTTCAGTTCTTTGATATTAATGAAATGAAGTGTTATTTCTACTGAATATATGTATTTATGGTTATATTCGTATTCTATTTCATTCATGTTTAATTTTGGATTAGTGGTATTAGAGCGCTCTTCTCTTTCTCTTTTTTATTTGCAGGTCACCAATGAGGTCAAGGTATAAGGAGTTAGGGCTCGAACTGGTTGAACCTTTGCAAGATCAGCCTCACAAACCCCGAGGACCTCCCATGGAGGAAGAAAATAAATATGAGGGAGTAAGATATAATTTCAAAATATTACTCTAAGAAGCCCTTGAGTGACAGAAGAATGCGATGATGGAAAATTTTTCCAAAATCCTCCACCTTATGCCCACATGCGACACATCTTCATTCAACAGTCACTGTGGAGGCGTCACTTCCTTCAAGATACAAGTCAGATTTTACATTCCAAAATTTGAAGGAAAGATAGATGTAGATGTTGGATTGAGGGGTCTAGACCCAGGTTCAGAGTGTATTTGTGCAACCAACAAAACCCTCCAACTACTGGCCCTTTTGGCAGTGACCTGCTTGCACAGATCAAAGTCTCATTTGAAGTAGCATGGGGGGTTGTTGGAACCAAGTTTCCGCACCCTGAGGGAGGAATATGATGTGCATATAACCCTTTATGATCTAATCTAATCACTACTGTGTTTCTCTATTGATTTTTAGCTTGATTCATATCTTAATACAACATAACCCTTAACGTCAATGCAGTTCTTGTGCAAACACAAATATATATTCTTATTAAGATCTAACTTAATAGAAACTCTTAATACTGAAATAAATATTGCATAAACATAGAGATATATGATTATATAATTAACCCAAAAAATGTGTATCAAATAGCAAAAACTACAACAAATCTATAAGCAAATCAACACATTAACACATAAGACAAAGATCATGCAAGTAACCAATAATTTCACCAAAAAATTTGTTTATTAAGTAGATCTTCAGTGACTACAATTATTTCTCTTGCACACAGAGCCATATAGTCCTCGCACTTAGCCCAAGACTTAGGTCTCCATGCACACAGTAGCAGGAGCTTATCTCTACTCAGACTAGTCACATAAACTTTCCCAAAATCACATTCACAAAAGATAAGTTGATCTATAATGTTATGATGATGATTCTTGACTTGACTCATACATGCCATTTTTATATGACTTAGATGCTCAAAAACCATGGACTCAAACTGTAGCTGGAGCCCCATGTTTTACCCTTTTACTCATTATAATATGAAGGAGCTTTGACAAGCCCCAAAACCCCTTGACCTGTGCACTGTGCTTTAACAAAAATGAAAAAAATTGACTCAAGAATTAACCTAGGGGACCCTAGCCCAATAGGCCCACAACACAAACTCGTAACTCATCCTTGAGTCACTCTGCTCTGGATTCCTTCATTTTGGCCTTGAGCGTCTGGATGTATTCGTGAAGAGGTTGGATGGCCTCATCGCTCTGCGTTGTAGCGTTTTGCGCTTCTCCGACTAAATTTTTTGTGGTAGGCCCTTTCACTACCAAGGTAATGCTATGTTGAGTCTGGCGGAGTCCCTTGAGCACACCCTTGAGCACTAGATCTTCCCGGATGGAGGAACATATCCCCATGGTGTCTTCAAACAGGTTGCTGCGCTCGTCTGCAGTTGTAGTAATGCTAGATGTTTCTTGTTGAACAATGGAAGTGCGCGATGCTTGGACCTCTAGCAGAGTTTCTGGCTATAACTTAGTCTGCAGGTGAGAAATATTGTGCTCTAAGCTAGCACACACTGTCTCAATATCTTTCTTTGAAGTTGTTAGCGTGGCTGCAAGAGTCTCGAGCTTTGTAGTGTCCATAACATCAGTTGATACTGAAAATTCGGGGATATCAGAGTAGAGTCAGTTGATGAGTGATTCAAGCTATGAGCGCTATATTTTTACGATGCTCCATGCTTTTTCAGCGAGCTGCTGCCCTTGATATAACTTGTCAGCCTGTTTTTTTCTTCTGAAGTGTCGCTCGACACACAATACTCTTGATACTCCAACTCACCCGTGATCATTGTGTGCATCGTGTGAAACTGTCCACGGGGTAGTGCAACCAAGTTGACTCCAATATATTATCAAGTGCGAGAGATGGTGCATTGTCCTGGGTGAGAGGAGTGGAGTGTTGTGCCAGAAATCTGAATCAATCTGCTTTCTATGGTGGAATCAATGCCTTGGGGTGTTGACTGAACTACACTCGCTTGATTAACACTCACTTAAATCTCGCTCGCTTGAACCCTTAGCTGTTGGAAGCCTTGCTACACGTCGTCGAGGATGGTCTTATATTATTGCTCGATGGTACTCCAAGATTCCTCCATGATTGTCTTAATAACGTTTCCAATTTCATCAAAAGTACCTTCTATCAACACAAGGGGCTCAGTTATTGTCTTCTTTGTTACTTTCCTCTTCCTGCTCAGGACTATCGTGGACTTGGGCCCTCTATTGGTTCCTCAACGGATGTTTATTTGTGTTGAAGGGGTATTTTCACTGTCTCCATCAATTTCCTCCAACTCCTCATCAATGGGAACATCAATAGTGTCCTTTGGTTGTTCTGTCTCTGTCGTTGTCATAGGCTCCTACCTATCTTTCTTTGTGTCTTTCTTGGCGCTTGGTTTTGATGCATACGACTTAGGTTGGGAAGAAGAGGTGGCACCAGTATCTGTTGTTGCAATCAACCAAGAAGGATGCTAGTTCTAGGTGACTTGGATGAGGTCATCCTCTATGACAAGGTAGGGCAGGTCATACCACACCTTGGACATAACTACATTTGGGAAAATGTGCACATTATTAAATGATTCTTTGAAGTTCGCAATCTACTTATACTGGTCACAAAATGTGGGCGAGAGGCGCAACTTTAGCTGAACAACTTGATGAAGATCCATTTGGAATAAAACCCAAAAAAAATTGTTCTTGGTGACTCCTGCTAGATCAATTATCGCCGATAGTGATGAATAATGTGTCACTTCACATAGACAAGGTTCAATCTCGAGGAGCTGCAACTACGATGGTGACTTCCATCCCACTAGTGTGATGAGCAACAAAAGCCACGTGTATTGAAATAATTTCCCTTCTTCCTACGCTGCCCAGAAATTCTCCAAGAATTATTGGCACAGGTACTTGGCCCAGTTGAATTGAACCCCTTTGACACATTGTGATGCTAACGTAGTGATCGACACTGCAAATTCTAATGCACAACATTTCTGCATCACCTTGAAGGCTAAGATCTGTGTGGAAAATAAGATAGTGGGGTTGTTGATGGTGTTGACAAAAAATCCTCGCGTATTTCTAACCACTCCATATGCTTTCTTGATGTCATCTATGACATTCTTCTCCTGGCCCTTCCCTCTAAAGGCTTTTACAGGGTTTTCTCGTTGGTATGGAAGGCCGATAATGCAGTGGATGAGCATGTCGACAATAGGGATCCACGTTGCCAACCACATGAAATTATATTTTTTGAGGGGTCCAGAACCATGTTCATAGTGTATTCACGCAACCAACAAAACCCTCCAAATACTAGCCCTTTCGGCAGTGACTTGCTTGCACAGATCAAAGTCTCATTCGAAGTAGCATGGGGGGGTGTTGGAACCAGGTTTCCACACCCTGAGGGAGGAATATAATGTGGATCTAAATATTTTTGATCTAATCTAATAATTACTATGTTGTGTTATTGATTTTTAACCCGACTCAGACCTTAATGCAACAAAACCCTTAACTTCAATGTAGTTCGTGCGCAAACATAGAGATCTATTCTTATTCAGATCTAACTTAACAAAAAATCTTAATACTAATATAAATATTGTGCAAACAAAAAGATATATGATTATATAATTAACCCAAACAATGTGTATCAAATAAGTGAAATTGCAACAGATATATAAGCAAATCAACACATTAACACATAAGACAAAGATCATGCAAGTAACTAGCAATTTCACCAAAACTTATATTTATTAAGTAGATCTTCACTGAATATAATTATTTCTCTTTCACACATAGCCGTAGAGTCCTTGTACACAACCCAAGACTTAGGTATCCATGCACACAGCCACAAGAGCCCATTTCTACTTAGACTAGTCACATAAACTTGCCCAAAATCACATTCTCAAAAGATAAGATGATTTATGATGTTATGATGATGATTCTTGACTTGACTCATACATTTCCTTTTTATATGACTTAGACGCACAAAAACCATGGAATCAAATAGTGGTTTGAGCCCTATTTTCTAACCTTTTACCCGTTACAATATGAAGGAGCTTTGATCCGCCCTAAAGCCCCTTGACTTGCATGCTACGCTTTAACAAAAATGAAAAAAATTGACTCAAGACTCCACCTAGGTGACCCTAGCCCAAAAATAGAAGTCATAGATAGATGGTGAAATATATTGGAAGGATATTTTATGGTTCATGATTTTTTCAATAGGGAAAATATTACTTTTTCTCTCCTCAAAGCTGAAGCCCATGTCAAGTACTAGTGCGAAACCTCCTACGAACAGAGGGACAAGAGAAAACCCTCATTGTTTTCAACCGAACCCACTTGGAATTATTTCCAAGATGCCATCAAGGAAAAATATTACCCTATGGGGAGATGTGAGGACAAGTACATATAATGGACTACGCTACATAAAAAAATTTATCAATACGTGCATGAGCTGACAAATCTGTTCCATACCTTGTGCACAAAGTTAGGTATCAAAGATTCAAAGGAACATTTTGTGCTTAAGTTCTACATTTTTTTACAAAGATACATTCAGGAGGAAATGGAGTTCCTTATTAGGGGAATTTTGAGGTCTAAAATGGGTTTCCTAAGGAAATTATAAAATAATAGTGGAAATAATAAAATAAGATTATATTACATCATCAAATTTTAGAGGGAAAAAAGAAAAAACAATTTTTTCAACTCATATTTTCAAATTATATCCCTATGGGTTTACTCAATTTTGAGTGGCAACACTCGTTGGATGCAGAATTTGATTCTTGATACAAGGTTTACCCATGTTGAATACTTTTGAGTAGCAGGGTCCATCAAAAGTATACAAGATGGTACTCCTTGGATGATGAATCAAATTTTGAATCTAATGCTTACTCCCCCTCGAAATTTGAGTAAAACCTTAGGGAGATAAGTTGAAAATATGATTTGAAAAAGAAGTTTTATTATTTTATTATTTTTTAATCTTTTTACTTTTTTACTCAAAAAATGGTGAATCATCCCCCATGGTTGGCATCATCATATTAAATCCTATTGGCTCTTGTAAATATTATTCTGGTTGTACATTTTTCTTAGGAGGCCCATTTTAGACATAAAAATTTCTCTAATGCAACATCTCCTCGCTTCGTGAAACATATCGATATGTTGCTAAGTTTGAGAAGAAATTTAGATAGAATAAGTGAGAGTTTGGATTAAAGAATCTAAAGCAAGGGTAAGTTGCCCCCAAACTGCAAAACAGAGGAAAAATCCAAGACTCGAAAACCCATGATAACCCACCAAAGCCGCAAGTAAATAACAACACCAAAAAGAAAAAGAAGGACATGGGAGAGCGGTGTGAGTTCCATAATATTCCCACTCACGAAACAAGTGAGTGTCAGGCCAAGCACTCACTGATGGCCGAGTTGAAGGCTTTTGAATCATATGCATGTTCCAAGTCTGAGTCAGAACCCAACAAGGGGAATGACAAAGGGAAGAAAATTATTGACGTGGAGCGCAATGCCAACATTTCCACCACCAAGATCTATAAGGATGAGACCGAAGATCCATTGGAGGGGGAACGCCTCTTCCATTCCTAGATCTGGGTGAACGGTTCTCTGTTGTGGTTCATTGTCAACAGCAGGAGCCAAAAGAACCTCATTTCAATAGAGGTCATGAAGAGGCTAGGCCTACCGACCACAAAACACCAACGACCATACACCATTGAGTGGCTTGACCAAGGATAGTATCTCTGCATCAGTTAATAGTATTTCCTTCCCTATAGCATCAAGCCCTTCCCAGATGAGGTACTATGTGATGTTGCTCCTCTTGAAGTTTTTGATGTACTATTTGGCCAACCATACTTGTGGAAGAGACATGTTGTGTATGAGTCTAGGCCTCACAACTATTATTAGTACTTTTGGAAATAAGTTGTACATGATACTGAAGGTAGCACTGCCTGCGACTATATATTTTATCATTGTGAAGCATTGCAATAAGCCCATTTACCAAATGGGGATTTTTTTTCCTTATGATCCACCGTCAAGGAAAGAAGAATCTCGTGGCCACGACCTCTAGAGAAAGCTCCCCTGTGCGGAAACAAAAAATGGACATGGTCATGGAGTATTGCAGGGATATTGTCACCTCACCCACATGGTACCTCTACACTGTCAGGTTAAGAAATCCATCGATATGACGTCGAGCACGCCGCTACCCAAGGGAATGATATATCGTTGCTCTATTGTGGAGAATGATGAAATCAAGAGGAAAATTTAGGATCTGTTGTAGAAAGGGAACATCAGGCCAAGTTCATCACCTAGTGGGAGCTTGATTGTGTTTGTACAAAAGAAGGATGAGACCTGGAGACTATGTATTGACTATCATGCACTAAACAATATCACTTTCTGGAATATCTATCCAATCCCGTGGATCGATGACCTTCTCGACGAGGTCAAAGGGGAAAAATATTTGAGCATGATTTACTTGAAGTTCGACTATCACCAGGTACTAATCGAACTGTCCGATGTGTGGAATACTGCCTTTAAATCCAAGGGGTGATTTTTCAAATAGCTGGTCATGCATTTTGGGTTGACGAATGCCCCCACAAACTTCATGAGATTGATGGATGATATATGGTGACTCTTCACCAACTCATTCATAGTGGTGTATTTGGAATACATCCTGATATTCAGCCAGATTTGCGAATAGCACCTCCACCATATTCGATAGGTCCTCCAAATCCTTTGGCAACACAAGGTTTGTTCCAATTTTGAGAATTGCACTTTTGGTATGACCCAAGTTCAATATCTAGGGTACATCATTGATGAGCAGGGTGTTAATGTGGACCCATCCAATATACAAGTCAATCGAAATTGTCCATCCTCAAGCACTCTAACAGAGCTCCACAACTTTCTGGGTCTTGACAACTTCTACCACAGGTTCGTGTTGGGATTCTCTCATATCACTTGGCATTTGAGTCAAGTCACTAAGGAAGGGGCGAAAGAAAATATATTTGGGTTTGAATCATAAAAAAAGGCATTCACCGAGTTGAATAATCTCTTATGCTCTGCAACAATGCTCACATTACTAAACCTCCAAAAACCATTAGAGACGGAGACATAAGCTTCCAAATATTTGATTGGTGCAGTTCTTACTCAGCAGGGGCATCCAATGGCATATGATAGTGAGACATTTTCAGATACAGTCTAAAAGTATCCCACCTATGACAAAGGGATTTATTTCATTATGTAGGTCTGCCAAAAATGGAAGCATTACATTATGCCAAAACTGGAAGCATTGCATTATTGGGAAGGAAAAGGTAATCCACATAGACCATCAACCCCTGTAGTTCATATAAACACAAGGGAAGTTGCAGAATCATCACCATAAAAAATGGTCCACATACCTGAAACAATTCCATTTGAACATTAAGTACACAAAGGAAAACCCGAACAATATTTCAGATTACCTCAACCCACCACCATTCATGGTGCTGACCATTGTGATTGACTCTTGTGGGAACAAGACTTCATGGTCACAAACTCTTTACAAGAGCGGTCCACAATTCAGAAACACATACTAGAAACTCCTAGAAGAAAAGAAAGTTCCAAATTATCACCTCTAGGATGCACCATTATGCCACCTCGGACACCTTTGCATTCCTTCAATTGAGCGGTCTAATATGATTTCGGAGGCACACTACAATCATGTCATTGGACATTTCGAGGTAGAGAAAATAGTGGAAGTACTGTGGAAGCATTTTTATTGGATAAAACTTCAACATGATATTACATGAGAGAAATTTTGAGGTCTAAAATGGGCCTCCTAAGAAAAATGTACAACCAAAATAAACTTTATAATAACCAATAGGATTCAAGATGATGATGTCAAGCATGGGGGATGATTCACCATTTTTGGGGTAAGAAAGTAAAAATATTAAAAATAATAAAATAATAGGACTACTTTTTCAACTTGTATGTTCAACTTATATCTATAAGGTTTTACTCAAATTTCGAGCGGGAGTACTCATTGGGTGCAAAGTTTAATTCCTCCTCCAAGGAGAACCCATGTTGCATACTTTCGATGGACCCTACTACACAAAAAATTAGAAATACATGAAAACATGTGATTGCAATCACACTTTTCATGTATTTAGCATTTTTGTGTAGCAAGGCCCATCGAAAGTATGCAACATGGGTACTCCTTGGATGAAGAATCAAATTATGCATCCAACAATTGTTCCCACTCGAAATTTGAGTAAACACATAGGGATATAAGTTGAAAATACGAGTTGAAAAAGTATTTTTTTGTTTTTTGTTTTTTTCCCTCTAAAATTTGATGATGTAATCTAATATTATTTTATTATTTCACTATTATTTTATAATTTCCTTAGGAGGCCCATTTTAGACCTCAAAATTCCCCTAATGGTAAGTACATCAGATCGTACACTACCTGCGCCATTTCCAAACTAACCATCAAGAAGAAAGGCCTATATAATCCTTTGCCTACTCCTAGTAGACCTTAGGAATCCATCTCCATGGATTACATGTTAGGCCTTATTTCTACTAAGCATGGAAATGATTGTGTTTTCATGGTCATCGACATATTCTCTAAGATGACCATTCTGGTGGCTTGCAAGAAGAGTATAATAGTAGAAACCACTGCTAAGCTCTTCTTTGAAAGAGTGTGGGTACACTTTGGGATTCCATACTCCATTATCTCATTTAGGGATAGTAGCTTCCTAAGTAAATTTTGGTCAAGTATTTGGTCGATGCTGGATACCAAGCTCACTAAGTTCATGACTTTCCACCCCCAAACTGATGGCCAAATAGAGGTTGTCAACAGGATGATCGTACACATTCTGCGCATGTATAACTTGAAGCATCCACACACATGGTATGAAAGCCTCATGTATTTCCAACATAGCTACAAAATAGCTCTTCATATCTCAATCAGCCATAACCTCTTTTAGGTGGGATTTGGATTCCACCCACTATGTCCCATTGATGTGGTCATAACATTTGCAACTACTGAGGCAAATTTGGTTCATGTCTAGCCTGAAGATGATAGGGAAAATAACTTCATTGAGCACATTCAACACATCCTCCAATAGGTCCATGAAATATTGGATAGATACAATGTTAAGTACAAGCAATGAAATTATCAACATTGAGTGCCACACAAGTTCTAGTTGGGCAAAAACGTGTGGCTACATTTGCAGAAGGAGCACCTCATTGGGCCACACCACAAGCTTCGCCCACTATGATATGGGCCATACACCATCACCAAGGTTGTAGGGGAAAATTACTTTGAGCTTAGCATTCCACCATTCCTTGGCCTGCACCTAATGTTGAATGTGCACCTTCTTCGACCATACTTTCCACCATTACTGAACACATCCGACATTGAAAAAAAACTCACACCAACGGGGTTAAACCAAAACTGCATGGAACATGCCACAATTGATTAGGTGATAGACACACAGATCAAGAAAACTGTTAAACACAAGATACAACTATATCCAGTTGTCAAAGAAGGCCAACTCACTCACTAGGGAAAGTGGTTCACGAGGGACCAGGTTCAATAGAAATTTCCTCACCTCATGGAGGCTTTGCATGAAATGGGGACCATTACTTCCTAAGGAGGTGTAACAACCCTGGTAAAAAATCCATGTAAAAGTTAATAAAGGTAAAATAATACTTGGTCATGGTAAATGTATTCCAAGTTAATTGTTGGGAAAAACATCCAAGTGGGGTGTCACTTCGGTTTATTATGGCTCAATGAAATTGGCAAAGGTAATGGAAAAGGATTTGGAAAGGGAAAGAGGAATTATTGGAATTGTGTTTATGAAAATAAAAGAAAATAGGAGAAAAGAGAGGTGAAAGGTCATAGGTTTCATGTGAGGAGGAAATTGAAGGAAAATAATGGAAAATAAATAAAATAAAGGCCACATTGATAAAAATATTTTTGAGGATCAATTGGTAACCTTTTGTCAGTTCAGTTTTTGATCTCTCATTCTATTCTCTCTCTCTCTCATAATCTTGGAAAATTAGAGTTTTCTTGGAGCGCTCTTGGAGGAGTGTGGTGCAATTGAGATTTGGAGAAAGGAGGCAAAGGAAGAGAAAAAAAGGACAATCGGACATTGGGATCAGTAGCTACATCATGTTTTTCTTGTAGGTATTGAGTTACATGTATGATTTCCTCACTAGTTTTGGCATGCATGTCATATGTATGTGGTTATTTTTTTATGAGCTATCATTGGCATGGGGGATTTCTTGGATAGAAAATGGTTTTGACTACCCTCGCCATTTCCTAGATAGCCATGGTGTTGTGGGTTCATTTGATTATTTTTCTCATTGGTTCTCATGTTCCTTTAGACGTGGGTTGACTTACTAGTTCCCCAATCCTTGGTTGGAAAATTCTCTGGAGCCCTGTAACAACTTGGGTTGAGTTATTAGTCCTAGAGCTTTGGTTGGAAAAATGCTCTGGAGCCCTTAGTGGTTTGAGTTATTAGTCCTCGAGCCTTGGTTGGAAAAATTCTCTGTAGCTCGACAACAGTTGTGGGTTGAGTTACTAGTCCTAGAGCCTTGGTTGGAACAAATGCTCTGGAGCACCAGAAACTTGGATGGAGACCAACTTGGGGATGGTTTGTGATGTCTGACCATGAGGTGGAATCACTCGTTGAGGGTTGAGTTGGTTTGGCCTCTGAAAGCCCTGGTTTTGTTTTTATGGACTTTTCATGATATCTCACATTCATGCTTGGAATTTGGCATGAGGGTGACTGGATGAAGAGATATTTGGCTCAGCCATGTCTATGGTTAGGTGGTACTTGGAAGCACCAAACATGGTTTCTTTTTGCTAATGGAAATAGGATCTCTTTCCCTCCAGTATTGATTGGTAAATAGGCTTTTTATTATGTGGCTTATATGGTTGTTCTATACTTGTCATTTTTTTTGTTTATATGTTGGTTATGAATGTGTTTTATGATAGTAGTGATATATGGCTCTCATCATGTTTTAACTTGTAAATGAATGAAAAATGAATCTATGACATAATAGGTGATAATGTAGCTAATGTGATGAGGAAACGATGCTTCTTAGTGATTCTCAGATAAGTATGAGACCCCTATGATCAAATATGTTGTTTAAACCTATAGATTATATATTTGTGACATGTTTGACGAAATGGTTGTCATGGATAGTAGGGGTCCATTCAACTCCTTGTTCAAGTAATTTATTTTTTATCATTATTTCATTGCTAGATTGCATTTCTAAAGGTGTTATGGTGTTTTGGGTAGTGACCTGAGCCTTGGGTCTCGAAAAGTTGCACAAAAATCAAAGTCGTAAGCTCAGAACTATTTGGGAAAGTCTGTAGTCACAGTCATGCCCATGATGTGGGAGCGACTGAAAGTTCCAAGTCACACTCTTTTCCATGTCAAGGGAGAAAACGAGGGATTAATACATTGAAAAGTCAGTTTGTATCAGGGGTTGTCACCTGGAATGTTGGGATGGATCTTGGGGGTTTTTTAGTGGGTCTGGGAGGTCTATATGATGTGTTTAGTAGTTTCCACTTCCTTAACTAACACATAGGGAGTTGAATCATATCATAGAAAATATTCATCACATGTTTACCCTTGTTGGTCGGTTACCTGGGTAGATGTGGGAGGAGGGTGTTATAGAGTGGTATCAGAGAGGGTTGTGCTCTATTTGGGTCATATCTGATACCACCTAGTGGTATGAGAGTGGGTTTCACTCTCTTTGGGTCATATATGATACCACGGGGTGGTATTAGAGCATGTTTCACCCCTTGGAATGGATGGGTTGTGTGTGTTTGTCATGCATTCATGTCGATTACATATTTGTTCCTTATGATTTTTTTCTATGTGCTTGTTGTGTATGCATGGTGGTGGTCATTTTTTCCATTGCATCCCCATGTGGAAGGTGATGTTGTTGTTGTTGGGACATGTATGTCATGAACGCATGTCAGATGTATATGCATTTGTTATGCATGCTTTGCCATGGTTAATATTTTTGTCCATGAGGTCATTGTATGCATTTTAGGTCATCATGATGTTGTTAGTATGTTATGATGTTGATGTGTTGGTTGGGATAGAGCAAGAGATGTAGATCATCAAAGTGAAGTTGCAGCACTAGACCTCGGGGTAAGAGCGGATCATCATACAGGTTTGTATGGTGGGTATGCAGGTATGTAGGTTAAGGGTTGTTATATGTATTATGGTTATGTTTATGCCTTTGATTCTATCGATGTTATGGTTACATGTATGATGGATGTTAGTTAATTAGTGTGATCATATGTACATGTGTTGGTTAGTCCTGAATTGTATTAACTTGATAACTATCTTATATGTTGTTGATTATTATATTATATGATTAATTTGTTGTTGTTATATGTTAGTTAACTTGATGACTAGGGTTATTTCATTAAGATCGTTATGTTATATGTATCGTGATAATTTGGACTGAATGTGTAGATGTGATTTTTATGCATGAATGACAATTGTTTATGAGCTTATGATGTGAACATGTTAGCTATTTATTGTTATGGATATCATGAACTTATTTATGTTTGAGTTGATATGTTGTGAAGTTATATTGTTCTAATCTAGATTGATTTTGTAGATAAGATAGCCTCCCCCAAGGTACATTAAGGTATGAATTTTCTTATGTCATCCACTTGGTGCTTGACTGTTTGATTATGTCATCTATTTGGTGTCTATTATGTCTTCTAGTTGACTTATATAACATGTCACATTTATATTTTGTTTGAATGCTTGATTAATTGCATGATATGAATATGTGTCTATACGATTGCTTGAATAAATGATCTCGTTTTAATATGGTTGTACCAACACATATGTGTTGATACAAATGATATGTACTTGAGTGTAAGTAGGTGATAGTTGTAGTAGTATGTATTATGAATGATGGATGTGAGTTAATTGTTGATTATGACAAGGTTTTTAGACTGGGTAAATGTTGATTTCAAATTAATAGATATGTTGTCTTGATTTTTGGAACATGTGGCTGACATGTGTGTTTAGTTACATTTCAACGTGCTTGGCACATCAAGGTAAGGTAAATTTCATGTTGTTATAATTATTTATGTGCTAAAAATTGTGTGTTTATGGAAATATGATAGGGGATTTAATGGCAAAGAGACTGCCCTGAAATACTGAAGAAGGCTCAAGTTGAGCTTTCCCTTGGAAGCATTGGGAACCCATGGGGTTGAGTCATGGTGTTTGTTGCTGGTTTTATTTTTTTGGTATTTTGTGATTGATTTATAGTTTTGTTTATGTTTGGTGCATGGCCATGCCACTTTGTTTATGGGGTTGTACAATTATTGGTTTTCATGGTTTTATTCTTGTTTTCCTTTTCTTCTTGCCTTTTATGTTTTGAGGGTCTTGAGAATTGGTTGGAGAATAAGAAATTTATTGAAGCTCGGGAAGGGGTGAATGGAACCTGACAGGTAAAATAAGGCCCGAATGAAGCTCGGTGCATGAGTAAGGGAAGTTTTATGCAAGAGTATGATGATCGGTTGGACTGGTGGGGTTCATGGGGATAAATGGATGATGGAAGAGCAGTCATGATAAAGGTAATAAGTTAAGTTAAAGTAAAGGTATTTTAGGCGTTAGATGCCTTGGATAAGTTTGGAACTATGGTTCTCAATTTTATGCGTGTTGTGGATAGAAAGAGGAAGTTCTCTTAACCTTGACCTTACGATATTTGGTAATTGTGTTGTGACTATGATTATGTTTATGTTTATATATGCATATATGTATGTATGTATATTGTTGACTGATAGGGTCGTTAGGATTATTTTGTGCTCGTGTTCATATATATATATATATGTATGTATGTATGTATGTTGCTGTCTAACGGGGTCATTAGTGATTATTCTTGTGGAAGAATGATTTATTATGTAGGTGAATGACATGAAGAGGTTATTGGTTTATTCGGCATCAAGTGGGAAGAACAACCATGAAAAATCTACAAGGTCAATATCATGTGGGTATGAATTGATATTTGGTGATTATACTATGTATATGTATATGTTATGGTAGGTAATGTTGAGAGATACATCAATGGAATGAAAAAAAATTTCTTTGCGACATGCTGGGAAAAACATGGATAAGACACTAGAAGCAAGGTCGTTTGGTAAGGACAATGTGGTCTTAGGATGTGAAATAACAATGTTATGTACATGTATCATATGCAGTATTGTGTATATATGATGTTGTGTGTATGTTGTATATATGGTGTTGTGTGTATATTGCATATGTAGTGTTGGGTATAAATGGTTCTATGTACATGTTGGATATACAATGATGTGTACATATTGTACTATGCACATGTTGGATATGTGGTGTAGTGAACATGTTCGATATGTGATGATGTGCACACATGGTGCTATCTACATGTTGTATATTCAGTGATATTCACATGGTGTTGTCTGCATGTTGTACATGTGGTGCTATTTACATATGGTGTTGTGTGCATGATTTTAAATGTGGTGTTGTGTGCATGCAATGTTGTGTACATGTTGTACAAGTGGTGTTGTGTACATGTCGCGCATGTGGTACTGTGTACATGTGGTGTCATGTAAATTTCGTGCATGTGGTACTGTGTACATGTGGTGTCATGTAAATGTCATGCATGTGGTGTTGTGTACATGTGGTATTATGTACACATTGTACAGGTGATGTGGTGTACATGTGACACTATGTACATGTTGTGCAGGTGGTGTCATGTACATGTGATGTTGTGCACACATTGTGCAAGTGGTGCTATGTACAAGTGGTATTGTGTACATGTTGTACATATGGTACCCGTGTACATGTGGTATTGTGTGCATGTGGTATTGTGTACATGTCGTACATGCTGTGTTGTGGGCATGCGGTACTATGTCTGTGTATTTTGTAGTTGTGGTATCGCGACATCTGTATTCCTTGTGTTGTACTATGTATATGCATATGTATTGTTTTGTAAACGGGGTGTAGGTGTATGTGTTGTGTTGTATGCCATGTGTAGATGTATGTGTTGTGACGTACACCATGTGTATGTGTACATGGTTGAAGAGAAAAAAAGGCACTGGGTGGTTTCCAGGTGTGGAAAATGATATGGTGTGTATATAGAGAGAACAAAGGCATAAGTAAGGACTGATGAAGGATAAGTATCGACATTTTATTTCAGTTTTATTATGAATGTGACCTATGATTCTAGTTTATGATAATTATATGTGATTTATGATTTTTATTTATGATGGTTGCAAACGATTTATAATTTTGATCTATGATGGTTGTGTTTTGAGCTAACCGAATGTGATATGTTTATACATGATGATTTTATCAAACAACTAGTTTGACTTGTTGTGATAGGAAGTAGACAGAATTGCAGGTGTGCCTTATTTATGGGCCACCAATGAGGTATGGTGTGAATTTATTTCAATTCGTTTTGAGTCTAACGGAAATTATGTGCATGGTACAAGAAAACATGGAAATTCCTAGTTGGGTGGTTGAAACCAACTGCAAGAACTAGCCCCATCAATAAAAGGAATTGGAACATGCAACAATATGCTAGTAAAGAACTTCAAGAGTAGGGCCTTTGTGGGAAATTGGTACCCAACAGTGTCCATTTATTGACATGGTCATGCTATGACTAGTATGATGGTTTTGAGGCAGGGATATGCTTGGGTTTTGGACCTTCTGATGCGAGGAAATATTTCGAAGGGATGGACTACCCGAGATATGGGTGCCAGCGGAACATGGGAGGTGTGTAACTGCAGGGAAGGGGCTGACGATATTTCTTGAAGGACCGTGTAGCAGAGAAGGGAAGGGTGGGGATGAATTTTTTTTTGTCATTAGCATTTCCAGATGGAATCAGATGCACATTGGGAGTGTGCCATGGAAGAATGAGTCGGTAAATATTCACTGAGAGGGAAAGTAGCGTAAGATTATAGCGTTGGACATTGGACGCAGAATATGTATATGGCAGTGGATTCTATAATTCCTAGGAAAGAGGTGAATCCTAGTAATACTTTCGAGGGTGGAGCTGTGAGCCTCTAGATTCCCTTGTTGCAGATACAGGCATCGTATAATTTTATTTTTTGGTTGAGAAAATGTGAATATGTGTATATTATTGTAAATACTATATCAAGATGGATTTATAAATCTCCATAGAAAATATGGTTGTATATATGGTTGTTATTGTAAATACCATAATGAGTTATGTTATAAAGCTCCAATAAGCGGTATGCTTGTCATGCTTTCAATAGTGGTCATTGTAAATAATTCAACATGATGTGTTATAAAGCTCCATGGTCAGTATGTTTTTCTTTCAACAATATTATTGGTTGTAGGTGTCATTGAACACCGAGCACATTTTCCCCCAAGGGGGAGGGTTTTGTAATATTCGTGGTGAAAAATCCATGTAAAAGTTGATAAAGGTAAAATAAGACCTTGGTCATGGGACACATATTCCAAGATGAATGTTGGGTAAAACATCCCAGTGGGGTGTCACTTCAGTTTATTATGGCTAAAGGAAATTGGCAAAGGAAATGGTAAAGAATTTGGAAAGGAAAAGAGGAATTATTGGCATTCTATCTATGAAATTAAAGGAAAATAGTAGAAAAGGGAGGTGAAAGGTAATAGGTTGCATGTGACGAGGAAATTGAAGGAAAATAATGTAAAATGAAGAAAATAGAGGCCTCAATGATAAAGAGATTTTTTAGGATTAGTTGGTAACCTTTTATCAATTAAGTTTTGGAGCTATAATTCTATTCTCTCTCTCTCTCTCTCATACTTTTGGACACTTAGAGTTTTCTTGGAGCACTCTTGGAGGAGTGTGGTGCACTTGGGATTTTGAGTAAAGAGGAAGAGGAAGAGTACGAAAGCATAAGAGGACATTAGGATCAACAACTAAAATGGGTTTTTCTTGCAGGCATCGAGTTGTATGTATAATTTCCTCAGTAGTTTTGGCATGCATGACATATGTATGTGGTTATTTGTTTATGATATGTCATTGGCATGGAGGATTTCCTGGATCGACAATGGTTTTTCCTAGCCTTTCCATTTCTTGGATAGCCATGTTGTTGTGGGTTAATTTCATATTTTTTTGGTTGGTTCTCATGTTATTTTAGTTGTGGGTTGAGTTACTAGTTCCTGGAGACTTGGTTGGAAAAATTCTCTGTAGCCCTGTAATAGCTTGGGTTGAGTTACTAGTCTTGGAGCCTTGGTTGGAAAAATTATTTGGAGCCATTGGTGGGTTGAGTTATTAGTCCTGGAGCCTTGATTGGAAAAACACTCTGGAGTTCGGCAACAACTATGGGTTGAGTTACTAGTATTGAAGCCTTGGTTGGAACAAACACTCTGGAGCCCTATACAACTTTGGTGGAGACTAATATAGTGATGGTTTGTGATGTCTGACCATGAGGTGGAATCATTGGTTGAGGGACGAGGTGGTTTGGCCTTTGGAATCCCTAGTTTTTTTTTGATGGATTGGTCCATGAGATCCTACATTCATGCTTGGAATATGGAACGGGGGTGACTAGATGAAGAGATATTTTCCCCAACAATGTGTATTGTTAGTTTGTATGTGGAATTTCCACACTTGGTTACATTTCTCTTATGGAAATATGAGCTCTTTCCGTCTTGTATTGATGGGAAAATATGATTTTTATTATGTGGATTATATGGTTGTTATATACTTATCATTTCTATCATTTATATGCTGGTTAGGAATGTGTTTTATGATAGTAATGATGTCTACATCTCATCATGTTTTGACTTCTAAATGGATGAACAATAAATATATGACCTAATAGATGATAATGCAGCTAATGTGATGAGGCAACAATTGTTCTTAGTGATTCTCAGATAAGTATGAGACCCCTATGATCAGATATGTTGTTTAAACCTGTAGATTACATATTTGTGACATGTTTGACAAAATGCATGTCATGGCTAGTAGGGGTCTAGTCAAGTCCTTGTTGAAGTAATTGCATTTGTATCATTATTCTACTGCTATATTGCATTTATGAAGGTGTCATGGAGTTTTGGGTAGTGAAATGAGCCCCAGGCCTAGAAAAGTGGCACAAAAATTGAAGTTGTAGGTCCATAACTAGCTAGGAAAGTCCCTAGTTACATGCTACCCATGCTGTGGGAGTGACTGTAGGTTCCTAGTTGCACTCTTGCCCATGTCAAGGGAGCGACTGAGGGATTAATACATTGAAAAGCCAGTTTGATTCAGGGGTTGGTAACCTGGAAGGATGGGATGGCTCCTGGGAGTTCTGCAGTGGGTCTTGAAGGTGCGTGTGATGTGTTTCATCGATCCTCTTCCTTAACTGGCACATAAGGAGTTGAATAATATCATAGTAACTCTTCATCCCATGTTTACCCCGGTTGGCTAGTTAATTGATTAGATGTGGGATGAGGGAGTTATAGGAGGGAGGGCTGATCCAAGTGGATATTAGTTTAATTAGACCTCCATCTGGTTTAATTAGTCTCCTTGTTTATAGCAAAATTTACTATTTTTAGCAGTTTTTCGGGTCCTAAACTTTCGGAGTAGTTTTGACCCCTAAATGGCGTTTTTTTGAGGTCTGTAGCAAGTCAGTCCATAAAAAAACTTGTAATAGTAGAGGGATATTTACAATGATGTATTGTATGTGCCAAAAAAATATAATATGACCAAGTTATGACCCTAGGAAGCTGGATGCCCAACTAACCCCAATGAGGATGACAAACTCTTGGCGTTCCATCTCTTGGGGTTTGGGTTTTGGTTGTTTGGAGTTTTCTATTATTTTCCAATAATAAAAAGGCCCTTGAAACTCATTGTGACATAGTTTAGAGGCATGTAGCCATCACATCTCCTCTCAGAGATAATCTACCATCGCTCGAGCTAGTTTAGTTCTATTCTTTCTGTAAGCATATTTTAGTTCTTTGATATTAATTAAATGAAGTTTCATTTCTACTGCATATCTATAATTCGTTGTGTTCCTATTTAATTTTTGATTATCTAGTCAAGTCATTGATCATTTGTTTGCATGAGTAGCTTTTTTTTAGTGTTATTTTTCATTTCTAAGGTTTGCAGTCGTCTAAGTCTCGGCCTTGGAAAAGTGGCACAAAATCTGGGGTCACTGGCCCATTACTAGCTGAAACATTCCATAGTCGTTGGCTTCCCTTGTTGTGGGAGTGACTGGAGGGATAAATTCACATGCATGTCTTGTCAAGGGAGAAATTGGGAGTTAGGTCATTGAAGAGTTAAGTTGACTGAGGGGTTGGTCACCTGGAATTGTTGGTTGGCTCCTAGAAGTTTTGTAGCATGTGTGGAAGGTCAATTTGATTGTGTTCCATTGGTTCTACTTCCTTAAGGTGAACTAGGAGGTAAAATCATGTTATAGTAGCCTCTCATAACATGGTTACCCAGTGGACCAGGTAGCTTGAGTAAATGTGGGAGGAGGGTGTTACACTCCTCCTGAAAATAAGAATAATGATATGGATATTTTAGATGGTCCTTCCATGCTTAAATATGAGCCAGACATTGTTGATGATCCCATGGAGCCCATGGATACATTAAATCCTCCTCCATGTGATCCTCCTTCTAGGAAGAGACCATTATGGCTTCGTGACATCTTACAGGATGATGAGGGACACGTTCTTTTCTGAAGATCATTTAGAGAAAGAAAGAAGCCATGCAAGTACCAAGGATATGTTGCATCCATGAGAACTATGATTCAAGATGAATCTCCCACCTTTGAAGAAGTTATGAAAGAATAAGTTTGGAAGGATGCTATGATCGAATAATATGAATAAATTATGAAGAATGATGTATGGGATGTTGTGTCAATACATAAGGGGAAATCCATGGTCACTTCAAAATGGCCATTCAGGATAAAACATGGATTTGATGGAAGCATTGAGAAATATAACGCAAGTTTCATGGCCCGAGTATTCTACCATAAAGATGGACAAGATTATGACAATATATTTTCACCTATTGTTCGATATACAACCATTCATTTGATAGTTTCTCTTGTCATGAGTCAAGGATGGACCCTTCATCAAATAGATGTGAAAACAACATTCCTCCATTTCATGTTACAAGAATAAGTATTTGTCAAGAAACCATAGGGATTTGAAGTAGAGGATCAAAATACACATTTTTTCTGGTTGAAGAAGGAATTATATGGTTTTAAGCAAGCCCCTAGAGAATTGTACGCCCATATTGACAGTTATTCAGTAAAGCTGGGATTCACAAGAATCAATGTCGATCCCAACCTCTACTTCAAGGTAGGATTTTGGTTTTATATGTTGATGATCTATTCTTGACAGGTAGTGAGAGACTGATGATCATGTGCAAGAGGGAGTTAGCCTCTGAATTTGAGATGAAAGACCTTGGAATCATGCACTAATTTCTAGGCCTTGAGGTGTGGGAAAGGCCTAGTGAGATTTTACTTTCACAAGGAAAATATGTTGTGAAGGTTTTGGAGAGATTTGGAATGAAAAAATGCAAGTCCTTTCCCACACCAATGGAAATGAATTTCAATAAGTTACGAGGAGAAGTTGCAGGACCCGATTTGGAAAATCCATCCAAGTATAGACAGTTGATTGGGGCTTTGATGTTATTAGTGAATTCCCATTCACACATATGCTATGCAGTGAACACATTGATTTAATTTGTGACCAAGCCTCTCCATGCACATTGGATTGCTACTAAACACTTTTTTATATATTTACATGGGATGATTACCCTTGGTTTGAGATATTTTTCTGGAGATGTTGGACTTCATGGATATACTGATGCTAACTGGGCAGGAAATTTTTTCGACAGGAAGAGTACATCTAGATGTTTTTTTAGCTTTAGATCTGACATGATATCTTGGACAATCATGAAGGAAAATTCTATAGCATTGAGTACCACCGATGCATAATACATTGTCACTATCATGACTAGTTGCGAAGAAATTTGGTTGAGGAATCTCTTTGGAGAGATATTTGAGCAGGTCCTAGAAACTACAATGATATATTGTGACAACAAGAGTGGGATATGTATGGAATATAATCTCACATTTCATGACAAGTCCAAGCACATATATATTCAATATCATTACATTTGACAAATGGTGTAGAGAGGAGCCATTAGGCTACATCATATATCGACAGATGAGTAGATTGCAAATATTCTCACCAAGGATTTTCCAAAAGATAAGTTCCTAGTCTTCATAGTATATGACCCCTACTAATAAGGGGAATCACTGATCGATAACACTAAGCCGACTTTTCCCCCTTGTCTGAGCTCCCAGGGTGACGAATTGAGATGTAGGGCTCCTAGGGTTGAGGGATTTATGGAAAATATGGTTGCATATGTTACCCCCCTATTTTTTAACCATAGGGTATGGGATGTTGTTTTAATATCTTGGCCTTTGTAGAATATACCCAAGTTCACATCATACCCACAAAAAGGGCTTGTTGGGCATATCGCTCCCCATTTGGCCAACGAGTTGAGAGTGTACTTGGAGGTGTACAATCCAATATGATTATGATGTAGGTGTTCTACCACATGAATATTGAGGGTAATTATTGGGAATATTAGTGGATATTATGATGGGTTGAGATGTTCTCCCCTATAACTCCTATTGCTTGATATGGGGTAGCTTTTATCCCCCATGACATTTTGGGTTGAGATTTGCTCCTTGATATTTTCAGAATGAGAAGTGCTTTTAAATGTTATATATGGTGGTAGATAATACTCCCCGATGCTTATTCTTCTTTATATTCGAGAATGTTTCATCAGATAGAGTTGATCATAGATAGGACATGATATGACGACATGATACACATGATGATGTAGTTGGAATTTATCCCTATATGAGAGGGAGTGTTAATTTAGAAACTCAGTGAAAAATTACAACCATGGGACTAGATTCCTCTTTTTGAGAGGACCAATTTTTACTATTGAAGTGCTCAATTTGGATAACGGAAAGTGTGCTTTTGAAGAAAATCCCACATGTGCAGATTTGATTAGGTTTTCCCTGACAGGAAAGTGGTCATCCTTGAAAGTATATAAATACAAGTGACCTCAAGCTCATTTGGATATCACCAAGAAACTTATTCTTCTCTTGTTCATTGATTGGTTCACAAAAGTATGAGGTTGTGTTGAGGAAAGTAGTTCGTACATGTATAATATTACAAGGTCTGAAGCTTGCATGTGTTTTAGGGTTTTGGTTTCTGACCAAAGGCTGCACATAGGAAATTATTGGCTATAACCATAGGTTGGAAAGCTCAAGAGTGTGGTTGGAAGGTATCAACCACACACATCCTTCTTCATCCATGCGGTTGGGATCTAAGTTGAATTTTGGCATTTGACTGTAGTTGACAGAAGATAGGAAAAGTTGTCTCCGATCTATATTGATGCCGAGAACACATTTCTGAATGTTGTTGGGTCAATTTTTCTAGATTATTTAGTATTGGGATCATTATACTCTCTGATGAACACTTTATTACTATGTAATATAAGAATAATTTCAAAGGGATTTCCCCCTTGTGGGGTTTTCCCCTAGTCTTTGACCAAATATAATATCTCTTGTTGATGTTTTGATTGTCTCCTTTGTAATTTAATTTACTGTTTTATCTTCAATTACTGTTGATGATTGGAAATATTAATTGTTATTGAAAATATTGCTAATTGAAGAATTGAATTTGAATAAAAGTGATTAAAACAACATAGAGACATCATAAATTCAACAATAGCAATAGTGGGATTCTATGGTGCTCATCAATAAAAATATGGGGGCTACATGGGCACAAGAACAACAATAAGGGGGCTACATTATTATTATAGGGACCTAACAAAATACCACTACATATTAAATAAACAACCATTCGTTATATCAATGATATACCAAATACAGGCTATAAGATCCCAAATTTGAGAACTTTTGAGGTCTAAAATGGGCCTCCTAAGAAAAATGTACAACCAAAATAAACTTTATAAGAAGAAATAGGATTCAATATGATGATGTAAACCATGGGGGTTGAATCACCATTTTTGGGGTAAAAAAATAAAAATAATAAAAAATAATAAAATAACAAAACTATTTTTTCAACTTGTATTTTCAACTTATTTCCCTAATGTTTTACCCAAATTTCGAGCGGGAGTAATCATTGGATGAAAAATTTAATTTCTCATCTATGGAGTACCAAATTTGTATACTTTCGATGGACTCTGCTACACAAAAAATGATAAACACATGAAAAAACATGATTGCAATCACGTTTTTCATGTATTTTCTCATTTTTCGTGTAGTACGGTCCATCGAAAGTACGCAACATGGGTACTCCTTGGATAATGAATCAAATTATGTATCCAATGAGTGTTCCCACTCGAAATTTGAGTAAATTCGTAGGGAGATAAGTTGAAAATACGATTTGAAAAAATATTTTTTTATTTTTCCCTCTAAAATTTGATGATGTAATCTAATATAATTTTATTATTTCCACTATTATTTCATAATTTCCTTAGGAGAACCATTTTAGACCTTAAAATCACCCTATGAACAAAACGACTTGACTTATTGGATCCTAGAATTCATAGGAGGAATGCTGACTAACAACTCTAAGGGCTTGATTATCATCCAAGTTTGAGATTTATGGGTAAAATGGGCATGCATGATTTTTTCACTTTACCTCACTCCAACTGGTAGAGCTTCTGATTTTAAGTTGAATATGATAGAAGCAACTACATAGATTTTTAAGTCACATAAAGTGTACAACTAGACAATGTGGGTGACCAATATGGTAAAATAAAATTGCCAAGAATGCCAAAAATATCGTAATATTATTTGATTCCTATCTTTGTTAATTTGGTTAGTAATGAAAAAATTTTCTCTAGTCAGCAAGACGACATTCACAAAGTGGATTATTCTTATAATGAATAATTTCAAAGTATTTTCACATGGTTAGTGAGGGAAAACCCAGTCGGCTAACCCATAAGAAATATTCAAGAATCAGTTTCAAAACATAAAATTATTGTCGAATATATGGAGGGTTCCCCAACATATATAATCAATGTTTCCTCCATTTTTTCACATCCAATTATGCCTTGACACAACAAATGTATGGTATGTTGACTCTAGTGATGTTGAACCTTAATATCTCCCTTACCAACCTTTACATGGATATTATATTTCCAATCCTATTATAGGGTTGAGATACTCAGGAATATATATTTCTACCAGTCATAGATGTAGATAATAATAATAAAGAGAGGAAGAGTTATATACAATCCCATTTAAATTCGATCTATCAATACCTCTATCAAAGTCTCCAAAGAAGTCCACTAGTAAAGAAACTCATAGCTCAACTCAGGTGAAAATTCCAGTAGTATGGATAATCTAGCATGAGGTATTGATGGATATTAGAATTAATGACCCAAAAATGCGACAAATACAAGAGATAATTACAAATAAATTATTAGAGGAGACTCAAGTAAACATTAAAAAAATTAAAAATACAAAGAGAACTCAGGATTTCTTAGGGTCACCTATTAGGCCAAACATTTTATAGTCCTTAGGGCATGCGAAGGGCATATTTATTGAAACTATTAAGTAGAAAATTATGGACGATCAAGGAATGAAATAACATCAACAATTGACCCTGATAAATGTTAGTACCCTAAATGCAACTTCAAAAAAACAATAGACTCAGGGTTAATTGAGTGGGGATGGCAAAAAAAACAGTAGGTACTAGACATTGAATTGACTTCATACTTGCCTCCCATCACTTCAACACCTAGTGTACGAGTGAATGGTGGAAAACAAAAAGCATTTAGTTAATAAGTAAATACACAAGAAATAACTTCAAAACATACTAAGTCGACCAATCCACCTAAAGGTACATCAATGAAGATTGAAATTGAAGTGACCAATGTATCAACAACAACACCAACCTGTTTAGCCAATTTAATGTCTTAAATTTCATAATATAAATCATCAACCAAGGTTATTAATCTGATGAAGTGTGGTGCACTATATATGATTAGTTAACCTTCTTCTTACTTCATTATGTATGTTTTTATGTTGTTTTGGGGGGTTTTGTTCTTTATGTCTAAAGGTTAATTTTAAGAAATGAGAACTATGAAATGAATCAACTGAATCTAATGAAGTTTAAATGTTAAAAACTAATTTTGAAAGAAGGAAGAAAAGGAAGTGTTCTTTAACTATTCTAATTTGCATAAAAATGAATCAAACTTTAAATGGTTAGAATCTGATCTAAAAAACAGAGTATCTATTTTAATGACTTTGAGCTTTTGGAAATTAAAGCTAATTTTAATCTATTTTAATTTAGTTCTACTCTGTGGATTGAAATATGAATCTTATGACTAAGAATTGAAATGACAATTCTAATATAAATTCAAAGGAAAAACAACTATTGCATGACCAACTACTCAATCATTCAATATGGAAGTATGACAAAGTCACCCTCTTGACATGATTTACAAGCAATTGATTACACTTTAGTTTAAAGATTTAATCTAAGAAATCATTTAAATAACATGTGAAGGAAAGCTCAATTACTGTATATTTTAAATACTCAAGCATCCAATTTGGAAGAATAACAAAGTCATCTTCTTGGCATGATTTACAAGCATCTAATTATACATTTAATTGAGGAATTAATCTAAGAAAGCAGTGTAAAGGCATGTAAAGGAAAACTCAATCACTGTATATTTTAAATACTGAAGAATCCAATTTGGAAGAATGACAAAGTCATCTTCTTGACATGATTTACAAGCATCTAATTATACATTTAATTGAGGAATTAATCTAATAAAGCAGTGTAAAAGCATGTAAAGAAACTAAGAAAACTGTATAATCTAATGCCTCAAATATAATCCAATTTGGAAAATAGAATAATCTACTTTCTTGAGATGTTATAGATAAGAAAAAATTATACAGTCATTCTAAAGCTAATACTAAGAAAGCACTCTTAAATTTAATCTATGAAATGATAAACAATGTAATCTAAAGAATAGCTGTAAAGCAATATACATATAACTTATGAATTGACAAAACAGAGCTAATGAAGTTGAACTAAAACAACTAATGAAAACCTCCTCCTGTGCAGCGGCCCTCTGCGACAGAATATGTTAGGATCCTAGCAAACTATACACACAACAAGAAGAGTCTGGAACCATGAACACGGTATTCGTATTATTGAAAAGGATAGTCTCAAAGCATACACAACATTCACAAAATTAAGACGTTCTTCGATCTTCAAACAACTGGTATTTAAACAAAATTAAATGTAACTATTAGGAGCTAATTCCACCTATAGATGGAGATTACAACTGAAACATATAAGCAAAATCTAAGTGGTTAACTCTTGATTTGCTATGTCAGATAAAATCAAGAGTTCTTCATTCTCGGATCACATCCTTTGACCGCACTTTGACCACGAGCATAGACACCTTTTTTCTGTTGAATTCGACTAGGTGGATAGGATGAGATCCATATGTGGATCATTTTGAATATGACCATGTGACTCATTCCTTTATTATCTCCTTGGAACCTATCCAACCATAAAATTATTTGCAGAAACAATAATTAGCTGCAGAATAGGATGTGTTATGTAGCTGAGTTACAAAAATCCATTCAAATAACAAGAACATAAAAATATAACATAGATATCATTCAAATCAATTCTCTGAGATAAAACATGTCATTTATCATTGATTGGATTTTATGGATTTATGAAAAAAAAGGAAAAGTGATGAGAAAATATGTCAGAGAAAGGACAATTCTGAGGTTCAACATACCCCCACTAAGAAGCCTTTGCATGTCCTCCTGCAATTATAAAAAAAAAGAACTTCCTTCTCCTATTGAATTTGTTCAAACAATTCTACTAATACATCCATTTTTATCTTCTTGCTTTTCATTGAGGTGACTGCCATCCTGGGCTTCCTCATAAGGAGTTTGTATTTGAGATTGATGACTGTCTTTTTCAGTGATTTGTTCTTTCTTTTTAACTTCCTGTTCATTTTGTACCACAGTCTTAAATGCAGGATGGTGTTATCACTAATGACTTTCTCCAATTGGTTCCGCTGCTTTAAAGCTTCATTCTCCTGTTTAATATGCCTATTTAATAACTCTAGCTCATAGATTTCTTGTTTAAGGGTGTTAACTAGAGGTTCTTATTGATTGATAGACGGTTCTGGATTCATTGCTGCATTCCTTTTCTCTAATGACTCTATATAGTCATATATCTATTGTTGTGCTGGATCAATGCCTGGAGATCTTCTGTTGGGACTTCCTTCAAAATTATGTACAGGAGAATTTATAGGGCTTTGTGGAGGAGAGACATTGATCGGTGATGAAACTGGAGGTTCCTCCTCTAAATTCACAAACTCTGTTTCTTGTGATGGTGTTTTCTTCATTGACCCTCAGAGTCTAGAGTTTCTTCTTGGCTGTAGAGGGTTTAAGTTTTCTTCACTTGTAACCTTTCTCTTCTTTTCTGTTTTACCTCTTGTCTTAACTCTACAATGCTTCCTGTTTTTCATCAACTCCGCAAGGGTAAGTTCCTCTTCATTTTTCTATAGTGGAGGTGAAGGTCTATCTTCAATGCTTGTATCAATATTCTTTCTTCTACTTTTCCTAGTCTTGTCTTCCTTAGGCTACTCTGGCTCATCTTGGAAATGGTTTATGATCAAAAACTTTTCCCTAGAATCTCCTATAATTTTCAAATGGAATTCAAGAAGTATTTTTACCAACGCATGATGGTGCATAGTGTTGTCTATAAACTGAATTCTCTTCTGTACATTTGTAGAAATTCTTTTTAAACTATTTAGTAAAAATAAAGGGAGATTTATTTCAACATCCTCCAAAAAGTTCATCAACAACCGAATATGATACACAAACATGCAGCCAAATCTGCCTTCACAAGTGATAAACTTCTGCCAAATTAAAAGCATGTTTCTCCATTTTTTCTTGAGTGCTGAGCTAGGGTTTTTGTAAACGGAAGTATCCATATCTAGATTTTTGAGGACAAATCTCTATGCTTCACTATGAAATTATTTGTTTTTGAACCATCTTTCATCAACTCTTGGGAGCTCTGTAGCTTCAGCTATGAATGCCTCGGTCATTGAAATTTTTTCCTATTTCGACTTTCGTTCCATCAAAATACCTCGCAAAAGACTTAGTGATCTCTTTGTGGAAACCATAAATTTTTTCTATGAAATTTAGCCACTTATCCTTCTGCATCATCTCCTTGATCTGAGGATAACCCTCCATGTATTTAGCTCCCATTGGTTCAATCCTGATTATCAAACCCATGTCTTCTGTCGTGAAGAATCTAGCCTTCAGAATTGTCTTTCTCTGTATGAAGCGAATTGGGTTGCGGATCTGGTGAAGGACATTGAGGGTTTGTAGGGAAATATGAATGAGATGGATACTTGATGGTGATTTAAGAAACGCAGATGAATAGGTTACGACAATAGGACATGACCATTTAATCATAAATGGGGGAGTCCGTTATGGAACTTTATGAAACATGATGCGAATGATGTGGCCGATCTATGACATGATGTGAGTCCAAATCAAATCAAATGATGACATATTGAGGCAACATGTGATCATCTACGTTATACATGCTAATGTTTTTGACCTTGTTATTTAAATAAATTTATGTAACTTACCTTTAGAACTAACCTTTTGTTGCTATTTCCTTGGTGTTTATTCTTCAGGTATCCTTTAGCATGATGATCTTCAAATGGAGTTCTTAATTTCCTGTGCTCAATATTCTTGCTTCAGAAGGTTGTCAAAATGTGAAAGAGTTGTAAAATGTGGTATCAACTGCAGAATGGAAGTAGTTTTGTACTACCTTTTATTTCTTTTAAAAAAAAGAAAGGGAGCATAGAGTTTTTTTTTGGAAAAAAAATGGAATGGAAAATATAAGATGTCAGAACTCTTATTTTCATCCTATATTTTTTTGTATAAGGATACCAATCATTGATTGGTTTTCACACTTATACAATTATTATTATAAAAAATTGGAACTACATGTTTGCAATATATTTTCATCAAAGGGTGTATGATCTGATCCGGGCGCTTCTTTACTAACATCATATCAATATTATCTTGGAAAATTTTGATAAACTCTTCATTTGAAATTGGCTTATGATATACTTTTAATCTATGTTCGTTCACAAGAAGAGGTACCTTTTCTTCATCAAGTGTCCTTATCCTGAATGCTCCATTGTCAAAGACTTTTTCAATCTCATAGGGCCCAAGCCATTGAGTCTAAAACTTTCCTTAAAAGTCTTTGAACTTCGAATCAAACAAAGGTGTCCAATGCCCTGCTTGAAACTTTTTATCCTTTATATATTTATCATGCCATTTGGACCTTTGCTGCTAGATTGGTTCTTTGAACTGCATCTTGCCTGATTTCATCAAGCTCATTAAGTTGCTCCAGTCTATGCTTCTAGGCTTTTGATAAGTCAAGCCCCAATTGGACTGCCATCTTGAAGGTTTAGATCTGAAATTCTATGGGAAATAGGACTTGCTTCCCATAAACAAGTTTATAGGGAGTATGTCTTATTGTGTTCCTTCATGTGGTCCGATAGGCCCATAAGGCTTCAGGAAGCCTATCTTCCCAATCCTTCTTGTGTAGATGTACAATCTTAGTGAGAATTCCTTCGATCAATTTATTGGTAGATTCCACTTGACCATTTGCTTGTGGATGATAAGGAGTGGATTTTATATGCTTGATCTTGTAGGTCTTGTTGTGCAAGTAAACCCCCTCTGTGGACAGAGGTGATCCCTCTAGCCCTGGAAGGGGTCTAGAAACAAGAGAACAAGCTGGACTTTTGTATTCTTAGCTTATAAATGAAAACGAGTTAGGATAGCTGGCCTACCTTGGTCCAATGATTTTGTTGTTGTTTGTAGTAGCTATCCACTGATCTTTGTCTTCACATGTCGTGGTCATTGTTGAGTCTCAAATCTGCATCTTTTCCATACACTTTTCCATCCCTTTTTCACTCACCTGAACCTCCCAAGTTGTCAATATCATGTGAAAAAGAGCATCTAACATGGTTTTTAATTATATTTTTGTGTTTGCTATTTGATTTAGATTTTTTTCATTCAGCTGCGGAATCTTGCCACTTTCCGCAGCTGCTGCAACTTTCCGCAGCTATTTTGTGAAACTCTATGCTACAGGTGTCTACAAGGGAAACGAGCCACATGGGCAGGTCAAGAATGACGTGGACATGGTTCGTGTCCTATTGGTTCAAGCAAACTCATCCAAAGAAGCCGCGGTCAAAGGCGTCCACATGGAAGTCAACCATGGAGTCTCATGTCGGTAGGACTCTGTTTCGTGTCACATGAAGATTCATACGGCCGTTTCTAAGCCTGCGGAGGATAAATCGACATCTGTACAAGGTTCCTTAGTCGAATTCAAGCATCCACCTTTCGTAGATTTACTTTCCAACACGGCCATGATCCTAGATCCGTGGACGTAGTGGTCTATGTGCTCTTCACCAGCATGAACTTTAGGAGACAGTTATATTTCTTTTGTTATATATAATGCATTTGCATACGCATAGGGAGTTAGTGAATGTTAGCTTATGTTATCTTTTATTAGTCTGCTCTGTAGTGTGATTACGCTGCATTTGTGCTGTAACATCACCATTCTGTAATGACTGCTTTTTAATATAAGAAGACTCTATTTTCCAACTTAATTTGTATTTGAGGACCGTTGCCAAGGCTGGTGTAGAGGGCCCCTGCTCAGCTAAGGTTTTGTGCATTAGTGTATAATTTTAATTTTGTTTCTTTAGAGATCATTGTGTCATAATCCATTCATATGTTCATATATTGCATTTGTTTCATTTCTGTTTATACACTTCTATAATTTCCATTTCATTTCTGTCTTTCATGCTTTATGATTGTTAATCACTGATCAGTGTTCTTGTTTCAGGTTATAGATAGGCAGCCCGGGCATTTTCATAGCTTTTTGACTAGTGACATGGAACTAACATTGTTCTGCTGCTAATTTGATTTTCATAGCTGTTGTTTAATTTCAGTATTGCTTATCTGCTTCAATAGTTAAATTTAGATATACTAATCTGCTCATAGCATCTTTAGTTGCCTCCGAAAGCCACAGCTGGACTGATGGTGAGGGATTGTATTATGAAATGTGTAGTTTAGTATTAGTTTCTTTTCTGCAAATTTAGATATATTAAGCTGCTCATAGCATCTTCAGTTGCCTCCGAAAGCCACAGCTAGACTGATGGTGAGGGATTGTATTATGAAATGCGTAGTTTAGTATTAGTTTCTTTTCTGCAAATTTAGATATATTAAGCTGCTCATAGCATCTTCAGTTGCCTCCGAAAGCCACAGCTGGACTGATGGTGAGGGATTGTATTGTGAAATGTGTAGTTTAATATTAGTTTCTTTTCTGCAAATTTAGATATATTAAATCATGCATGACATCTTCAGTTGCCTTCGAAAGCCACAGCTGGACTGATGGTGAGGGATTGAATCATGAGTGTATGGTTTAGTATTAGTTTACTTTCTGCAAGTTAAATATCAGTTACTCAATTTGTTTATGATTACTTCCGAAAATCATAGCTGGACTAATGATGAAGGATCAGAAGATAAATTGATGTAACCTGATTTAGATTTATTTTGTTGCAATTTTGAATTTCCTTAAGCATAGTTTTCTTTTGTGTTTAGTCAGCAGCAAGAATAGTTTGGTTTTCATGCTCACTAGTTCACTGTTTTGATTGATTAGATTAGCAGCACCTTTTCATTTCAGCAGTACATTTTCATTTTCTTTCAAGTCTTGTCATTGTAAATTTCAAATTTCTTTTTAAGGTTTCAAGTTGGTAAATCATTATAGGGGAGATCATTTCCTTGAACAAACATAACCAAACTTGTTTTCATATTAGAATTTCCATTTCACCTTAGAAAACCAAAAACGACAAAAAGTTAAGAAATAGGTTATCTTGCACATATAGTGCGCCGCACTTCATCAGCTTACGATTCCCGGATTGACAAATTAAATGCAACAATTTAGGACACACTAAATTGACCAAACATTTTGGCGCCGTTGCCGGGGAAGTGTAACTAGGTAGCCAATTTCTTAAAAAAAAAAACACAAAATCATAAAAGAAGGGAAAACTTGATAACTTCTTGAAGTATGCTCTCCTCTTGCACCTAGTGTGATCTGGAGGATCAGAAAAGAGAGTTATTGGTTTAGTAATTTCTTAAGTATGCTCTCTTCTTGCACCTAGTGTGATCTGGAAGATCAGAAAGAGAATTATTAGCCCAACTTTTTAAAAAATAAAAAAAAATGACATGTATAGAGCAAGAGATTCTAGGGGAAGGTTTATAGCTAAAGCCAAGAGTTCGATTTTCACAACTCCATCTTCTTCAAGGCATAGACCAGATTCACCACCATCTACCCCTAGCCTTAAGATTTTTGGAAGTCAAGGACCAGCTGAATTAGAGGATTCTCCCATACCACCTACTAAAACCCACTTAGAAAACAAAGAGACTTTCTCTCATCCTTCCTTGGTAGAAGAACTAGAGGACTATAAGGACTCTAAAGAAACTATCATGGCAGAGGAAGTAATAAATAGAGGTGGAGGTAGAAGAGGAGGAGATAATGGAGACAACAATGGTGAAGGAAATAATGGTAGAAATAGGGAAGGAGACAATTTGTTTGGATTCCCTATAGTTGATGAGGAAACTCATGCAACAATGAAAAATATCTCACCATCTGTTCTCCCTAACTTTTATGGATTGCGAAGTGAGGATCCCGAAACATTTCTGTTTGAGTTTGAAGTTGTGTGCCGAACTTATGACTATATGGAAGATTCTCAAAAACTCAAACTGTTTCCTTCAACATTGAAGGGATCCGCTTTGAAATGGTTCATGGGATTAGCCACTCAATCTATTAGGACTTGGAATGATATGAAACAAACATTTTTGGATAGATACTTGGACTATTGTATGCCCACCAATCACAAGGATGAGGTATTCAAAATGATGCAAAAAGAAGATGAAAATTTGGAAGACTTAGTTGAAAGATTTCAATATAACTTGAAAAGAGCAAAGATGAGCAACTTAGATGATGAAACCTTGAAAGCCCTCATATTAAAAGCCATTAGAGATGAATGGATAGATATTTTAAACATGATGGGGAAAGGAGACATTTCTCAACTCCCACTTCGTGATATAACTGAACTATGTGTCCATCTCTCAAGGGAAAAATCTAAAACAGGAAAAGGGCCTAGGGATCCTTCTCTTATTAGGGCTAACAAATCTGCAACTGGATCAGTAAGTAGGGCAGAGATTGGTAACATGCTTGATGAGTTCAAAACTGATATCTTAGGGAGCCTTAGTGAACAACTAGACACCCTTAAAATCCAAAATAAGCAGAAAGCAGAAACAGATGCTTTATCCATCTTTTGTCCGAAATGTAGGAAGAAACATGCTTTAAGGGAATGTCCCTTGGATGCAAAAGTTGTAGAAACATGTATGATTTGCTCAGAGAATCATGAGATCAAGGATTGTCCTTCAATTCCCGGACTCAAAGCTGTTTTTCAAGAAGACCCAAATTCAGTAGAATCTCTCTGTTTTGTCGCAAGGAGACCTTGGCAGGGACAACAAACTCAAGGGTTTAACAACCCTATGAATTATCAAACCCAACCAAATTGGAATCCTTGGAAAAAACCTTGGCCCCAACATCAAAATTCATATCAGCCATGGGTACAAGGGATGCAAAATCCTTATGGGAGATTTGCTCAATTTTATCAATATCCTCCATCTTTTCAAAATCAACAAACTCCACAATTTCCAAACCCAAATCCACAACTTTCATTTCCATTTCCACAACAACAACCTTCTCAACAAAATCCAAATCCTCAACTCATGCTTCCATACCAACAGAAGACAAATCAACTTCCAGCTCAGCCATTGCCAAATCCTAACAATAAGAATCCTCAGACTACTTATATGGTAGAAGGACAACAATTTCCTACCTACATGATTGTTCCTCTCAATGATGTACAACTCAGATCTGGTAGAGTTTTAGAAAAACCTTCTATAGATATTCAAGAGCAAGATACCTCTGAGGAGGACTCTCTTCAAGTCAATAAGGGTTCTGAGGAAGAATCTCTTCAAAATCCAAGCATGCAAAAAGAAAAAGAAAAGTTAACACCCACAACTCCTATAGTTGAGCAACCAACATCTTCATCTATACCTCCTTTTCCTGAAAGACTACAAATTGACAAGGGGGTGGAAAAACAAATCTTGTTGCCTAACTATGACTTTCTAGATGAATTGAAGAATGTTTGTATCAAGATTCCCTTGCTACAAGCCATTCGAGAGATTCCTATTCTAGCAAAAACAATAAAGGAGATGAGTTTCAAAAGACCAGGAAGGAAACTAAAAGACACAAGAAGAATCCACCTGGTAGGAAAAATTGCAGATATCATGATGGGAAAAATTACCATGCAGAAGTATGTAGATCCAGGAAGTCCAATTGTCAAGACACATATAAATGGGATAGAAATTCCAAAAACATTGATTGACTTAGGGGCTGCTATCAACATTATGAGTAGACAGACTATGGAACAGTTAAAACTTCCTAACCTTCTTTTTACACCTACTTTATTGCAACTTGCAGATCGATCGGTTATTAAACCAGATGGTGTATTAGAAGATATTTCAGTCTCCTTAGATTCTTGGGAATATCCAGTAGACTTTATGATTTTGACTCCTAAAAGTAATCTAGGAGGACATCCAATTATCTTAGGAAGACCTTGGCTGGCCACAGATGATGCTTTTATTAGTTGTAGATCTGGAGACATGTACATTTCTAATGGTAATTCGACAAAGAAATTCAATTTGTATCCTCCAGCAAGAGCAATCACAGAAGTAGGAGACAATGAATGGGTCGATGATGAGGACATTATACAACTTGTCTTTACCATTTCTGAAATCAGTGAGGATAGTCAAATTCTGAACACATTAGAAAATTTTGAGACATCTTCAGAATATGACCCCACACAATTTCAGTTGGAATCTGATATAGAATATTTATCATCAAGACAAATGTCTCTTTACTCTATGGAAGAGTTTGGTAGTTCTACCATTGAGATTTTTCCAGGAAAAACATTGAATATCAACAAACATTTGGAAAAGTCACAACAAGAAGAACTAACCAAAATCTTGCAAAAACATTCTACTGCATTTGAATGGGAGTATACTGACATGAAAGGTATTGATCCTAAGACTTGCATCCATCATATCTATATTGAGGAAAATAGTAGACCAATCAGACAACCTCAAAGAATGATGAATCCAAATCTTAGGGAGATAGTGAAAGAAGAGCTCCAAAAACTTCTCAATGTAAACTTCATTTATCCAATTTCAGATAGCTGATGGGTTTCTCCTTTGGTTATAGTGCCTAAAAAGAATGGTAAATGGAGGGTATGCATTGATTACAGGGAATTGAACAAAGCAACTTTGAAGGATCACTTTCCTTTGCCTTTTATTGATTAGGTATTAGATACATTAGCAGGTAAAAAGTACTTTTCATTTTTGGATGGTTTTAGTGGCTATAATCAAATTCAGGTAGCACCTGAAGACCAAGATAAGACCACATTTACTTGTCCATGGGGAAATTTTGCCTACCGAGTGCTTCCTTTTGGGTTATGTAATGCACCAGCAACATTCCAAAGAGCAGTACTAGGAATTTTTTCTGATCTAATCCATGATTGTGCAGAGGTTTATATGGATGATTTTACAGTTTATGGTAATTCATTTGAAGAGGCATTAGAAAATTTGGAAAAAGTTCTCATAAGATGTAAAGAAACAAACCTTTCATTAAGCCATGAAAAATGCTTTATGATGTTTACTGAAGGGATTGTTTTAGGACATCATATTTTAGGAGATGGGATTAAGGTTGATAGATCGAAAGTTGAAGTCATCTCCAAGTTGCCTATTCCAAATTGTCAAAGAGATGTTAGAAGTTTTCTAGGATTTACTGGTTACTATAGAAGATTTATAGAAAACTTCACTAAAATAGCATTTCCACTCTTCAAATTGCTTACAAAAGACTGTGAATTTAAATGGGATCCTGATTGTCAATCAGCTTTTGAAACTTTGAAAACAAGAATATCTGAAGCACCTATCTTGAGAGGACCAAATTGGAAACTTCCTTTCCATATTTCTACAGATGCTTCAGATACAGCTCTTGGAGCCGTGTTGGGTCAAAAAGATTTAATTCCTTATGCCATTTATTACACCAGTAAAAATTTGACTCCCACAGAGTTGAACTATACTGTGACTGAAAAAGAGTTCTTAGCTATTGTTCATGCAATTAATAAGTTTAGACATTACATAACAGGCTATGAAACTTTTATTCATACTGACCATTCTGCAATTAGATATTTAATGAACAAACTTGTTACTAATGGCAGAGTGACAAGATGGCTCTTACTTTTGCAAGAATTCAATATTACTGTGTTGGATAGACCAGGGAAACAAAATACAGTAGCTGATTTCTTGTCTAGGATTCGGAATACTAAAGAAGATTCTCCTGTAGAGGATAAGTTTCCTGATGAATACTTGTTTGCAGTAACTATTAAGACTCCTTGGTATGCAGATATTGCTAACTATTTGGTTACAGGGAAACTGCCTTCACATTTATTTCCAAGTGAAAAACGAAAAATTATTCAAGAGAGTTCAAAATATTCATGGATTTCTAACGAATTGTTTAAAACAGGGCCAGATCTTGTGATCAGAAGATGTGTCAGGGAAGATGAAATGCCCGATATTCTTAAGGCATGTCATGATGAACCATGCGGCGGACACTTTGCGGACAAAAGGACGGCCTATAAAATCCTTTCCTTGGGATATTATTGGCCTTCCCTCTTCAAAGATGAAAAACAATATGTCAAAAGGTGTGATAGCTGCCAAAGAGTAGGGAAACCTACCCTTTCAAATGAAATGCCATTGCAAACACAGGTACTCATTGAACCCTTTGAAAAGTGGGCTTTAGATTTCATTGGACCTATTAATCCACCATCCAAGCAAAAGAAGTATATATTGGTTTGTACTGATTATGTTACTAAATGGGTAGAAGCCAAAGCATTAGTATCTGCTACTGAAAATTCAGTTATTCATTTTCTTTATGAGGATATTTTTACTCACTTTGGTGTTCCAAGAGAAATTGTGATAGATCAGGGGAGCCAATTTACATCCAATTTGGTGGAGAAATTGATGGAAGAATACAAAATCAAGCACAGAAGATCTACTCCTTACCATCCGCAAGAAAATGGTTAAGTGGAGTCCACAAATAAAGTTCTTGAAATTATCATCACCAAAACTGTTCATCTACATAGAAGAGATTGGGCAGAAAGGCTTCCTGAAGCCTTGTGGGCCTACAGAACTACATGGAGAAATACAACATGACATTCTCCCTATGAACTTGTTTATGGGAAAGAAGTCCTGCTCCCCATTGAGTTCCAAGTCAAAACCTTCAAGATGGCAGTTCAGTTGGGGATGGATCTATCAGAAGCCCAAAAGCATAGAATGGAGCAGTTGAATGAGCTAGATGAGATCAGACAAGAGGCAATTCTAAGAACCGATCTAGTTCAATATCAAAGAGCTAAATGGCATGACAAGTATATCAAAGAGAAGAAGTTTCAAGAAGGAGATTGGGCATTGTTATTTGATTCCAAGTTTAAAGATTTCAAAGGAAATTTTCAGACTCATTGGCTTGGGCCATATGAGATTGAAAAGATATTTAGCAATGGAGCAGTAAGAATCAAGACCATTGATGAATTTCAAACTCCTCTTATTGTGAATGGCCATAGATTGAAAGTTTATCATAAGCCACTCTCAAAAGAGGATTTTGTCAAAATGTTTCAAGAAAGTTCTGCAATCAGGCTGGTACAGAAGAATTCTTCTTCTCCACCAACCTAGCTTTTGTTCTTTTCAGTTAAAAAAAAAAAAATAAAAAAAAAATGGTATAAGTCTGAAAACCAATCATTGATTGGCAGTCTTATGCAGAAAATATAGGGTGAAAATCAGGAACACCTGACACTCTATATTTTCCAAAAAAAAAAAAAAATCTCTCTTTCATTCCAAAAGCTTCACCACCCACTCCATTTCATTCCACTTCATTCCATTTCATTTCATTTCCATTTCACTTCATTCCACTTCATTTTATCCATTTCATTCCATTCCATCAATAAAAATCTTTTTCATGACCATTTCCATCTGGTCATTTATCATTTGTTCATTTCTATTCATCCAAGTAATAGCTGTGTCAGTTTCCGCAGCTGACATCTGTTTCCGCAGCTGACTCCAGTTTCCGCAGCCAGAAGCAGATTCCACAACTACTACTCTGTTTTCAAAGAGAATGTACAGTCAGATGTTATTTCCATAATTATAAAATAAAATGCAGGTGAGAGGATCAAAAATGAAGACATGGAGCATTCAAGATACCAATGGAGATCAATTAGTTGAAGACCAAGGAAAAAGGCAAAGATTCCAAAGGTATGAATAAAATTTATTTCAAATAGCATTGAAAAACACATTTTTATATAGTTTTGAACCATGAGCTCTATCCATTACGTGCAATGATTATATTGACAGTTCCGTAACCTTTCATGATCTCCATATTATCCTCTTGCATTCATTCACAAACGGTTTCATCATTAAAATTCCGATTTTCACTCATGTTCCAATATCCCACCGGAGACAATAAGACGTATTTGATTTGACCAAGGACTCTTACAGCCGCATAAATCCATAACCGTTGTTAAAACGTGCTCATATTTATTGTGCAGCCACCAAAATTCAAAACGCTGCCGAATGTCGTGTCTCTGCTGAGTTTACGAAACCCTACTCTGTTCTGTCTCACTCCATTTCGTTCCTTGTACTCATTCTCACTCCCGGATATCTACCCACAGTCTCACTCCATTCCGTTTATGGTGCTCATTCCCATTTTATGATACATTCCCACAGTCATTGTGCTCGTTCCTGTGCATTCAATCGTTCTATTTCCATTTGAACCCTCACACAGGCAAAGTTGTGAAGAGCAGAAAAGAGAAATGGGTAAATTGCTAAGAGCAGAGCCGGAAGGACCTAAGTTTATAGAGGGATATCCACAAGTAAAGGAGATATTGAGGAAAGCAAATTGGCTGCGTTTTATCCAGAAATTCAGGGGTTATCACAAAGAAGTTACGAAAGCATTTGCAAGGTCATTTAATGGCTTGGAAGCAGAGATTGGAGACCTCAAGTTTGCGGTCAATGAAGCATATATAGCAACAGCCACGTCATATATATGCGCTTATTAAATAACTTCTTGGAGAGGCGCCATTTTAAAAATCGCTTATGTTGAGGCATGGAGAGCGATCTTATGAAACCAGGTATGGACGCTATTTTTAAAGAGGAATTCCACATTGCATGCATTGAAAGAGGAATGGGCTACTTCTTGCTAGTTGTTCAATTCATTACATGTGAAGGCCGTTTGGGTCCATGTATATGTACCATACAGATATTGATGAATTATCTAGAAAATCAAACTCAATCTCCCATATTTTCTGTTCAATAGTTTGAAGAAAATGTCCGTGACTGTTCAAAAACATTTAGGAGATGTAGAACCTCATCTATATCACCACGGCCTTGTAAAAATTTTGATTGAAAAGGAGTTAAAGAAAAAGAAAGACACATGGGAACAATTTCTGGTTAGAAATTTCTTTGAGGAACCTCAGGAAATTCCTGAAGGTAGCACAGCAAGAAGGAGTAGAAGAAAAAGGATAAATGATGAAACCCAAATTACTCCTACTCAGGAAATTCCTGCAGCTAACACAGCAAGAAGAAGTAGGAGGAAAAGAACAATTGATGAAATCCAAAATACTCCTACTACTACTATGGAAAGAACTGATAGGGAAGAGAGACTGGTAAAAAGGAAGAAGAAGGAAATCAAGGGTAAGAAGCCAATAACACCAAAAGAGAGAGAAACTATTGAGGCTGTACATAAAACTCCTTCTTCTTCTTCTGAAGATCATCAAGTGCTATCTGAAAGAATAGTTTATCTTCAAAAATAGTCATCTATACCCAAGAAGGCAGAGAAAGGAAAACAAAAACAAAAGGATAGTATACCACAGCGTGTGAGGAGAAGCAGCAGACTTAAGGGAAAATTGAGGAAAACACAAATTAAGGGTCCTCATTTCATTGATTTGGGTGAGGAGACATCTGAACAGTCCCCAACTGACCATAGTCCATCTCAGTCAGTTAGTGAACCTGGTTCATTTCATTCCCAATCTGACATTGAACATACTCCATCCTATTCTCAGCAAGATATTGATGTAAGCCCTCCTCGGCCAGATTTTGAACATAACTCTCCTTCACGGCATTTTGGGGACAGCCCAATAAAAATGACACCTGAAATAGACCCCAAGCAGCAGGAAGTATATGACTATATAGAGTCTTTGGAAAAGGCAGCCACAGGTCCAAGTACTTCTTCCATTCAGCCTCATACATTGCAGGATGATTTAGTTCAATCATTAAAACAGGAAATTTTTGAGCTGGAGCTTTTAAATAGGCACATCAAAAATGAAAATGAAACATTGAAAGAACAAGGCAAACTAGACAAGATCATCCATGATAACACTATGTTACATTTGGGAATATGGCAAAAGAAGAATAAGAAATTGAAAAGGAAATGCCAGAAATTGAGCAGAGCACTTGTAAATATCAAATTTAGGTGCTTAATGAAGAAACCCAGAATGTTGGCAGTACCAAGGAAGAAGAGGAGAGGATTGGATGTGCTGGCTGAAGTGTCAAGGCACATGAACTGAAGAAAGAGTATCAAAATTTTGGTTGCATGAGGACATGCAACACCTTCACAGTAGGGGTATGTTGAGTCTCAAATCTGCATCTTTTCCATACACTTTTCCATACCTTTTTCACTCACCTGAACCTCCCAAGTTGTAAATATCATGTCCAAAAGAGCATCTAACATGGTTTTTAATTATATTTTTGTGTTTGCTATTTGATTTAGATTTTGTTCATTCTTCACTGGAATCTTGCCTTTCACTTGTTCTTTCTTTTAAAATAATTATTTTGTGAAATATACTCTGAGGTGTCTAGAGAGGAAAAGCGACTACATGGGTAGGTGGAGATAGCGTGGACATGGTTCGTGTCCTATTGGTTCAAGCAAAGGCATCAGAAAAGTACAGCGGTGGCGTCCGCTGATCCAATAGTTGTCTCATGTCGTGGACTGTTCACGTCTTATGAAGATTCTATACAGTAGTTCTAAACTGGAGGATAAATCGGCAATAAATACAAGGTTCCTTAGTCGAATTCAAGCATCCACCTCTCGTAGATTTACTTTCCAACACGGCCATGATCCTAGATCCGTGGACGTAGTGGTCTACGTGCTCTTCACCAGCATGAACTTTAGGAGACAGTTATATTTCTTTTGTTATATATAATGCGTTTGCATACGCATAGGGAGTTAGTGAATGTTAGCTTATGTTATCTTTTATTAGTCTGCTCTGTAGTGTGATTACGCTGCATTTGTGCTGTAACATCACCATTCTGTAATGACTGCTTTTTAATATAAGAAGACTCTGTTTTCCAACTTAATTCGTATTTGAGGACCGTTGCCAAGGCTGGTGTAGAGGGCCCCTGCTCAGCTAAGGTTTTGTGCATTAGTGTATATTTCTCATTTCGTTTCTTTAAAGCTCATTATGCCATAATTCATTCATATGTTCATACATTGCATTTGCTTCATTTCTGTTTATGAACTTCCATAATTTCCATTTCACTTCTGTCTTTCATGTTTTATGTTGTTAATCACTGATCAGTGTTCTTGTTTCAGGTTATAGATAGGCAGCCCAGGCATTTTCATAGCTTTTTGACTAATGACATGGAACTAACATTATTCTGCTGCTAATTTGCTTTTCATAGTTTCTGTTTAATTTCAGTATTGCTTTGTTCATTTCAGTTTTGCTTATTTGCTTCAGTAGTTAAATTTAGATATATTAAGTTGCTCATAGCATCTTCAGTTGCCTCCGAAAGCCACAGCTGGACTGATGGTGAGGGATTGTATTATGAAATGTGTAGTTTAGTATTAGTTTCTTTTATGCAAATTTAGATATATTAAGCTGCTCATAGCATCTTCAGTTGCCTCCGAAAGCCACAGCTGGACTGATGGTGAGGGATTGTATTATGAAATGTGTAGTTTAGTATTAGTTTCTTTTCTGCAAATTTCGATATATTAAGCTGCTCATAGCATCTTCAGTTGCCTCCGAAAGCCACAGCTGGACTGATGGTGAGGGATTGTATTGTGAAATGTGTAGTTTAATATTAGTTTCTCTTCTGCAAATTTAGATATATTAAATCATGCATGACATCTTCAGTTGCCTCCGAAAGTCACAGCTGGACTGATGGTGAGGGATTGAATCATGAGTGTATGGTTTAGTATTAGTTTACTTTCTGCAAATTAAACATCAGTTACTCAAATTGTTTATGATTACTTCCGAAAATCATAGCTGGACTAATGATGAAGGATCAAAAGATAAATTGATGTAATCTGATTTAGATTTATTTTGTTGCAATTTTGAATTTCCTTAAGCATAGTTTCTTTTATGTTTAGTCGGCAGCAAGAATAGTTTGGTTTTCATGCTCAATAGTTCATTATTTTGATTTATTAGACTAGCAGCACTTTTTCATTTCAGCAGCACATTTTCATTTCCTTTCAAGTCTTGTCATTGTAAATTTCAAATTTCTTTTTAAAATTTCAAGTTGGAAAATCATTATAGGGGATATCACTTCCTTGAAAAAACATAACCAAACTTGTTTTCATCTTAGAATTTCCATTTCACCTTAGAAAACCAAAAACGACAAAAAGTTAAGAAATAGGTTATCTTGCACATATAGTGCGCCGCACTTCATCAGTTTATGATTCCCGGATTGACAAATTAAATGCAGCAATTTAGGATACACTAAATTGACCAAACAGTCATTCAGTGGCAATATATGTGTACCTGCACAAGGATCAAGTGAACAGTGGCAGCATACGAAACATATTTTCATTCACAACTATTCGATTGGTCAAGGATAATCAAACATTTTGCATATTATCAAACACAAAATTAGAACAAAAAAACTAGTCTTGTATTAAAGATAAAGAGAAGAATTTCACAACCAAAGAGCCTCGACATTGTAGCCTCCTTCGACAAGTTCAGTCAAACGTGTCTTAAGCATTCATCGGGGATCAAACTTGGCGAGGCAATGGGCCTAATCTCTCTCTCAACAATGGATTCCTCCCTAACTTATTCTCACACAAGCTATAGTAAGGATTGTTCAGCTAGCTGCAACTATGTGAGAAGGATGTATTTATAGGAGAGGAGGAGGTGGTTTGCGATCCCTCATAAGGTGGAAGGGATGCCTTATCCTTTGGGGAGTTGCTCAAATGTAGGAAAAAAGAAGACAAAGGAACGACTTAGATGTTATTCAATCAAACAAACCATGATGACTCCGCTCACGAAGTAGTTAGGATTGGAAGCGTTGCTTCTATTTTAAAAAAATTTCCATAAACAACACGGCGTGGGTAGTCCACTGAGATAGAGCGCCAATGGGCACGAGGCCTATTGCTAATTTCTCTATGGGCATGAGGCCATAACTGCCTACCAGCGCCGACCCAAAATCATGTGTTTTTTAGAGCCTGCTTCAGGAATGATCAACAGAGGAAATGTTCTTCACATGCCAAGGGATGAAATGACACTTTTTTCAAGGTATGAAAATACACAGAAGTCACTGAAATGGTCCTCCAATGTTCGGGATGGGGATTGCAAGGATGGTGACAGAATGTTGTAACAGATGCCCCATAAAGCATGAGGTCCGAGAGAGAGGGAGGAGTGAAATGATTTACGAGAATGTGTTCAAACCAAACACCGCCATCGAAAGACTTGCAAGTACAAGTACACCTGATATCTCATATACATGAATATGTGGCATGGGCACAGCCATCCATAAAAGAGTATATATAAAAATGAGATTCAAGTTATGGATGCATCCATCCAGCAAGAAGGATCAATAAATAGACTCGGGTATGGCCGCAGCCATCCAATCAAAAGAGCCATGCATATAGTCATGATAAACCAAAATGTCTCACAGCTTGGATTTTATCAGACAAAACCCAAGGTCTTGCGTCCATCTCGACCCGAATAAGTACAAATTTAAGCATGCGAATGTGCGAGCTGAAGTCGAACATGCAAGAAATTTGCCTAATTACCAGCCAATGATGAAATTGGTTAACAGGCGCAAGAGAAACCACCAATAATGACAATGGGCCTCAAGGTACAACTAGTACAATCTGCGAAATGTGAAAATTGAACTGGCGTCGAGCACCTGCAAAATCACTCGATCAAAGGCCAATGATGAGGACCTATCATCGAATGCAAAGAACTTGTCATTTAGGCATGCAAGCTCTAAGGTACTGGAAGGGAGTCTCTATATCAGCTTCCTGGATAATGAGCTGAAGTCGACAGGAAGTGACCTAGTCGAAGGAGGGCCATAATTTTTCCCACATCATCGACACGAGACAGAGGAATAAGATGATAGTGAATCAGGACCAAACAGAGGATCATAAGTTGAAAAATATCAGAAGGAAACTTCTCTTGAACATATTGGCGACACGACTCCGGAATTTGGCAGTATTTGACACCAGGGGATTTGAGGTCATGCTGACGTGGCAAGGAGCAGATGAGAGGTCAAGACAAATTACCCAAACCCATGGAGGAAAAAATGGCGAAATGGGATGTCCCCAACCCGACATGAGTGTAGATGAGTGTCATGTTCAAGAGCGGCATACTGCCGACAAGACTGAGAACTGGATGCATTTTCCACCACCATTGCTGGTGAGTACCCCAATTATTCTTGGAAACAAGCTTGAAGGGGATAGCATGTGCTTGTCATATAAGTTTTCCTTCGGATAAATCCATCCTAGTACATTTTACGAGCCCTAGGAAGGAGGAACTCGATTACGTCATGGTGACGGTTTCCAATGTCATGTAGGTTTAACGAGTCTGAAAAAGGAATAACTCGACATATTTTCATGTTTAGAGATTTTGAAAAGAAGTAGAAAAAAAAACTCCAGCAATTCCCTTTTCATAGGTAGTCTCACAGATCCGAAAAGGTAGAAAACTATATCTGAGAGAACCTCTTAGTCGCGATAGGCTAAGGTATTCCTTTTTTCGTAAATAATCTATCCCAACCCGAAAAAAGGGGTAAACGTATACTGGGTAGATATAATTTCTCAGCCTTTAACGAGTTCAAAATAGCAAGAGTCTTGGCAATCTTTTCAATTTTCGAGAGTTAGAAAAGAGCTGAAAGATGACTCCACAGGGTGAATTTTTCGTGTTTTTACCGAGTCCGAAAAGTATAAAATACAACTCGTTACTTCATCATCGTCACGCTGAAGACCTATTGTTGCACAAGAAACGCACGTAAAACCCATTTTTCGAGATAAAATAGAAAAATAATAAAAAAATATGCTCAAAAACCTAATTAGTGTTCTGAAAAGTTTATAAAATGCCAAAAATAGTCAAAATAAATTACTTTTCACTTTTACCTCTTGTGAGCACTTTTTACCCTTTTTCACTATGATTTTACGGAGTTGATAGCAGACAATCCAGAAGTCAAATTGCAAATTCGTCTTTTCCAGGTAAGAGCTCATATCCTTGCCTGCATTTTGATGTAATTTTCATTACCTGCAATCCATTTTTTAGCTCTGTGGAAGGGCTTTGTTCAAATTTTAGGGCGCGGCGGTCGGCGCGGGTTCTGGGCACGGACTCGCGCCAGCCTGCCTTGAATCCAAATGGGGGCACGCCAACCGCAGACATGAAATTTGGCTTATAATTCAACTAATTAGCCCATTTTAAACACTTCAATAGAAAATAATTTGACTAATGACAACCACATTGATGTTTTTGCAGGTGTGTGAAATCAAAATGGTGATCAAATGGAAGGAGAGAGAACATAGTGAAGAAGATGAGCAAGCCTTGGGAAATGTAAGATGAATGGAATTTCTCAGGCTACGAGCTTAAAAAAATTCTTCATGACACCATGCCTCCGAGCTCAACCGGAGCTATTGCAGTACCTGATCAGTGTATGGGACATTGACCGAGAAAGATTCATAATTCACGATCATGAGCTAGAGATTGAAGTCTCGAATGTTTACTTCATCATCGGATTATCATGGAGGGGGACAATACCAATCCTGATAGGTACTCGGCCTACGATGGAAAACATGAGCATGGTCATCAACAGAGTTTGTCGAGGGGCAAGGAAAGGATCCAAAAGTGGGAAGGTGGATATCCAAACCATTCCTGATTTAGCACTAAAAGTAGTGCTGCACACCATTATGTCAGTTGTTGGATCTCAAGCTCCGCATGAAGCCAAAAAAACATAGTTACTTCTTGCAGTAGATTGTATGGCACCAACTCTCTACAACTGGGCAGAGGTGGTAATGATCAACATGAAACACCAATTGAAAAAATCCAAGAACGACAAGCTGAAATAGTTCGGCTATGGGTCTATCTTGGTACCATTCATCTTGGAACGGTTACCAATCTTCAAACGTTAGGAATTAATAGCTCCTACACCACCATCCCAGGAGCCACAGATGGTCCGTTGGGTGGCTTTGATGCCAAGATCAGGAGGTGGTCAACAGATGTCCTGGAGACTGGAGTTATTTTAGTGGTTCCGTCGACAAATGATTTTCATGGAGGATTGGCCCTATTCTAGCATGGAATTTACCGGTGATGTGGATCTACCACTCCCAGCAGGAGAGGATTGGGATGAAGCATTGGGTAAAATTCATTTTTTGATTTTGATGATTATTATGATTTTTTATTTATTATATATGTTCTAATGATAATCCATGTATTTCTAGATGTCGGCCCAGAAATACCTGCAGGAATGTCTCCAATAGCACGGAGGATTCCTCGTGATTTTGATGTTGCAGCTCATGGTGAGGGAAACGAGGAGGAGGAAATCGTACGCAACCTAGAGGGACTCACCAGTAGAATCCAAGACTATGCGAGATTTGATGATGTTCCTCACGCGTACCAGAGACACACTACAGGGGTGTCAAACTATGTTCACCGCTTATTGAGGCGGCTCGTGCAGGTAGTGACATGCTACCATGAGCATCATGCCGACTAGACACCTAGGATTCTATTTTTGCAAATTTTTTGAGAGACATGATGTCTCAGGATGTAACCAAAACGTACATATTTTTTGAACTTATGATGCACGTGGATGCAAACACTATATATATATATATATATATATACGCCTATTTTCCTGTATGAATCTTATTATGTGATTATGATGTTTTACAAATTACGCAAATGTTTATCTAATACAATATTGGCTATTGTATCATTTAACGCATTCATTCGTCTAGGAATATGTTGATATGTGATGTAATCAAAATTTCTTTCTATTAAATGAACACGCAAATACAATGTTAAGATTTGAGGATTTCTAACAACATAATTCCCATTAAGTTGAAGAACAACAAGTTGAGAATCTAGGTTAACAATCAATGCACGAATGTCGAGAGAAATGGCCTCGGTTAAGAGTTCAATGACAGCACTATATTTAGCAACATTTGTAATTCGTCCTAGACAAATACCTTGAAGGTCTATCAACACACCATTAGGATTATAAATCACCCAGGCTTCAGAAGACAGATTCCGGGTACTACAGGAGGCACCATCCGTGAAACCAAAGTAAGGAGTGACAGACATCTGCACAATAAGAAATGACACAATAAGCAGGAAAACTGCTCACAAATCACACCAAGCCAAAAATGTACAAAAATGAAAAAAAACCTTTGTACAAAAGAAACATGCATGATGAACTCATGCATGGTATTTTTTGAGATACAACCGATTTCTGGGTTTATCCAGAGGATAACCTTCACAATAAATTAGCTCATAAGCCTTGTTCTGAAAAACATGCTTAACAATATAGGGCCCATGCCACATGGGTTGGAATTTTCCTACCCCTATCTTATCATGAACTTGGTCGTACAGGAGGATGAGGTCTCATTATACAAAGGAATGAAAGGAAACCGACTGGTCAAAATGAGATTTGACCCACTTTTTCTGTGCTTCTATGACAAGAGCGGCAAAGCGGCAAGTTTCATCAAGCCTCTCTAAATATAGAAGATGCTCTTCTTCTGGCGAAGTATTAGGCAACAATTCAACAACTATATTGAGAGAAGGTATTTCGCATTCAATTGGAAGGGTAGCTTCCAGACCATATACAAGATGGAATGGAGTGAATCCGGTCGCATCCTTCACTGAGGTTCGGTAAGCCCAGAGAGCTGAAAACAACATGAGATGCTAGTTTGACTTGTGCATCCCAATCGTACGTTCAAGCATAGTGACTAGAACTTTGTTCAAGTCTTCAACCTGGCCATTGGCCTGAGATTAGTATGTCGTTGAGTTGTCGTGACATAGACCCAACTTAGAAGTAAACTCACCCATCATGTAATGATGAAAATGAAAACCATGATCAGTAACAATGGCTTGAGGGACACCAAACCTAGTAATGACATAATTGAACAGAAATTATGTGGTTGTCTTATCGTTGACTGTAAGTGTAGGCATTGCTTCGGTCCATTTTGTGAAGTAGTCAACAACTAGCGATAATATAAGCATGCCCCCCAACCGAGTGAGGGTTACACTTCATAAAATCGGGACACCTTGCTTAATTAATCGCGTAAATCCTTTGGCTACTTCAGCATAGTTCAGTATAAAACGATGCACAAAATTAGCTTTCCCTTATAGACTTTGTAGCTCATGTAAGGAGGAAGGGGAGGGGAGATTAACAATAGCTTCAAATTTGAGGGGATCGAGACGAATTTTGTCTTTAGAGATGATAAACCCTAAGAGCCTACTAGACTCAACACAGAAGACGCACTTATTCGGATTGAGTCGAATGTTATAGCGTCAAGAGTGAAGAAATATTTGACGGAGATGGTTTTGGTGGTCTTTATGCTTATCCGAATGAGCCGGAAGGTCATCTAGATAAGGTTGAACAATGCGCTTGATATCATGGAAATCATATGACATTTCTCTTTGAAATGTAGCCCCAACATTCTTAAGACCAAAAGGGAGCTTCTTATAGGCGAAGGTACCCCAAGGACAGATAAAGGCGGTCTTGTGTTGATCGGCCAGAAGAATATTAATCTGGTTGTACCCAGAAAACCCGTCCATAAGGGAAAAGATCTCACTCCTAGCACATTCATCAATGATCGGGTCAATAAAAGGAGTGGGATAATTTTCCTTACGGCAAGCACGGTTGATATCACGGTAATCTAGATAGACACAAATAGCACCCTGCTTCTTATCCACGGGAATAATATTAGAAACCCATTTTGTCAAGGGAATCAGATAAATGAAACTAGATCTAAGAAGTTTTTCAACTTCTCCTTTAATAGCGGCTGCCTTTCTAGGGTGCACAGGATGAAGATACTGGCGAATAGGCTTCACACCAGGATAAGTAGGAATCTCATGCACAACTATACTTGGATTGATGTTGGGAATTTCTTCGTAAGACCAAGCGAAAACATCGTGAAACTCGTGGAAGATACTAGTATATACCTCGATCTCATCAGGATAACAAGTCACCCCAATGTGGATGTTCTCGACAACCCCTGGTTTGATGGAGATGTCGATAAGCATCGTTTGCATGATGTTCTCCAAGTTACCTTCCGCAAAGACTTCATGTGTCAAGATAGGCGTTTGAAGCGGATGAGAAGGAACTTGAGAAGCGAACTTCTCGAGACAAGTAGACATGACCCCAAGGCCAGGCATAAAAGAGGAAAGATGATGACGATCGTCCCAAGGAGGATCCTGAAGAGACATAGTTTCCACGATGGCCTCATTAGTGCGAAATATCTCATTTAAGGGATCGGGCGAATCCGAATCGTAGAGCCAAGGGGATTGAGAATAAGTGTCAAGAAACATACTCAAAGGAGCATGATCAGAAGGAGGAGGAGCCGAAGCCAAAATAAGTTCACAATAATCAATTTCTATTGGGCTTAACAACATCGAGTCACCAAACGAATCAATCTGCTCAGGTGAAGGGATGACCCATGGATCAGAAGACCTGGAGATCATGTTAACCTGAGCAGTTTTGGGTGGAGGAAGATGAAAAAGACCCATGAGGGTAGGGTCTTTGAAATGACCTGGCCCTATGCTCTCATAAGGCGTAGGAATACGATCTACATATGGGATGTTATTCTCGGAAGACGAAGAAGTGAAAAATGTCAACTGATCGACAGTGATGATCTTTCCTTCATGCAGAAATTGAGGAACACGAAAGAGAGTGGATGGAACGCACAGCATGGCGTGAGTCCAACTGCGACCAAGGAGAATATTGTAATTGATCTTGGCATCAATGAATTCAACCTCAACGTTAACTTTTTTCCCTTATAATGTAATGGGTAAACTAGCGAGAACACTGAGAGGGCGGGATTACCTTCCATCAAAAGCTTCTAAAGTCTTTGGAGATGAATTGAGGGCTGGAGAACCAATGGCTTTATAGTAGGAAGATGACATGACGCACATATATGCACCCTCGTCCACTGACGCTCGATGGATATTAATTCCATTAATCCCAATTTGAATGATCAGTGCAAATTAGTGAGGGAGACATGGGATGAAATTTTCCAAATCGAAGTGATAAGGCTTGAATCGGCGGGATCAACCCCTCTGATAGCAGATAACAAAGACTTCTGTTGAGATGGACAACTCTGAAGTACTTCCAATGTAGACATAGTAGATGGTGCCTGATCCAAATCCTCAATAATGCTGTAATGTTGAGTGGCACGGGCGTTAGGATAGTAAGAAGACTTACAGAGTACACCTTTGGAAGGTAGTCGTACAACTGGCTTAGTACTGGGCCTTTCAATTTGAAGAGGGCTAGAAGTAGGAGAGGGAGGAGGACCATCAGCGGTTTCCTTCCCCACTGCCTGACGCAGTTTGGTATAATCTTTCGATCGGGTAGTAATAGAAATGGATGCAAGACCATACATCATGAAAACCTAAGAGTCAAATGGGGTGGAGGTCTGAGGTTGCTCCACCAAATGAGTTTTCTATGATGGGAAAGGTTCTTTAAGAATAGCCAGAGTTCCTTTGGTGCCTTTGAGAAATCGACTCACCTCGGCCTGTCGGGGACAACCCTTGGTGTAATGCTCTTCATCACAAATCAAACAAGGGTGCTTCGGTTTTCGTTGTGAACCATCATCAGCACGATATTTCTGAGAATCCTATTTCGGGGTATCGGCTTTGGCCTTACCTTTACCCTTCTTTTTACCCTTGGAAGTTTTATCTGCCAGATTAGAAAGGATGGTATTCACTCCCGTGGTTTTACTAGAATTCAGGGGTGGCTGAGAAGCAGTATCATTGGAAGGAGTAGATTTTTACTTCGCAGGATTTGGATAAGTCTTCGGATAAGTCTGAGACATAGAACTTATGATGTCATTGACAGATGGCGTCGCCGGTGCTTTGAAAGTTCCAGGTCAAGAGGCATCGGGAAAGAGTTCGTAGAATGTGCCAGACTGAGAGTACACGAGATGAAGGTACCGGGCACGAGCGATGGCTTGTTCCTCAGTAACACATGCCCCCATAGCAATGTCCTTAGCAATCGGAGAAATGAAGGAGGTAGTGAACCAATCAATTAGAATTTGATCAGGAATCTCAAACTTGATCAAATGATGACGACGCTTCCATTCATGAATATGATCAGAGATATCAGTATCTCGATCTTGCTTCAAGGATTTGAGGAGGTGTGTCCCAATTTCATACCAAACTGGTAACTGAAAGTGCGTGAGAAATTCCATGGCTAAAGAGTTGAAATCTTGGAAGACGCCGTAGGAGAGTTCAATGTACCACTTGGTAGCAGCACCAGTGAGATTCCTTTGGAAATTATGAAGTCGAATGGAATTTTCAACCCAAGAGTTAGAGGAACACCAAAGATGGTACGTCATAACATGCACTTGGGGGTCTTCTTTGGACTTTCCCTCAAATTTGGGACAATCGCCAGGAATATTAGTTGGAACTGGAGGCCAATATGGATTATGAAGGATAGGATCATTTTTCAACTTCGACACATCAGGAAGTTCTAACGTAGCAAGGAAAGGTAATTGAGGATTGAAAGGCATTGCAGGTCATTGATAAAGACCAATATTAAGATTCCACCCAGGTTGAGAGAAATTCTGCCCCCATATGTTTTGTCCCGGAGGATTATGTCCATAGGGGTTATAAGCCTGAAAATTCTTCCCATACAAGGGTTGAGGACCAGGATATTGATTTTGAGCATACCACTCAGGTCCTGTCTGAGCAACATATGGATTTTGTTGTAGGATGTAAGTAGTGCCTTGAGGTGCATTATACAACACTTGAGTTTGACCTTGAGGAATGTATGCAGTGCCCTGAGGTGCACTATATACCATCTGGAATTGACCTTGAGGAATGTAAGTAACACCTCGGGGTGCACTATATACCATCTGAGATTGACCTTGAGGAATGCAAGTGGTGCCTTTAGGCTGAACAGGTTTCCCCTGGGGTACAGGTTGACCCGGATACTATGGTTGGATAGGCTGTCCCTGTGGAGCAGGTTGGCCTGGATGTTGAGAGCCACCGGGTTGTCCTTGTGGAAAAGGATGGCCCGATGGTTGGGATGGGTCAGGTTGCCCCTGAAGACCAGGTTGACTCGGCATAGGACCATAGGGTTGTCCTTGTTGTACAAAAGTCTGGCCTTCCTGAACGTAATGCTGGTGCTGTTGTACAAAAGGTTGTCCCTGTTGTGGATAGATTTGTCCCTTGAGAACATAAGATGCACCTTGTTGAACATGAAGTTGACCAGTAGGACCGTAGGGTTGTCCTTATTGGACCGAAGGTTGTCCCTATGGACCAGAGGGTTGTCCCTGTTGGACCGAAGGTTGTCCCTGTAAGGGTTGTCCTTATGGACCATAAGGTTGTCCCGGCTGGTATATGACTCAATTTGGATCAATCAGAGGCAAATAGATGAGATTACCGTACACGTCATAATGATGTGGAGGATTACCAAAATTTTTCAGCTGCTAAGAACCCTGAGGGGCGAAATTTTGCTGCTGAATGGCCAACAGATACGCATCAAATGTCAAACCTCTAGGAATGGAAGTAGAAGCCATGGGCACACTATTAGTAAGTTGGGTTCCTGGAACTTGAGGCTGTGATCCACTCGCGGTGAGCCTAATAGGTATCGTGGGATTGATAAAAAGGGACCTATGAAAAACAAAAGACGCTAACGATGATTGAGTCATATTGACAACCGCTGCGGATGAAGCCACACCGGCAGCGGACCAGACAGGAACATAGGTTACAATCGTCGATGTCATGGGAGTCAAGGGTGATGCCCTCGATACCGAGACAGATGAGGTCCCCGAGGGAGTCGATGTATCTAACCATATTGGGTTCTGATACAACGATGCAATGCCATAAATGATCTGACCCAACATGCGATAACCACGCGAGAGAGATACCGACTGTGAATAAGGTTTACTTGAGACATAAGGAAAATTCTTCGGAGGGAGATAATGATCTCCTGTAGAAACATAAAGCTCTTCACTACTGACGAGACTCGAAGAATCCATGTCAGATGAATCCATGTTATCATCGAAAAAGTGAAAAGCAGTGGCAAGTAAAGATGGTTATATCAAATGGCTCTTCAAGAGGAGATCGGGTAGCGAGAGGTAAGATACTCGGAAGAATAGACTGCCAAAAATTGATAGACCTAGAAGGCTGAGATGCTCCTGAGAAAAATTCAGGAGACAGATCGCCACTAGGAGGTAACGAAGAGGACAATGAAACTGGTGGTTCCTCCACCGTGATTTTGTCTCAAAATAGAAGAGAACCGAGATAACCAATTCGAGGCTTCAAGATCAAACACTAAGGAATTACTTAAGAATAAGCCAAGAAAATATCTTTAACGGGCATGTGATCGTAGGAAATTAATTTTATGACATTGAAACAAAGCTCTGTTGTTTCATGTTTTAAGAGTCGAGAAACAGGAAAAATATGACTCTAGTCACTTTCAGGTTGAACGAGCGTGAAAGGACAAGTGCTCGATGATCTTTTTAATTTTAGAGAGTCATGAAAAGACCAAAATGACTACTCAAGGAATCTAAGAAAGAGGGTGTACCAAGTTTCCGTGAACTGCAATATACACCTTGTTGATCAAATGAAAGAGAAATGACCAAGGACTTAACGTATGTGCAGGCGGTCTCCTCAAATGTTTTGTTCAGTGTATCACGGTTACAGGGCTACAGACTCAGCTTCCTATGGATAAAGGATTGCAACCTATGAGGATCTCCCTTTATATACTCGACAGTACGGGGAGCACAAGTCCGTGCTAGAGTTTTCTAATGCCATATGGTGAACGACATCTACTAGATTTAACGACGCCAGAACACGTCACTATTCTAGACCTCTAAATATATGTGTGTTAGGTTTTAATGTTTCCTTAGGTTGATTGAATTCATTTTAAATTTGATCTTAAATTAATGTTGCAATTTCAAGGCCTTACCAAATGTAATCTCGAATCCTTAGTGCACAACTACATGCAAAATAAAATCATCCCAATTCAATGAATTCTAGCTGAGAGAGGGCTAGTAGTTCATAACAAAGCAGCGATCAATTGAACACAAGAAGAATTTCACTAATGCATCTAAGACAACCAAAGAAGAAAACAAAAAGCTCTTTCCTTGTTCACTAAAAGATACTAATGCAAAAGAACAATTTTCATTTTCAAACTAAGAGAAAGAATGCAAATTTTTTCTTTTTAGATAAATGAGAAGAAAAATGCACTATTACACTAAAATGAAAAATGGACACTAGTTTTCAGCAATTCAAATGTATTGATATAAAGCAAAGAGATCAATCCAATGAGAACATAAACCACACTCAAAATAGAGATGCATTCCTTCAAGCAAAAGAGGGCTTTTGAACCGATTCAATGAGAAATGTAATCTATGCTCGAGGTGACAAATGGAGAGGTAAATGAAATCCAAGGAAATCATTCAACAACAAAAAAAGACACCTAGAACCAAAATAAAAGCTAAAATAATCATTCAACAAACTGAAATGATAGAGACCAAACTGACTCAAACTCAACTCAGAAGGCTTAATGAGGAGAGAGCCGAACAAGCGACAGGAGACACCTAGAAACTCTAGGATGACAAACTCCACTAATAATATGAGGGACAAACAGCTGAGAAGAATGAGACAAGAGAGTCAAAACAATCCCAGTGGACCAATTGAAAGATAAAAATCCAACCCAGAGGCAAGAGAAACAGAAAAAACTCAGGAAAAAGGCTAAAATTTTAACCTACAGGATTCGATGCATCTATTTAGTTGTAATTCGTGCTAAACAGAGGTTGGCGCACCTGTGACAAAAGAAACATGCGCCAATCAGTGCGACTGTTCAAGGAATAGCAACGTTGAGCTAGAAAACCATGGAAAAAATAAAAAACCACTGAGCAGAGGTCAAATCTGACACTCTAGGATGACAAACACACTGATCCTGAGTATGGTCGCCAACTTGTTGTGAAGGTAAATCCCCTCTAGGGACAGAGGCGATCCCTCTAGCCATGGAGTGGGTCTAGCAACAAGGGAACAAGCTGGACTTTTGGATTCTTAGCTTATAAATGAAAATGAGTTAGGATATATGGCCTACCTTGGTCCAACGCTTTTGTTGTCATTTGCAGTAGCTATCCTCTAATCTTTTTCTTCACACATCGTGTTCTTTCAGTGGAAATATCTGTGTACCTGCATAAGGATCAAGTGAACAGTGACATCATATGAAACCTATTTTCATTCACAGCTATTTGATTAGTCAAGGAGAATCAAACATTTTGCATATTATCGAACACAAAATTATAACCAAAAAACCAGTCTTGTATTAAAGATAGAGAGAAGAAGTTTATAACTAAAGAGCCTTGACGTTGCAGCCTCCTTTGATGGGTTCAGTCAAATGCGTCTCAAGCATTCGTTGAGGATCGAACTCGGCAAGGCAATGGGCCTAAACTCTCTCTCGACAATGGATTCCTCTCTGCCTTATTCTCACACCAGCTATAGTAAGGATTGTTCACCTAGATGCAACTATGTGAGAAGCATGTATTTATAGGAGAGGAGGAGGTGGTTTGGGATCCCTCATAAGGTGGAAGGGAGGCCTTATCCTTTGGGGAGTTGCTCAAATGTAGGAAACAAGAAGCCAAAAAAAGGACTTCGACGTTATTCAATCGAACAAACCATGATGACTCCACTCACGAAGTATTTAGGAATGGAAACGTCGCTTCTATTTTAAAAAACTTTCCAAAAACAACTCGACACAGGCAGTCCATTGAGATGGAGCGCCAATGGGCACGAGGCCTAGTGCTAATTTCTCTATGGATGCAAGGCCATAACTGCCTACCAGCACCAACCCAAAATCATGTGTTTTTGAGAGCTTGCTTTACAAATGATCAACAAAGGAAATGTTCTTCACATGCCAAGGGATGAAATGACACTTTTTGCAAGGTATGCCAATACAGTGAAGTCACTGAAATTTTCCTCTAATGTTCAGGATGGGGATTGCAGGGACGGTGAAAAAATGTTGTGTAACAGTTCTCCACGAGCTTCTCCACCAACTTGGATGTAAATTGGGATCCATTATATGTCACAATTTCTCTTGGGACACCAAAACGAGTGAAGATATCCTCAAAAATAAATTTAACTACAACATTTTCATTAGATAAAGAAAGTGCTTTAGCCTCTACCCATTTAGTGACATAATCAGCACATACCAGAATATATTTCTTTTGATTAGATGGTGGATTGATTTGTCCAACAAAATCCAAGGCCCATTTTTCAAATGGTTCGATGAGTACCTGAGGTTGTAATGGCATTTCATCTGTAGGAACATGATTCCCAATTCTTTGACAGTTGTCACACCTTTTGACATACTCTCTGCTATCTTTAAAGATGGATGGCAAAAAATATCCTAAATGAAGGATTTTATAGGTTATCCTCTTATCAGAAAAGTGTCCACCACAGGGTTCATCATGACATGCCTCAAGAATATTAGGAATTTCATCTTCTCAAACACACCTTCTGATGATGAGATCTGGACCTGTTTTATACAATTCATCATTAACCCATGAGTAAAATGCACTTGTTTGAATAATTCTTCTTTTCTCTCTAGGAAACAAGTGTATAGGTAACTTTCATGTGACTGAGTAATTAACAATATCTGCAAACCAAAGAGGTTTAGTAGTTATTCCAAAAATATATTCATCGGGAAAATTATCCTCTACTCGAGTATAATTTTTGACATTTTGAATTCTAGACAAGAAATCAACAACTGTGTTTTGTTTTCCAGATCAGTCTAGAATGGTGATATTGAATTCTTGCAAGAGAAATAACCATCTTGTGACTCTACCAGTAGTAATAGATTTATTCATTAAATATATAATTGTAGAATGATCTGCGTGAACAAAGGTTTCATAGCCGGTGATATAATGTCTAAATTTATTGATAGCATGAACAACAACTAGGAATTATTTTTCAATTACAATGTAATTTAACTCAACAGGAGTGAAATTTTTGCTTATGTAATAGATGGCATAGGGGATCAAATATTTTTTTCCTAATACAGCTCTCAGAGCTATATCTGAAGCATCTGTTGAAATGTGAAAAGGTAGTTTCCAATTTGGACCTCTTAAGATAGGTGATTCAGAAATTTCTGTTTTTAAAGTTTCAAATGTCAATTGGCAATCAGGATTCCAATTGAATTCACAATATTTGGTAAGAAATTTGAAGAGTGGGGATGCTATTTTAGTGAATTTTTCTTTGAATCTTCTATAATACCCTGTGAATCCTAGAAAATTTCTAACATCCTTTTGACAACTTGGAATTGATAATTTGGAGATGAGTTCAACTTTAGATGAATCAACTTTAATTCCATCTCCCGAAATGTTATGTCCTAAAACAATTCCTTCAGTAAGCATCAGAAAACATTTTTCATGACTTAATGGAATATTTGCTTCTTTACATCTTTTAAGAAAATTTTCCAAATTTTCTAAAGTTTCTTCATATGAATTCCCGTAAACTGTAAAATCATCCATATATACCTCCACACAATCATGTATTAGATCAGAAAAGTTCCTAGCGCTACCCTTTGGAATGTTCCAGGTGCATTGCACAAACCAAAAGGAAGTACCCGGTAGGCATAGGTTCCCCATGGACAGGTGAATGTGGTTTTATCTTGGTCTTTAGGTGCTACCGGAATCTGATTGTAATCATTAAAACCATCCAAGAATGAGAAATACTTCTTTCTTGCTAATGTATCCAATACTTGATCAGTAAAAGGTAAAGGAAAACGATCTTTTAGGGTAGCTTTATTCAACTCTCAATAGTCAATTCATACCCTCCACTTACCATTATTTTTAGGTACAATCACTGAGGGAGAAAGCCACTGACTGTCTGAAATTGGGTAGATGAATTTTACATTCAACAATTTTTGCAATTCTTCTTTCACATTTTCCCTAAGATTTGGATTCATCCTTCTTTGAGGTTGTCTGATAGGTTTACAATTTTCTTCAATGTAGATGTGATGTATACAATTCTTAGGACTAATTCCTTTCATGTCAGTGTATTCTCATGCATATGTAGAAGAATGTTGTTGTAATTTTTTGATTAACTTTTCCTGTTGTAATCTTTCCAAGTTTTTGTTTATGTTCAAAGATTTTCCCGGAAAGATTCAATTGTAGAGTTACCAAACTCTTCCATAGAGTATAGAGACATCTGCCTAGATGACAAATATTCAATATTGCATTGTTCTTGAAAATTATCAAGTTCATATTCTGAAGATGATTCAATTTTTTCTATTGAATTTAATATTTGACTATCTTCATTAATCCTTGAAATAGTAAAGAGAGGTTGTATATCATTGTCATCATCAATTCATTCTTCATCTTCTAATTATGTGATTGTTTTTGCTGGAGGATATAGAATAAATTTATTTTTTGAATTAGCACCAGAGATATACATGTCACTATATCTACAACTAATGAGAGCATCAGCTGTAGCCAACCAAGGTCTTCCTAATATTAGTGGATGTCCTCCTAGATTGTTCTTGGGGGTTAAAATCATGAAATCGACTAGATACTCCAAGAGTCTAAGAATATTGAAATGTCTTCTAATACACCATCTGGCTTGATTAATAATCTGTCTAATAATTGCAGTAATGTAGGTGTATACTGAAGATTTGGAAGCTTGAGTTGTTCCATGGTTTGTTTGCTCATGATGTTTATAGCTTCTCCTAAATCAATCAATGTATTTTGAATTTCAATATCATTGATATGTGTTTTTAAAATTGGACTTCCGGGATCTAACTATTTGTGTATGGCAATTTTTCCCACCATAATGTCTGCAATTTTTCCCACTAGTTGAATTCTTTTTATTTCTTTTGTTTTTCTTCTAGGTTTCTTCATGCTCAACTCTCTTATTGTTTTGGCTAGAATTGGAATCTCTTTAATGGCCTGTAGCAAAGGAATTTTGATACAAACATTTTTCAATTCATCTAGAAAATCATAATTGGGTAATATTATATGTTTTCTACCCCTCTATCAACTTGTAACATTTCAGGAAAAGGAGGGTTAGAAATAGATACTGATGGTTTCTCTATGATAGAAGTTGAGTTTGTTGGTTCTTTTGTTTTTCATTTTCAGAATTCTGGTTTTGAAGAGATGTTCCTTCTTCAAAAAAGTTATTTGGCTGTAGAGAAACTTCTTCAAAATTATCTTGTTCTTGAATAACAATGGAAGGCTTTTTCCTCTCTAATATTCTACCAGATCTAAGTTGAACATCATTAAGATCTAGTGGAGTAATCATGTAAGTTGGAAATTGGTGTCCTTCTATAATGGAAGCATTTTGAGGATTTTTATTATTGGGTTTTGGCAATGGCTGAGCAGGTAGTTGGTTTGGTCTTTTTGGAAATGGTAATGAAAGTTGTGGATTTTGGTTTTGGAGTTGGGGTTGTTGATTTCATTGAGGAATTTGTTGGGGAGGATAGTTTGGATAAGATGGAGGATATTGGTAGTATTGAGAATATATACCATAGGGATTTTTCATCCCTTGTGCCCAAGGTTGAGTTTGGGACCAAGGTTGTTGCCAATAATTCCAATTATTTGGTGGGAGCTGAGTATACATTTGGTTGTTAAAACCTTGAGTTTGTGTCCCCTTCCATGGTCATCTAGAGACAAAGCAAAGAGGCTCTACTGGATCTGAAGTTACTTCTTCTTGAAAAACATCCTTAAGACCTGAAATTGAATGGCAATTCTTAGTTTCGTGATTTTCTGAGCAAATCACATAGGTCTCTATGACTTTTACATCAAGAGGACATTCTCTTAAAGCATGCTTCTTTCTGCATTTAGGACTGAAAATATCTAAGGCATCAGTTTCAGCTTTCTACTTGTTTTTTAATTTAAGGGTGTATATATGTTCACTAAGACTCCCTAAAATATCAGTTTTAAATTCATCAAGCATATTTCCAATTTCTGCCCTACTTATTGTTCTAGTTGCAAATTTATTCACTCTAGAAAGAGAAGGATCTCTTAGATTTTTCCTAGTTTTTTATTTCCCTCTTGAGAGATGAATACATGATTCAACAATGTCAGGTAATGTGATTTGAGAGATATCTCCCTTCCTCATCATGTTGAGAATGTCTATCCACTCATCTCTAATGGATTTTAACAAAAGAGCTTTTAAAGTATCTTGATCTAAGTTTTCCATTTTAGCTCTTTTTATGTTATAATTGAATGTTTCAATTAGATCCTCCAGATTCTAATCCTCTCTTTTCATCATCTTGAATACTTCATCCTTCCAATTAATAGGTATAAAATAATCCAAATATCTTTCTAAAAATTCTCTTTTCATATCATTCCATGTCCTAATAGACTATGTGACTAAGCCCATGAACCATTTTAAAGTTGCTCCTTTCATTGTTGTGGGAAATAGCTTTAGTTTTTTAGATTCTTGTAAGTAATCATAAGATCTACACAAAACTTCAAATTCAAACAAAAAGGTTTCAATATCTTCACTCTTTAATCCATGGAAATTTGGAAGAATGGAAGGTGAAATATTTTTCATTGTGGAATTTGTATCCCCATCAATTATATGAAATCCAAAAGAATTATCATTTTCCCTATTTCTTATGTTTCCTTCACCTCCTCCTCCTTTGTTCCCTCTACCTCTTCCTCCACCTCTTCCTCCTCCAAAGAGTATATTTTCTCCATTTAAAATTTCTCCTTCTCCTTCTCCTTCTCCCGCCATTGTAGATTCCTTAGAGCTAATATAAGGTTCTAACTGTAAAGTTAATTGATCTTCCTCTGGTTCTTATATCGATGGGATATTGAAGAAAGGTTCTTCTTCTTCTTCCCCACTAGGAATTTCTAACTCTTCAGCTATAATGTGTTCTCCTATAGAGGTGAAAAATGTTACTCCTTCTGTTGGAGATCTAGGATCTTCTTCCTTTAAGACTGCCTTAGTGGATGAAGTAGGAGATCCTCCTGATTGGATTTCTAACCTTAAGACTTCAGGAAGTCTATGTCTAGTGAAGCATGCAATATGAGTTTGAGATGGTGGTGTAGCACTACGTGGTCTAGGTGGAGTGGGTGGTGTTGTTGGAATTAAACTCCTGCCTCTAGCTATGAATCTACCCCTAGAATCTCTTTCTTGAATAACAATGGAAGTCTTTTTCCTCTCTAATATTCTACCAGATCTAAGTTGAACATCATTAAGATATAGTGGAGTAATCATGTAAGTTGGAAATTGGTGTCCTTCAATAATGGAAGCATTTTTAGGATTTTTATTATTGGGGTTTGGCAATGGCTGAGCAGGTAGTTGGTTCGGTCTTTTTGGAAATGGTAATGAAAGTTGTGGATTTTGGTTTTGGATTTGGGGTTGTTGATTCCGTTGAGGAATTTGTTGGGGAGGATAGTTTGGATAAGATGGAGGATATTGGTAGTATTGAGAATATCTACCATAGGGATTTTTCATCCCTTGCGCCCAAGGTTGAGGTTGGGACCAAGGTTGTTGCCAATAGTTCCAATTATTTGGTGGGGGCTGAGTATACATTTGGTTGTTAAAACCTTGAGTTTGTGGCCCCTTCCATGGTCATCTAGAGACAAAGCAAAGAGGTTCTACTGGATCTGAAGTTACTTCTTCTTGAAAAACATCCTTAAGACATGAAATTGAATGGAAACTCTTAGTTTCATGATTTTATGAGAAAATCACATAGGTCTCTATGACTTTTACATCAAGAAGACATTCTCTTAAAGCATGCTTCTTTTTGCATTTAGGACTGAAAATAGCTAAGGCATCAGTTTCAGATTTCTGCTTGTTTTTTAATTTAAGGGTGTATATATGTTCACTAAGACTCCCTAAAATATCATTTTTAAATTCATCAAGCATATTTCCAATTTATGCCCTACTTATTGTTCCAGTTGCAGATTTATTCACTCTAGAAAGAGAAGGATCTCTTAGATTTTTCCTAGTTTTTTATTTCCCTCTTGAGAGATGAATACATGATTCAACAATGTCAGGTAATGTGAGTTGAGAGATATCTCCCTTCCCCATCATGTTGAGAATGTCTATCCACTCATCTCTAATGGATTTTAACAAAAGATCTTTTAAAGTATCTTGATCTAAGTTTTCCATTTTAGCTCTTTTTATGTTATAATTGAATGTTTCAATTAGATCCTCCAAATTCTAATCCTCTCTTTTCATCATCTTGAATACTTCATCCTTCCGATTAATAGGTATACAATAATCCAAATATCTTTCTAAAAATTCTCTTTTCATATCATTCCATGTCCTAATAGACTATGTGACTAAACCCATGAACCATTTTAAAGTTGATCCTTTCATTGTTGCGGGAAATAGATTTATTTTTTTAGAGTCTTGTAAGAAATCATAAGATCTACACAAAACTTCAAATTCAAACAAAAAGGTTTCAATATCTTCACTCTTTAATCCATGGAAATTTGGAAGAATGGAAGGTGAAATATTTTTCATTGTGGAATTTGTATCCCCATCAATTATAGAAAATCCAAAAGAATTATCATTTTCCCTATTTCTTATGTTTCCTTCACCTCCTCCTCCTTTGTTCCCTCTACCTCGTCTTCCACCTCTTCCTCCTTCAAAGAGTATATTTTCTCCATTTAAACTTTCTCCTTCTCCTTCTCCTTCTCCTGCCATTGTAGATTCCTTAGAGCTAATATAAGGTTCTAAGTGTAAAGTTAATTGATCTTCCTCTGGTTCTTCTATCAATGGGATATTGAAGAAAGGTTCTTCTTCTTCTTCCCCACTAGGAATTTCTAACTCTTCAGCTATAATGTGTTCTCCTATAGAAGTGAAAAATGTTACTCCTTCTGTTGGAGATCTAGGATCTTCTTTCTTTAAGACTGCCTCAATGGATGAAGTAGGAGATCCTCCTGATTGGATTTCTGACCTTAAGACTTCAGGAAGTCTATGTCTAGTGAAGCATGGAATATGAGTTTGAGATGGTGGTGTAGCACTACGTGGTCTAGGTGGAGTGGGTGGTGTTGTTGGAATTAAACTCCTGCCTCTAGCTATGAATCTACCCCTAGAATCTTTTTCTCTACGCATATCATTTTTTTTAGATGTAAGAAATGAGGTTACCTAATTACACTTCCCCGACAATGATGCCAAAATGTTTAGCCAATTTAATGTCTTAAATTTCTTAACATAAATTATCAACCGAGGTTATTAATCTGATGAAGTGTGGTGCACTATATATGCTTAGTAAACCTTCTTCCTACTTTGTTTTGTATGTTTTTATGTTGTTTTGGGGGGTTTTGTTCTTTATGTCTAAAGGCTAATTTTAAGGAATGAGAACCATGAAATGAATCAACTGAATCTAATGAAGTTTAAATGTTAAAACTACTTTTGAGAGAAGGAATAAAAGGAAGTGTTCTTTAACTATTCTAATTTGCATAAAAATGAATCAAACTTTAAATGGTTAGAATCTGATCTAAAAACAAAGTATCTATTTTAATGACTTTGAGATTTTGGAAATTAAAGTTAATTCTAATCTATCTTAAATTATTTCTACTCCACGAATTGAAATATGAATCTTATGACTAAGAATTTAAATGACAATGCTAATCTAAATGAAAGAAGATTCAAAATAAAAACCAACTACTGCATGACCAACTACTCAATCATTCAATATGGAAGTATGACAGAGTCACCCTCTTGACATGATTTACAAGCAATTGATTAAACTTTAGTTTAAATATTTAATCTAAGAAATTATTTAAAAAGCATGTAAAGGAAAGCTCAATTACTGTATATTTTAAATACTCAATCATTCAATATGGAAGTGTGACAGATTCACCCTCTTAACATGATTTACAAGCATCTAATTATACATTTAATTGTGGATCTGATCTAGGAAATCAATGTAAAGGCATGTAAAAGAAAACTCAATTACTGTATATTTTTAACACTCAAGCATCCAATTTAGAAGAATGACAAAGTCATATTCTTGGCATGATTTACAAGCATCTAATTATACATTTAATTGAGGACATAATCCAATAAAGCAGTGTAAAAGCATGTAAAGAAACCAAGACAATTGTATGCTCTAATGCCTCAAACATAATCCAATTTGGAAAATAGAAGAATCTACTTTCTTGAGATGTTCTAGGTAAGAAAAATATTATACAGTCATTCTAAAACTAATACTAAGAAAACATTCATAATTTAATCTATGAAATTAATCTAAAATCTCCAACGCAATATAAATCTACTTATGAATTGACAAAATAGAGCTAATGAAATTAAAATAAACAACTAATGAAAACCTCCTCCAGTGTAGGGGCCCTCTGCGACAAAATAGGTTGAGATCCTAACAGACTATACGCGCATTAAGAAGAAACTGGAACCACAAACACGATCTTCATATTATGAAAAGGGACAAAGTCTCAAAGCATACACAACATTCACAAAATTTAAGACTGTCTTCGGTCTTCAAACAACCGATATTTAAACAAAATTAAATGTAACTGTCAGGAGCTAATTCTGCCTACAGATGGCGATTACAACTGAAACGTAGAGGTAAAATATAAGTGGTTAACTCTCGATTTTCTACGTCAAAGAAAATTGAGAGTTCTTCATTCTCAGATCACGTCCTTTGACCATGATCATAGGCACCTTTTTCTATTGAATTCGACCAGGTGGATAAGACGAGATCCATATGTGGATCATTATGAAGATGCCCAAGTGACTTGTTCCTTTATTCGCTCCTCAGAACCTATGAAACCATTAAAGTAGATGTGGAAACAACAATTAGCTACAGAATATGATGCGTTTTGTAGCTGAGTTACAAAAATCCATTCAAATAACAAGAGCATTAAAATATAACATAAAGATCATTCAAATGCATTCTCTGAGATAAAACATGTCATTTATCATTGATTGGAGTTTATGGATTTATGAAAAGGTAAGGAAAAGTGATGAGAAAGGATGTCAAAGAAAGGACAATCCTAAGGTTCAACAGGTTGGAGTGAGGACACTAATCCAGTAAGAAACTTCATTTCTTTGTAGATTGTCTCCTAAAACATTTTCTCAAGAGATTTTTCTTCAAGTTATCACACTTTGGTTATTGGAATTTTGATTATGTGTGATGAATTTTCTTGGATACTTGTCCTCATGTCATTGATACAACTTTCCCTTATTAACTAATTGATATTGTGATTGTTAAGTTATTTGGTAAATTGGAATATATCAACTACTAACTATACATGTTTTTTATTTCAATGTTATTAATAATAAAGTGTCGAAGGTTTAATTAAGAGCTAGTAGCAATAAGGATTAGTTCAATTGGTAAATTCTCTTTCAAAAGAGTTCATAGAGCTCTCGACACAAAATCTTAATTCTTTAGGTTTACTAGTTGGTATTTTATTTTCTAGTTACTAATGTGCTCCATTTGAAGACCAAGAAAGGGGGTAAATCTATGGGGATTGAAAATGTACCACCGTCCTCCCTTACAATTTTTAATACATTGGTGAGTGAGGGAAAATATTTTTTGAAAAATGAAATGAACAATAGTTTATTTACTAAGTAATATCCAAATATTAATAATATATAAGATATATATGATAAATAAAATGGAGCCATTTGTAACACCCACTCCCCAACCATTTTATGTTATGATTAGTTATTATCCTACCTACTAAAAGATTGATTTCTTGGTAATCTATTGTTGGTATTATTAGTATACATACAAGGTATATGTATGATTCTAAGTACACATAACTCACATGGATACGTTAGTATTCTATGCTCTATTATGCTAGATGATTGATTAATGATTAAGCTTATGATTAGCGTTAAGAATGATTAAGCTTGATTATGCTTTTAAGTATAATCTTATGAATAATTTTATATTAAATTAATTTTGGCCCTCTCATGACTCTTTGAATTTGATTAAATAACTAAAACCGTTTGATTATTTATCATGTATTAATTCTTATTATTTGGTAGGGGGGGAGAGAATGTCAGTTATGAGACTTAAAGAATGGGTAGGTGAACCATTGATGGAGAATAAATATTTTGGGGAAGGAGAGAGAATAATTCTTGGAAGGAGAGTACGACAAGAAGGAACTCTGGTCATTTTGTCATATTTGAGTTTGTTGAAGTTTTGGGGAGAGAGGAGATGAATAAAGTTAAAAGAGTTTGGATACTAAGGATTCTCTAAGTAGGTAAGAGACATGATATGAACTTGATGATTTGAGCACACGGTTTGAAAACACTATGGGTGGAAATTATGGCTTGGGCACAAAGGGCTAGGGAAATTGTGGAGGTTCCCTAGGGCTAGGATGTCGGAAAGGTTTTTCCTAGTTGGTTGGGTCACAAATTCAGTCAGGTGGGCCACAAATATCCTCCTCAATAGTTGCATGTACCAACACATCGAGTAATGGCATGTGACCTCCTCAGTTTCCTTCAGTATCAAGTGACATCATAATCGATAGATGCAAAGCTTAGTTGTACAGCTGAAAACGTCGGCACTCTGCAATCCTGCCTATATGTGCACCAAAGTAGATAACATTACCAAAAAATACCTTATGTAGTAGTGTCTGAAAAAAACTTTATAAAATATATAAACAAGGTAAATTAATGTCACTTATTAATTGTAGACCCCACTCGATGTAGGTCGTCACCAGCTCAATCCACTAGGACACCCCTACAAATACAATAGATTATCCAATCATCACCAACCAATATGCTTCAGAAAATATCATCAAGCACACAATCGACAAAGATCTTCAATGTCGACGCAAACCATTAATGTGTTGTCCCTCATATAATTAATAACCAACTTGGAAAATAAATACCCCCAGACCAAATAATGACCCCAAGAGACTCCTTCGTGATTGAATTCAAAATTCAAATATGTTACCAACTCCACCAACCAAAATGAATGCACTTACGTAGCAGTAAATATCCTCGGAAATCCCCTGATCGACCAATCCCAAACCAGAGAGGAGTAGGAGGATCCATAGGAGCAAAGGTTTAGAATGAATACCACATAAAACAACTAGCTAGTGCACCTCAGGTAGACCACAAAGAATACCAACATGTAGCAACTAATATCCTTGGAAATTCCTTGATCGACCAATCCCAAACCAGAAAAGGAGCAAGAAGATCCACAGGAGAAAAGGTTCAGAATAAAGACCACGTAAACAACAATCCAATGTGTCTCAAATAGACCACAAAGTAGACGAATAGCCAGAGTGGAATTTTTTTTTTTATTAGTGTACCTTGAAACAAAAAACTAGTAGAGATCCCTAAGATCATCTAGAATAAAAATAAAAACTGAATCTAGCTCATATAATTATGCTTAGATGTATTTCACCCAAAAACACCAACGAGCCAGTGAAGGTTACATTTAATCCATCTACCTCCACACCTGCAACCAAAATTAATGCCCTTGTGAATTTTGTGACTAATGCTTCCATAATCCAATCTTTTATCCTCAGTGTTTACTTCTCAAAAAAGTTTTCGTAGATATTTCGAAGTGGGGATATTGTCTGCTAATGGATATTCTCTAATTTTCCTCCACCATCCTTGTAGAAATTATGGTGTATATTTGCAACTAATCATGAAGTTTTAATCAAAATTACAAGACGAAAACCTACTTTACTGCTCTATGAAAGTTAATTCACAATTTTGAACAAAAATTTCAGACATGCAATAAGAAATAACACACATGCACACAATATTTTTCCTGGGGAAATAAATCTGCTAAAAAAATCAATGTCTACTTGCATTAATCTAATGAATAAATATAACGGATATTTGTTCATGTGTTCACAAGATACATGAGTGAACCCACTAGCTGCCGATAAATGGTAGCATCCACTTCACCTAAAGTAGCATCCTTCTTCCTCCAGTTTCTCACTAGAGGTGTCTCCATGGGTTTACAACTCTCCGTGTAGAATCTCTGCAATATCTCATTTTCATACTTGCTTTGAGAGAAAAATTGTTCCCCATCGCCTTCCCATACTTCCAACCTGAGGAAGTAGTGCATGAGACCCATGTCCTTCATTTCAAATGCCCTTGCAAGGTCCTCCTTGCAAGATATGATCAACTACTCATCACTAGTTACAATCAAATCATCAACATATAAGGCAATAATAAGCAATTTATGTTCTACCAAGATGTGATAGAGGTTTGCATTTGCTTCACTTGTGGTGAAGCCCAAACAAGTGATATATTTATCGATCTTGGTGTACCAAGCATGAGGTGCTTGTTTGAGACTGTACAATGCTCGTTTGAGTCTGCACACATGAGACTCTCGATCAAATGTCTCAAAACCTTTTAGTTTCTTGATGTACACCTCCTCGTCTATAATCCCATTGAGAAATCTTGTTTTACATCCATTTGGTGGATCTTCCACCCCATCTGCGTAGCCAAAGAAAGAATTTATCTAATGGATGAGTACCTTGCTATAGGAGAAAAGGTCTCCTCATAGTAAATTCCCTCAACTTGAGAGTACCCCTTGTCCACAAATCTAGCCTTATACTTCTGCATGAAGACATGGCAGTAAACAGAGGCTCCAAAAATCTTGAAGTGTGACACATCCAAATTTCTCCTCGAGAAAGCCTTATTCAGTGTAATAATGCTAAGAATCCGATGAGGACTCCGATTCTACAAATAGACTATTGTATTGCATGCCTCAACCCACAAATGTATAGGTAGGCCTTGGTTATGCAATATCACCCTCACTGCTCCCATAATGCTACAATTATTTCTCTCAGCCACCCCATTCTGTTGTGGGTTATGGGTTGTTTTCAACTCTTGTAGAATGCCTTCTTTCACACATAAATATTTAAATTTATTTAACATGTACTCACCTCCATTATCGCTCCTGAGAGCCTTCATATTCTTGTTGGTTTCTCTCTCAACCAGTGCCTTGAATTCTACAAACTTGGAGAATGTCTCATTTTTCTTCTGTGTGAAGAATATCCAACAATTCCATGAGAAGTCATCAATTAAAATGACAAAATATTTGTGTTTGGCAATGGAGGCTGTCGAGAAAATTCCAAAGACATCAAAGTGGATCCTTTCTAGGAATGCATGTGCTTTGTTGTCCCGATCATGGAACGTGTATTTTGCGTACTTCCCCAACGTACATTCTTTTCATACATCATGCTACTCAACTGCTCCTTTAGGGAGGCCAGTGGTTATTTGTTGTATAATATTCAAGGTGAAATGATGCAAATGTCCAAGTATTTGTGCCAAAATTCACCGACATCGCAACCCTGCACTTTCTCTGCCTTAGTGCTTAATGCATCACAATATTCCACATCTAGATTATGCAGGTTCTTCACACAAACCTTGATTTGATTCACCTATACCATGGCTATGTGTCTCAAGAATGATTTTACTTTATCGAAGATCAAATCATAACCACGGTCTTCCAAAACTGAAACAAAGATGAGATTTTTCTTTCGGCCTAGAACAAACATGACATCCTTGAGCTTGAGAGGGAAGCTTGAATCCCTCTGAAAGGTGACTATACCAATACCATTCACGTTTTACCTTTCTTCGTTCCCTAGGTTGATGTGCATCTGGAGATATTTCTCCTCCAGGTAACTAAAACAATCTCTACACCTTGTCATGTGGAACGATGCACCTAAGTCCAAGTACCACACGCTTCCAATCATTGTGATGGACATGCATGCGATAAGGGTAAACTCAAGATCGAAATGTGAAGCCAAGGCTTCACCTGCTTCTCCTCCTAATGTATGCTTGCTTGCCTTTTTCCATGGGCACTTTGTGGCATAGTGCCTATATTCATGAAAATGGAAGCACTTATTTTTTTTCAAATATTTTATCTTCCCCCTTGGATGGATTCTGGTTTGGCTTGAGATTACTTCCCTTTTCCCTTCTTTCCCTTTCCAACCAATGCAATTTTTTCTTCATCCTTACACTTGGATGAGGTCCCATCTCTAGTATTTCACGTTATTTCCTCCTGTACCAAATCAGACCATAAGAGTTCCCAATTTGGTATTTCTCCCTCTCGTTCACTGAATCTTGATAGTTATGCCAAATATTTGGAATGCTTGGAAGGGCCAAGCTTACCAAGTCATCCTCTGAAACAGTAACACCAAATCCTACAAGTTAATCACAAACTTGTGTGAACTTGCTCAGATACTACAGGATATAGTCATTCTTCTACATATTGATATTTCAAAGTTTATCCTTGAGCACCAGCTTCCTATGGTCACTACTATTATGGAACAAATATTTTAGTGCCTACCACATCGCATAAGGATTTATGGAGTTTGGTGACAATCTGGTCTCATACTCCCTCCATTATTATTCTCCATACCTTCGCTACATCTTTCTTCCACTGAGAAAGGTTCTAGGCATCATATTTTTCTGGTTTTGCAACATCTCTCTTAATTTATTCTAACAATCCATTGTCATTGAATTCCTCCTCCATGTGATCCTTCCATGCAATGAAATTAGAGTTGTCTTCTAAGGCATACTCTAGCCTCAGCACATTGAAGGTCATCTTCTCAACTCTTAAGAGATCCTGCTACACTGAACTACAAATTCAAACCTCCTAAGAAATAAATTTTAAATTCCTGATCTAATGTGAATCCTACTATGATACCATGTATAAACTATGGTGTATATTTGCAACTTCTCGTGATTTTTTTTTCAAAATCACAAGACACAAACGAACTTTACTGCTATGCAGAAGTTAATTCACAAATTAGAATAAAAATTCCAGATGGACAATAATAAATAAAACACATGCACACAAAATTTTTGTTGGGGAAAGAAATCTGCTAAAAGCCCCAATGCCTTCTTGAATTAATATGATGAATAGAGATGTGTTACAATTGCTTTACTAAACTGAGCACAACCTACAAGTGAGTAACCTATATCTTTTATCACTGATAAGCGCTAACCCAAACTTAGTCAATTTATGCCTTTTCTTGAGCCTCTATTTCCTTGGGAAATTCCTTGAGAAATTAGACCCTTATTATTTAGGAATTTTTCCAAAATGGATTGTGCAATTCCCAAGGTTGATTATCTCACTAAATGAAACACCTGCACACTCAAGACTAGTCTACAACTGATGTTACACTGCCTTGAAATCTCCACCACAACTAGGGAAATTGAATTATTTTCATGCACTAGCTATTTTGGGTTGATTAATCAATTAACTGGATGATCACTGAGTTTGACTTAAGTCCCACTGCACAATTTACCTTCCACTAGTTCCTCCAAGAGTTAGAACTAGTTTATCTGAAAGCAACTTGAGATAACTAACTTTGATTGCTACAAATTAGAAATAGCACATTCTTAATTGAACTCTAACTCCTCCAACTCAAATTTACTTAGTTAACTAGGTGACACGATCCATGCCACACAAGTTAACTGCATCCAAGTTGTCTGTTGATGTGGAAATTCAAATTTTCTCAATTTAATCAAGGAAAAATCAAATTGATAATTTATTTCTACATTTTTCAACAATATTTTAGGTGAATATAATCCATGTATTCAATGATAGTCAGGGTTTCCAATATAACAATGTGTTGATAACAACAACCAACAGATAAAAGTAGCATTCAAAATAAATAAAACAGTAAAAAAAAACATATTAAAACACAATCGATGGAGACCTTGAAAACTAATCCAACTATGTTACTGCCTATCCATGTTCATTGAAAGTGCCTCCATCACTCATCTCAAAAACCACACCTTTGTTGTTGGTCTCCATCACCCTAAATCCCATCAGTTGTTGTCAGCCTCCATCGCTCTACTTCCTGAAGAACCCATCAATAGCATAAAGACGTGTTGAATAATGCAACTAGGTTCAATATTCATTATTAATGTATTTACCAAAAGAAATTATTATTAAATGAGTTATTCAAGCATGGGTTTCATGCTTGGGTCATATTTAGATTAAGGTCCCAATTATGGACTTCTAGGTTAGTTGTTACATATTTAAATTGATCCAATTCTTGGGCTTTTAAATCATGTAACATTAGGTTGTAAAAAATGCTTCTCCATCAAGTCATCTTCTTCAAGGTCATCATCCTCAGCTTAAACAAAATATTATTCATCAAGTAGCCTTCAAATTAAGTATTAAAATTCCTCAAGTGATATACAAGTCAACCTCCATCAATATCCTACAAGTAGGCTTCACTAAAAGGCATGTCACCTATTATATGGACACATATTTTCATCCAACACAGGTTGGATTATTAATATGGGACAGCTACTATAAATACCCCATTGATTTCACATTTCATGACAAAGAATTTCGGACAAGTCTCTCTGAGTTTTTTGGTGGGTAAGTATAGAGAAAGAGTTCGGACTTCTCTGCAATTAAGGCTCGGATTACATGCTTATGAAGGAATAACAGTCTATAGTTTTGGTGAATTTACAGTCTCCCTGTTTCGGTGAATTTACAGTGAATATGTCTTGGTGTAGTTGCAATCATCTTTATCTCTGTGGTTCATTTCTATACTTGGAGAAGGTACAGTATAGTGGCTCGGTGACATAGTGTTGTATGTTACATTGACTACACATAGACTTGGTGCTACAAGTTCGGTGCTATATCAGTCATGAATTTCGATGCTAGAAGTGATGCATGATGACGATCAGTGATGATTGTATGGCATTCAAGTGATGTGATGATCGGTGTTACGTTGCTATCTTAACGTTAGTCAAGATGATAAGGATGAATTTTGGGTGCAAGCAAGAGAGATCTCGGTGTTGTGGAGATCTTGGTGCTTACACAGTGAAGGGATGAATTGATGGGGGAAGCCTATAATTTAAAGGTCTTGGTCGTCTCATATTCAACCTATAGATGAAATAATTTTGGCTAGGTTTTCCCCAAAGAGTGGGGTTTTTCCTTGGCAGCGTGACTACATATTGTGTCCTCTTCTATTTTTTTGGCATTAGTCTTGATGATGAAAATTAAAACACAAGAACACATAATAATAATCACAAGATAATGCCATGATAAGAGAAACTAATTAACTTTCATTTCTCTAACATCTTTTCAGAGCGAGGTTATGGTCAAAGGCAATTTGAAGATCAGTTGAGTACATTTGTATTGAAGATCAACGAAGGATTCAAAGGCATCATGTACGACTAACTTAAGAAAGGGAAATTCCAAAGAAAAAGCATCTCAGTAGTACCTCAGCTTCAATGACTACACAATCTCAGAACTACCTCAATTCAGTGTTATTACATAACCACAACAACCACATTCGGTGATACCACAATAGTATACATCTCGTTGTTATAACTGTGATGTTTTAAATAGTATATACATTCCAGTGTCACAATCAAATCTCAAAATCTCGGTAATATGAAAAGGTCTCAAATAATGCCACACCTTTGATGATATACCAAAGTAACAAAAATTCAGATTTGTCACAAGGAGGATTAAAGTGACAAGAGGTCAGTTGGATCATAGTAACGATCATAGTGAAGATTCTCACTGATTTGGTGTCATCATAGTTCATTAAGAAGAATGCCATTTCAGTTTATCAAATTGACCTTAGTATAGAGATAAGGTCTCAGTAACATGGAGGAAATCATGATTTTTCCATATAAGCTCACAATAAATTACAAAAGTTTGGTAATTACAGTCATATGGATAGGTGATATACCTCAGTAGAAAGGATTCAGTGATACAGCCTAATCACTCCAAGTTATGCCACCTCTATCTCAATATCAACACTATCTCAGTGCTTCCATAATACAATGATCTCAATTCTATGTATGCCATCACTAAAGAAATTTGAATTATATCCTATGAAGTTGAAAATGATAGGAATCTACTAAGAAGAAAGGTCTCCCTAAAGATCTGAAATACAAGGAACCAAATAAGTATTGATGCTACAAACTAAAGGTATGAAATCACAAGGTATGTATATAAGCATAATCCGTTTTTCTATATATTCTAAGGTCATAAATATACCATTAGAATTCTAATTCTCTCCCTCTAGGATTTACAAAGTAATCTAGATATAAAATATATATCTTGTTTTCAAAATAAGTTAAAGCTAGATATCTTAGAATTCCATACCTCATGATTGTATAAAAGATATAATTTGATAAAATTAAGTTATGCTCTTATCACATGGTCTTGCTTGAGAATATGTATTGCAGGTATATCATGACTTACATTATTGATGATCAAGAAGGGCATCACAAGAAGGTTTGTCGAGAAACAAAGGTATGTCTTAAATTATAAAGCTTTGTTAATTCTCTTTGATCTACACTACTAACATTTGTTATGTTTAGATCTCTGAAATCTTAAAGGATTCTTGCTTGGGCGATTCATCATCTAATGAATCTACCCACCTTATACATCTCTAATTGTATGCATAAAAGGAACCCTAAAGGGTTCTCTAAAAACCCTAACCTAGGGTATGTTGATAATGTATAAAACCATAAAACCTATTTAGGTTTACTAATGAAGAAATTGATATATTGATAATGTCGAGTTTGGGATTTTGATAAGATCATGGAAACTCTAAACTTGTTGGAGTTAAGATAATGTTGTTCAAAATATCAAACCTTGAAGTTTTATATAATAAGGGTGTGACAGTGGACTGAAACCTTAGGTTTTTGTTAGCTCTATAGGAAAAACCCCTATTATGGAAAGTCCTAGGAGTGAAACCCTAGGTATATGTTCTCTTGATCAAATCCCTAGCCTAGTCTCGGACAATATGTGTCTAATGTATAAATGTTGACTAACATGTGATGTGCTTATAATGGTGATCTCCTAGATATGTGTGTTGACCTATTTTTCTAATGGTCCTAAGAATCTAGGGTTTGGAAACAAACCCTAGTCAAAGCTTGAAAGATCTAGAATGATGATTAAATTCTCTAGTATGTATGTTGTTTTGAATCTATATGATGTGTGATGAGAATTTATAGATGGTGAATCTAGGGTTTATAGTGAATCCTAGTGGAATTTACTTATGATGTGTTCTAGGATCTATATTAAACCCTAGTAGAAGCTCTTTATGATATGTTTTGATAATTGATTTGAAATCTAGAGTCTGCAACTAACTCTAGTGAAATATGATCATGTTTGAGTTGTGATTAATCTTGATTGACTATGTTGTATGAAATCTAGGACTTGTATGAATTCCTAGTGGAAAGTCTACATGTGAATTTTAAAGGTCATTAAATATCTTGATTGGTTCTAGGGTTTGCTATATGTTGTCGAAAGGTATGATATACCTTTGGAGAAACATTGAAACCCTAAATAGAATAAAAGACATTATGAAGTAATATAGGGTTAGTGATAAAAGTCCCTAACAAAATGTTAAAGAGTATATATCTCTTGTTTGAAAATGCTTTCATGATTCTGATATGGCTAACTTTATGCTTCTATAGTTTTGGTTGTACTTGCTGTCTAAAGTTATGCAAGTACACAATGAATATTAGAAGCCAATTAGTATGATGAAAATAATGGAATCCATAAAAGATTCTCCAACACCGGATAGAAGAAATCTCCCTACATTAAGAGGGAGCCTGCATAGAAGAACTCTTCCTAGTTAAGAGGGAGCGCATAACAAAGTTTCTGGTTGGAGAATGTATTTTGGAAAGATATGTTGCCACATGTGAAGTAGGAAGAGGAATCTTTTCTTAAACGATTCTATTTATAGTCCTACTAAAGTTAGTTGAAAGACAACATCAAAACCTCGAAGTTTGTTTATACATTTGAAATTATTGATGATTGGGGTTTGTGTTTGCATAGGTGAATCTCTCGAAGGACTTGATAGAATGATGGATACCAATCAGTTTGATTGGGAGAGATTGGTTATTCTTTACCTGCTCGATCAAGATGTGTTGAGGCTTTCTGAGTGAAGCATTGCCTAAAAATGTTGTGTTGAGACTTTATGAGTGAAGCATTTCCTGAGGCTTTGTAAGTGAAGCATTTCTTTAAAATGTTGTGTTGAGGCTTTGTGAGTGAAGCATTTCCTGGAAAGACATCAGGCCAACACTTTGTGTTAATGTTTGGTTGGGAGGGTGGCATCGGGTGGATGTACACCTAGTTCCCTAGGTTGATGGTTAGTAAGTAAGCCTGATGGTACATATAGAGGATGAAAACTTTAATCCATCTTAGTCCCACTTAGATATATTTCCTTGATCAGGAATCTAGTCCATGGCATTGTGGTGTCTAAACCGTTGAGTGAATAACATATAGAGTTCCCTGGTCAGGAATCTAGTCCATGGAATTGTGGTGCCTAAACTATTGAGTGACTAATGGATAGAGTTCCATGGTCAGGAATCTAGTCCATGGCATTGTGGTGCCTAAACATTTTCATAGATAAAGTGAGGTCTTCCATGTACTTATTTTATATATGAATACCTCCCTAGTTAAGAGGGAGTGTTGAATAATGTAACTAGGTTCGGTCTTCATTGTTAATGTAATTATCAAAATAATCTATTATTAAATGACTTATTAAAGCATGGGCTTCATGCTTGAGTCATATTTAGATTGTCCCAATTGTGGACTTCTAGGTTAGTTGTTACAGATTTAAATTGATCCAATTCTTGGGATTTTAAATCATGTAACATTAGGTTGTCAAAAAATTTTCTCCATCAAGTCATATTCTTCAAGGTCATCATCCCCAGCTTTGGCAAAATCTTCTTCATCAAGCAACCTTCAAATTAAGAAATAAAAGTCCTCAAGTGATATACAAGTCGGCCTCCATCAATATCCTACAAGTTGGATTCACTAAAATGCATGTCGACCTACTATATGGATGCATATTTTCATCCAGCACAGGTCAGCTTATTAATATGGGATAACTACTATAAATACCCCACTTCATTTCACATTTGAGGATAGATACTTTTGGACAAGTCTCTCTGAGTTTTTCGGTGGGTAAGTATAGTGAAAGAGTTCAGAATTCTCTGCAATTAAGGCTCAGATTAGAGGCTTATGAAGGAACAATAGTCCATAGTTTCGGTGAAGTTACATTCTACTTGTTTCGGTGAAGTTACAGTGAATATGGCTCGGTGTAGTTGCAATCATATTTTATCTATGTGGTTCATTTCTATACTTGGAGAAGGTACAATACAGTGGCTTGGTGACATAGTGTTGTATGTTACATTGACTACACAATGAATCGGTGCTACAAGTTTGGTGCTATATTAGTCATGAATTTCAATTCCACAAGTGATGCATGATAATGATAAATGATGCTCTTATGGCATTCAAGTGCTGGGACGCTCGATGTTATGTCACCATCGTAACCTTAGTCAAGATTATAATGATGAAGCATGGGTGTAAGCAAGAGAGATCTCGGTGTTGTGGATCTCTTGGTGCTTACACGGTGGAAGCATGACTTGATGGAGAAAGCCTATGGTCTAAAGTTATTGGTCGTCTCATCTTGAACCTATTGAAGAAATAATTTTGACTGGGTTTTCCCCAAACTGTGGGGTTTTTTCGTCGCAACATGCCTACATATTGTGTCCTCTTCTATTTGTTTGTAATTAGTCTTGATGATGTAAGATAAAACACAAGAACACATAATAATAATCATAAGATAATTTCATGATAAGAGAAACTAATTAACTTTCGTTTCTCTAAAAAGACAGGCCCCTAATCCTTTACCTTTACCTTTTTTACTAGTGCCTCGTATTGAAAATTTTAAGACAAAGGATTTATTTTGTCTTAAAAGCCCCCTCCGTGTAGTAGTACTGAATGCAACGACAAACAAGTTGTCTCTAATCATATCAGTAGAAATCAAAGGGACAAAAGAGAAATTGATGTCCGGGAAATCTTGTCAGGAAAAATTGTCGCGTTCTTAAGAGTCGGCTACCACCACAAAATGAAGAACCCAACAAATCGTTGTTTTTATATCAAATAAGATGAATGTCAAGTGAAATAAAAACCTTGGTGTACGTGCAAAACAGTAGTAGCCTACAAGTTGGCGGACTTAGGGCACACTGTTAGTGTCAATTTTGAAGTTGTTGGATAATATTTTCTTAAATTGATATGTTTTTGTATTAATTGTTAATTGTCTTAAATGTGTTTCATCTTAAGTGGTTGTTGTCTTAAATATAAATTTTTGTCATAAAATATTTGTCTCAAATTGTTTTTGTCTTAAAATAATTGTCTTAATCTGTTTTTGTCTTAAAATATTTTTGTCTCAAACTATTTTTGTCTTAAAATATTTTTGTCTTAAAATATGTTTGTATCAATTTTTTTTGTCTTAAATTTGAAGTTTTGTCTTAAAATTCTCTTAAATATAAAGTTTTGTCTTAAAATAATTTTGTGTCACAATGTTTTTGTCTTAAATTTTATATTTAAGACAATTCAATTGATATTAAATTTTAATGTAAAGTAACTAAAATAAAAAGTGACTTTTTAAGACAAAATATTTCTTTTGTCTTTAAAAAATGTCTTAAAAATTCACTTGGTGTAGTAGTTTCATATTGGAGTCGAGGGCTCCTATTATTCCAATGTTTCACCATGTAAATCCCATTGAACTTTAGAGGACACATGGTGTAGGAGTCTGTTGAGAGAAATAATTGTTAGATTAATCCTCCAACATTCATATGTCAATCCAGGCTCATAAAAATGAGCTGCACTGCACTTTCTAGATTCAGTTCCTCAGTCGGAGTTTAAATGATTCCCTTATAGTGATCAAATAATGAATGGGGCACACAAATACTTACGAACACACAAATTACAGAAAAGAAATCAATCCATCTTACCACTATAAGAAAAATCAATAATCAAATTCAACTTGAACACTTAAAATATTTGGAAATCTGACCTATCTCGTTATTGAACTAGAATCTGGACTCAATAAAAACCTAATTGTTATAATTTCTACTTCGAAACAAATGCCTAGTTTCAACAAAATTCACTCTTCAACCGAGCAACTCATCACTTCATTCAAAAATCCAAAACCCTAATTCTAGCCTTTACAAGTCATCACTTAAAAGGACTGAAGAATCTGATCTAATTGTATTTCTAAGTTAATACTATGTTCACACAATCACTTTTACACTTAATAATTGTTTCTTCACTCAAACCCTAGGATGAGAATGCTTCACATCAATTCCATTTCCTCAATAACAAACAAAAGATCGTGATGTTAGAAACTGATTTGAATACTTATTATCATACAATAACTAATCAAAGTTAACAACCTATTCTTTCACACTCAACTACTCTGCATGTATATTACATACTCTGTGACAAGTTCAATCAACAAACCCTAATTCTACTCTAAAAAATAAGAAGAAAAATGAGACAACTCTGAACTATTTTACGCACACAGAACTGTACTAGGGAGGCCAGACTACAATTGCATTTAACAAGAATCAAATCTTCAAGCTGAGCTCTAAAAAACCTACCTAAAATCTTCAGAAAACCAATACTTTGTTTCCTTAATGAAAAGGTGAATTATACTGCTAATTACAACCTTCACTACTTCAAAGTCTAGTGAGCACACTTGTACTAAAACACTGCTAATGAAAATATCTCAAGTAGAAAACTAAGATTTTAGTTTTACAGCTAGTGAAATCCACACTTTAACTATTCAATCAATCACAAATAATTGGTTGACCTAATGCTACGGAGTCTAATGAAGGAAAAATAGTCCAAACTGAATTGTAAAGACTGGAACTCAAACAACTATGATTACTTAGTCAAACTTCACTCATTAACCAAGAATTCAAGATTGCATTCAGAACTAATAACCCTAATTTTCTTTTACAATTTGTGAAAGAGATTAAGACCTAATTTATTCATAAGCACAATTCAACCAATCTTGCATTCAAATCTTAAACTTAAAATAAAATCCTAGGGTAATCTTCACACTGGCTCAATGATTTTTGATGATAATCAAAGATGAATGTTGGCACTGAGAATTAACCTAGACACTCTAATTCAATCAAATAATTTGAGAATACACTCTGGAAATCTTCTTACAAACTTTAAGGTATCTTGATCTTAAATTTTAGATCTCACTGAAATCAAATAAATTCATTCAATCCTAGTTCTAGTTTAATGACAGAAAGACAAAACCTACCAACTCTACACTAGATCACACAAGACAAGTGAGGGAAAGGCTACACTTCTACCTCAAACGACATGCAAATTAATTCAAACAATCTATAAACTAACACTTTGTTTTTTAAATGAAAATCAAGTACACTGCCAATGCAAAATCAGATAATAATGACAGCAACTCTGAGATATAATTTAAAAAGTGACTACGACATTCGATTTTAACTCAGACTCATTTATATAACCTATCAATTTTATTCCTAATGCACTCTCACTCTTCTTGACAACTCAAGGATGATATCAAAGGATTAAAAATGCACTTTTCCAGAATCGATTGATCACACTAAAATCACACTGTGCACATTAAATCCATACCAAATCCGTGTGCTAATAATATGAAACCATAGAATGCTAGATCTCACTGAAATAAAATAAATTCATTCAATCCTAGTTCTGGTATAAATGACAGAAAGATGGAACCTACCAGCTCTACACTAGATCACACAAGACAAGCGAGGGAAAGGCTACACTTCTACCTCAAGTGGCATGCAAATTACTTCAAACAATCTATAAACTAACACTCTATTTTTTAAATTAAAATCAATTACACTGCCAACGCAAACTTAGAAAATAATCACAACTCTGAGATCTAATTTAAACAGTGACTACGACATTCGATTTTAACTCACACTCATTTATATAACCTATCAATTTTATTCCTAATGCACTCTCACTCTTCTTGACAACTCAAAGATGATATCAAAGGATTAAAAACGCGCTTTTCCAGAATCGATTGATCATAGTAAAATCACATTGTGCACATTAAATCCATACCAAATCCGTGTGCGAAGGATATGAAACCCTACTCTATAACTGAAATGATACAACTCCTTACAACCTTACAATGACACTCCAAGCGATGCTGATTCAACCATGCTCTGTTTCGATTTGTATTTGTCAGCACAAAGGTTTGGTTTTTTTATCTAATTCATTTGTTTGAGTATGCACAGAGAGGTGTTCATTCACGTTCGTGGTGGTTTTGATTTTAAATGAAAAGAAAAGTAACTTAAATCTCTACGTTATATCAATGAACACTGGAAAAGTTAAATGTAAAGAAAACACAACAAAGATTTGTAAATGCCGGATGCACACCCACAAAAAAACAATTCTTTGAAACCATTCAACACGTGACCTTCAACATTAAAACTTAACTGGTTTAGTTGATATTAGGAGCATGAGACGTTTCTTATGTTGAAACCACTCCAACATTAACACACACATAATATCGAATAGCTAATTGAAATCAAAATCAATTGTTAAGAATGAATTTAAGCTAAAATCTAGAAATTAATCAAAATGCACACAAATTACCTACGCAGATGCTTATATAAGCTGATCCAGATTGTGGTGGGCCCTTGCCACACCCGGAGATGGATTGAAACTTATCGAGACTAACTACACTTCAACGTAACTGATTCAGGGACTTATTAAATCCATAACACTCTGGAATTCGATCAATAACACATCATGACAAATTACAAACACGAGCTTAATTACTAGATAACAAAGTTACAGTCTTCAAGTTTGATAACAAAATCAAAGCACAATCCTCGCTAGCTAGACATATTACATGAGCTTGATTACTAGATAACAAAGTTACAGTCTTCAAGTTTGATAACAAAATCAAATCACAATCCTCGCTAGCTAGACATATTACATATCTCAGCCTTTATAGGCAGAATGATATTCATAAAATAGTACAAATTATGTTCATTGAAACCAACTGATGCGAAGATCCTACTAGCTATTCCTAATTAGCATTGCTCTCTACCTGAGATAACTGATTCTCAAACTACCCTATCTCTGGCATAACTACATGTTGATCTAGAAGGGTGCTTCTAGAGGTCATCGAGCTGAGCCCAATTTATGGAAAATGGCCAGTTTGTCATCTCATCGAACCCATGAAAAGCTGCTGGAGCATTGAGCTGGAACATGATTTGGGTAGTTGGTCATCTTATCGAGTTTATGTGTCAACATTCATGCTTCTTTAGCTGAATTAGTCTTGTAGGAATAATTTCACAACTATATCCCATAGTGATGAGTTAAGAAACAATTCATGTAACTTCAACTACCTAACTTAACCATAGAATAGTTAAAACAATCCTAATTGTAATGATTTTTACCTTAGGTTCATAGTTGATGAGATTTAGGCCATATGGAGGTTAAAAAGGGAATAAAGGAGTTCAAAATTGTCCAAAACAAAGTTAAAAATGGCAGGGAAGGTGAAGAAATGAAGACAAAAGAGAGGCGCAACATCTCCCCCACACTTAATCTGATGAATGCCCTCATGCATCCAAGGCATCAAATGTCTGATCAAAGGCCAGTTGCTTTGGCCAACTCTTCAAGACTTTTTCTGAATGGAACTGAGCATCTTGTAAATTGCACAGCTAATCTTTGAGCACTTGCTCTCTTTGCAGGACGAGGTCTGGATGTTTTCCATGTTCTCAGTCGTTTCTCATTTCTTTTGAGTTCATCATTCTGTGCATAAAACCTGAGGTTTTCATCCTTCAACTAATCATTTTCCTTGCTAACATACTGAAATAGTGTTTCAAACTTATGGGCCTTGTCTCTCAGTTTAGCAATTTTCTTATGAAGCCTTACTGATCTGATCTTAAAATTCTCTCCTTCATCAGGAATGGGTACCTTTTTTGGAGCTGCTGACTGCTGGGAATGGCTCCCTTTTGGCACATGGCCCACACTCTACTTCAGAGAAAGGTCTTATTGTTCTGGGCTTGTTGAAGGTCAAGTGGGGGTGAAAGTGTGTAAATCCTGGGCAATGTCATCTGGGATTTGGGACTGATGTGGAGGTGAAGGGAATTTGGGGAAAGATGAGTGAGATGGAGTAGAAAAATCAGGGGATGAGGTCACAAAAATGTGTTGAGGACTAGTAGTAGTGTGAGGAGGTTTACTCATGCTCCTGGTCCTTCTTCTATCTAGTGTGATAGTTTCTATACTAGGAGCTCAGGACTTGTGAGCATAAATTGATATTTTCCTGGACTTGGGCTTGTGGACTTTTTTTCCTTCATTCTTCCTATTTGACTGTCTCCTTGAAGGCCCAGCTTCATGGCTAAAGGAATGGTTTTTCCTCTTTCAATTCTCAGGAGGGAGTGAGGAAGATTGAGTAAGTGAAGTGGGTGAAGCAAGGGTTTCCATTTTTAATTTCACAATTGGACCTACAGGTCTCTGCCTCCATTTCTATTGGGTTTCTTCTCCTGGAAAGTTCTCTATGAGGAAGTCTTCCCAATATTTATTCCTTTTACTTAATTCAAACACAACCAAGATTTTAGTCAAGCTGTGATGGTAGAGTGCGGTTCATGGCTTCTTAATTTCAGATTGAACCCCTCTAGCCATCTTGTGCAAACTCAGTTTTAAGAAATGAGGAATATTGTTAAAATTGGACAAATAGGTCCAAACTCTGGGTTGTGCTGCTCAGATGAAGATCCCAATATTTTTATTGGATTCCTCTTTTGGACAGGTGTAATATTGATCTAAATATCATCTCGATCAGATGAGCAGAACATGTACTTTGAATTTATTACACTTATGTGCTAGGTCGGCTTGGAATATAATATAGACTTAAATGTCTTAAAGGACATGTCACACACCCCCAAATATGCCTATATATTGGAGAGACTTGGAGTTCATTATACACACAATGTGTGGAGGATTTTCTTCTCTCTTGATGGCGATGGAGCTACGTTCTTGGTGCTGCGTATTTGTGGAGTATTATTTGTCTTGGGGTTGTGTGTGACACACTTGGCTGAATGACCTATTGGAGACTTTGCTGGTAGAAGCATCTTGTTGATCGCCATAACACCATCATTAATTATCTATGTTTTGGCTTGTCTTACATCGATCTATTGGTATGTTATATCTGCTTCAGTATTTTGTGCCCTAATCTGAAATGGCATAGAACATGTTAACATGGTATCAGAGCAAAGGTGAAGACAAAGCCCAATTTGTGTTGAAAAGAAATCTATGATCTATTAATCCAACAAGTGAAACACATCATCAAGGACCATAATTCTTCTGAAATAAGTTACGAATCTGAGGCTGGGCCTTCAAAGGAAAAGAGCCGAAGTTTTTTTTCTTGTTTGGGTACAATCTTTTGTGGATGGAAGGGCCACAATTATCTATATTATCTCAAGTTTACTAGGATGCTCGGAGGACAGTTTGGAGGCACCTTAAGACTTTGGATGCCCTTCTACATAAGGCCGCAATTCAGAGAAGTATTTATGTGTTTCTTATTTCCGTTTCGGCTGCATTAAGGGTTTCTACAATAGCATGTTGTAGACACTTGTGAAAGGGCTGAATGGGCCAGTTAGCATCAATCATCTCAGTCGCAGTCAATTCAATGGGTGGTCTATCTCCAAAAAGAGAATGTCACAGGCCTCTAAAGCCTCACTGAAGCTTGCCGCTGAGAATTAAGGGAGGCTGAGGTATGAGGAAGCTGTTTTGGAGGGCTGTTAGGGAGACGCAGAAATCTGAGGTAAGCCGCGGACCTAGCCTCTCCAAAACAGGCCAGCATGAAGGTTTTAAGGGATGCCATCTCACCTTGCCTTAGCCGCAACCCTAATTAAGGTTCTGATGAAGGCATCGGGTCTGAAGATAGGATACGCCGGGAGAAATGGCAATGTATGCTACTGTAGATGGGCCACAATCACCACCTCATATTTTGAGGATGCCACAACCTTGTTTGGTGTTTTCTTGCTGCAGATTGGAGCCATTGTCTCATAGGTAAGTTTGGGTCTGTCTTTTTAATGCATGTCTGGTATTATGCTTGGACGCAGGGGCAACTGAAGTTACAGAAACAGGGATAAACGTTTGAATGGGCCGAGAAGGCTAGGTAGGCTTCTCTACCCTAGCCACAGTCATTACTAGGAGCAACATAGACTCTACAATGATTTAAAAGACTGAGATTTTCTCTGCGTTATTTGGATGAATTGCCGAGAGAAATTGGAAACAAAATTCTTTGTTCTTGTGTGTAATTGGGAACAATATATTTATTGAGTGGCTTCACTTTCTCTCAATTGGAAGGTCAATCTTCAAGTTACATTGTTAGTATTTACCAGAGGAACTTCATTTAAGCTAACGGCACGAAGAGCGTGCATTCATACATTTATGACTTAATCAATTTTCAGGTAGAAATCACTATCACCATCGGCAGAGATTCAAATCTTTTCTAACCTGGGCTTTGTATCATTTATAATTAATTGCGGGTTCTAATGGGAGGAGTTACTATCAGAACTAATATGCAAAAGGCCCAAATATGTCAGCCTAGAGCCCCAGTTAGTTGGGCGTATAACAAGTGTTCAATAGCACGGGAATAATCACTGGAAATTGCACTACTAAAAATCACATTGGAAAGGATAGATAAATTTTCCAGCAAGAGGATTCAAGCTTGAAGTACCAAGGTAGATAAGTTCTTCAGTGTCTAACACCAGCTGAATTTCTCTTTCATAAGCAGAGATAGGTTGTTCTGAAGACCGAATGTCACATCACTATATTGATTTCAGCAGACCGTGTGTTAATCTGGGCATGCAAAATAATTCTGGGCACTTCACTGTATGTGGGGAATATTATCATGCATTAGTCCCAGGTCATTATATACAATAATCCCAGGTCAAATTGTTGACAAGATGGGAAAATCTATAAGCCCTAGGGAAAGTGAAATTTGTCATAGAATTAGGCTAGTTTTGGTAGCCATAGGAGAAATCTTCTGAAATGACTAGAAGAATGACAAATGGACAAGTCTGGAAAATAAGAAGCAGTGCAGGATGAAATGCCAGATGTAGTAGATGAAGACCTCAAGTGCAGGATCATGAGAGAAGGAATTATGATATATTCTCCCTGTTTGACATTGACATATGGTAGAATATGTATGACCATGATCTTCAATACTATATGACAGTATGACAATGATGAAGAAGATAGTGATGGGTACGATAAAATTATGACAACATCATAATCAATGATATGACAGTGATGACGGTTATGTAGCCGCAAATTTGAGGAGCTAAATCTGTCATTCTATGTCACTGTCATCATGACAGTGACATAGACAGTCACCCATGTTTACGAAATTCATAATAGCAGTAAGCCTGTGACAGTATCAATCTTACATTGGAGCGTAATGATAAACTTGGAAGTGTGATTTGAGAATTTTTTGCAGCCTTCAGTCATGTTGTTGGAGTCTTGAACCATGGTAAGCAAAGCCTGTGAAGTTTTGATCAAATGATGTATATGATAATATCACAGCAACACTGAAATCCATTATTTGATAGCATATGATATGTGTCAAGATGTATGAGAGCTATATGACAGTATATGGCTATGAGTCTTGAATGGTTTTGACTGTGGGAGAATAAGACTCCTTTCCAAGTTGATGTCTGGGATGCCCTCATTTGAAATAGATGTCTTCTCTCACAAGAGAAGCTGGCATTAAGAGGGAGAATACAACTGTGTATGCTCCTGAGTTAATATCATTGCTAAAAGAAGACCCTCATGGCTCAAAGATATATGGCTTCAGGGGGGAAATTCCAGTAGAAAAACAAGAAGCCATATAAATACTAGGGGTATCTAGCTGCCATGAGTACAATATGAGCCTGGATCATCTGAAGAAGCTTGTAAAGCATCAAGTCTGTAAGGATGTGAGGGTGATGTCTGGGATATGGTCCCTAGACCACAAAACAAATCTATTGTCACCTCGATACAAGATCAAGCATGGATCTGATGCAGGTGCTGAAAAGTTCAAGGCAAGATTCATTGCTCGTGGCCTCTCTCAAAAGGAAGGCATAGACTATGATGACACATTTGCACCTGTGGCACGATATAACACCATTCGATCTATCATAGCCCTTGCTGCTACGCAAGGATGGAGTCTTCATTAGATGCATGTGAAGACCGCATTTCTGCATGGTGCGATAAAGGAAGAGGTGTATGTAGAGCAACCTTTGGGGTTCGAAGTCCAGGAACAAGACACCCATGTCCGAAGGTTGAAGTAAGCCCTCTATGGGCTGAAGAAAGCACCCAGAGCTTGGTACGAGAGGATAGATATCTACCTGATGAAGCTAGGCTTCACTCGTAGTAATGATGATCCAAACCTTTACCTCAAGGTTTATAGAGAGAAGCCTCTCATTCTGGTGTTGTATGTGGACGAAATTTTCCTGACAGGTGCTGACCCTCTCATTCATCTATGCAAGAGGAAGCTCGCTACTGAGTTCGAGATTAAGGATATAGGACTGATGTATTACTTCCTAGGCCTGGAGGTCTTCCAGAAACCTGGCGAGATTTTCCTTTCTCAAGGACAATACATTGTGAAGCTTCTGGAAATATTTGGTATGGTGGACTGTAAGTCCATGTCGACAACAATGGAGCTCAACTTTAAGAAGTTGAGTGGCAGCGCTACTGGGCCCATGTTAGCGAATCCTACTGAGTATCATCAACTCGTAGGATCCCTGTTTTTCTTAATGAACAACTTTCCAGACGTATGTTTTGCAGTGACCACTTTGATTCAACACATGGTTGATCATAAAATTCACTGGGTTGGTGCCAAGAAACTCTTGAGATATCTCTGAGGCACGATAGACCATGGGCTGAGATACACTGTCGAGAACATGAAACTCCTTGGATATACTGATGCCGATTGGGCTGGCAGTGTGGTGGATCGTAAGAGCACATCTAGATGCTACTTCACAAGTAGATCTGCTTCAGGCAGGAAATAGAAGTTGGTGGCCTTGAGCACTGCTGAGGCCGAATACATTGCATCATGTATGGCCCGTTGTGAAGTCACTTAGTTGCAAAAGCTCTTCAGTGAGTTGTTCGAGCATGTGCTAGATGCCATCGTTATCCTTTGTGATAACTAGAGGGGGATTCGTCTGTCAGAGAATCCCATGTTCCACGATTGATCCAAGCATGTTGATGGCTGGTACCACTTTATCCGGGATATGGTACAACGAGGTGCCGTAAGGCTCGATCATATAGGAACTGATGAGTAGGTTGCAGATATTCTCACAATTCCCTTAGGGAAGGTCATGTTCCTAACCTTCCATGAGAATATTGGAATTATGGAATGAACCTATTTATGAGGGTCCTGTTGGACGATGAGCTCTGGGAGCTCTGGGGGGCCTTGGGGATAGTTCCTCGGAGCTATAAGAAACCACAGGGCTAGGATTGCCGAACCTTGTTGGTGTGTTTCTGCCCCACTGTTATGATGATTAAGTTGGTTCGCCTCTCATGATCTGTGCCCCGTATGCATCCTACCCATTTGAGTTCCGGACTCATGGGAAGTACCTCTAATTTGGCCAATGAGTTGGGAAATGGGAATAGAGACCATAGTAAGACTGATGGACACATCAGAGATTGTCGTACTCTCTATGTATAGGATGGCACGTGTCCAACCATGTGATCTGGGATCAAGTTTAGCGAGGTTTCAGACCTCCAACTGACTTCGGGTAAGTGAAACTAACTTCGGCTTAGTATATGACTCTCTTGAGTCCTAGTGAGGTTTTGGACCTCCAACTGACTTCGGGTTAGGTAAACAAACTTCAGGTTGGTATGAGACTCTTTATGAGTCCCATAGAGGTCTCGAACCTCTAGGCTAAATCCGTCAGCCAGGAATGATGTCTTGGTGACTGACCCATTTCTGTTATGAAATAAAGAAGCCAGCGAAGCAAGTTATGGAAGGATGACACACGATGTTTGGATTTCACTAGTGGATGGAGTTCTCCCTAGTTGAGAGGGAGTGTTAAAATTGGACAACTAGGTTTAAAATTTTGGGTTGTGCTACTCAGATGACGATCCCAATATTTTTATTGGATTCCTCTTTCGGAGAGGTGTAAGATTGATCTAAATATCATCTCGATCGGATGAGCAGAACATGTACTTTGAATTTATTCCACTTATGTGCTAGGTCAGCCTGGAATATAATATAGACTTAAATGTCCTAAAGGACGTGTCACACACCCCCAAAGATGCCTATATATTGGAGAGACTTGGAGTTCATTATACACACAATGTGTGGAGGATTTTCTTCTCTCTTGATGGTGATGGAGCTGCATTCTTGGTGTTGCGTATTTGTGGAGTATTATTTGTCTTAGGGTTGTGTGTGACACACTTGGCTGAATAACCTATTGGAGACTTTGCTGGTAGAAGCATCCTGCTGATCGTCGTAACGCCATCATTCATTATCTTTGTTTTGGCTTGTCTTCCATCGATCTATTGGTATGTTCTATCTGCTTCAGTATTTTGTGCCCTAATTTGAAATGGCATAGAACATGTTCTTAAATTAACAAATATCTACATCACAGTGTTCAGTAGGATGCATCAACAGTTTGATATGATACATGAAAATGATGGCATACCTGCCCTCACAAGTTAGAAAGTGTTGTACAATTGTCAGCAAGGACTGCCATTAGTCTTGAATGCAACTGCGTAACACTCCCTTATTCCAATTTAATGAATGGTATGTTGGCTTTAAAAATTATGTGAAATTGGGTATGCTTAATTTCCCTCCTTAATGTTCACCCCCTGTGGGCAGCCCAATTTCCTTAATTAATGATTTCTCTGTGACTTCAAGGCGCAAGTTTCCAATTTTGGCCCTCTTTCCATCGAAAGTCTGGGCGAAGGCTAATGCCACCGCATCATTATACCCCTGGAACCTTTGAAGAAAAACCATCCAACCCCTCTTTTAGATGACTTTTTTGCACAACTGGTATTCTGCAGTTCGAGAAAATTGGGAAAATGTGGGCTTATGCTTATTGGTTCCCATGATTAGGATAAATTCGAGCACTCTTGCAATCGAACTATCAACTGTAATCACACTTACAGAATTCATGGCTAGAGATGAAGATGGATACACAAGAAACAAATTGTTAATTTCCAAAATCAAACCATACATATGATATTGACAGCACAGAGAACGCTTATTACATAATTCAGAAATATTGGTGACTGATGTGCATGCAACGCACAGGAAGAGAACACACGCAGATGCCCACAATGTTTATGAAGAGCGAATTCACTTATACATTCCCTCACTTCATTGTAAACATTACCAGCATTGCACAGAGATTCCCCACTGTATAAAAATGAGGGAAAATGATGATACGATCATGGCTTGTAATGGGAATATGGTCCAACGATGAGGTTATGAAAACAATTTCATTATGGATTCGTATGCCCATAAATGTAATCATCATACCGCCATGCCCACAAATTTTGAAATCATGCCCAGAAATGTCATTATCATACCACCATGCTCCACCAACTCTGAAATCATGCCCAATCGATTCATAATTAGAGGAGATTCAGTGGTATCATCCATTTGCGTTAAGCGAATGATGACACTGTGGCTGCAAAAATTCCCTTGTTAAGTTCATGCCATCATTCACAAAATTGTGGTTCATGCTTGGATGATGTCTTCCCGCATCATCATTAAGGCTTCCCTTACCATCATATGCTCCCCTTACCATCATTTTATGCAGCCCTTAACATTATGCATAGCCACCTTTAGTTCTATCTACTTGTCACCATATGGAATTATGTGCAATCATGAACATGGGTGAAATTACAATGGCCGAATATTGATAGGGAATGGTTCATTCTAGGATTAGGAACCAATATGGGCTTAGAAATAGATTAGGGAGCGTGAATGAAAATAGGGATATAGGGAATTTTGGTAAATTGCAGTTACAAGTACTAATCCTTAAAACTAACAATAACTAAGTTAAATAAGTTGAGCACATTACCTGTGTTACTTTGAACAATATTGGGCATAAAAATAGTGTGAATATACCACTAGTATAGGAACAAGTCCGTTGTTTGAAGTGTAGCTCCTGCTGTGAAGGTGTTGGAAATACTGAGAGGGGGGTGAATCAGTATTTCTTTCCAATTGTTATTTTTACCAATTAGATCACTTATATTTAGAGCACAAATGAACAATAAGAATAAATGCTTTTATTAATATTCATAAATTAAGTACAATATTTGTGTAGGGCTCCAACCCTAGATGAAGACTCCAATCTTCAATCTCCCAGGCTCCAACCTGTATTATGCCAAGCACCGACTTGGACTTCCCAAGGCTCCAACCTTGTCAATTTGAGGCACCAACCTCTAAGGCTCCAACCCTATCTCTGGTATAGGTTCCAACCTGGTCTCTTGCGGACTCCTATCCTCTATGGCTCCAACCCTATCTTCCAAGGCACCGAACTTGTCTCTATGAGGCTCCAACCTCTTGGGCTCGAACCCGCAACTTCACTTCGTCAAAATATCATTGGTTATTCTTCATGGCTCCCAAAGTCTTCTTCAATGAGCCTTGACAATCTTCACCAATGCCTTCACTTAGTCTCCACGTCACATCATCAATGACAACCTTTTCTTCTTAGAAGGTATCACCACTGCTCTTCATCATACCCAAACACTTTCTCCTAGGTTACCTCATGATGGCTTCAATGCATCATGGTCTTCAAGGCAGGTCTACAAATTCTCTCCAATCTTCCTTTCCAAAACTTCAAGTCTTCTTCAACAAGACTTCTATGGCTGCTCCAATAGTTTATGTCTTCAAGATTTGCTTCTACAAGCTTACTAGATGCTACTCTTCAACAAAAACTTCCTAAGACTGCCTTGACAAGGATTTAAACCTTGCTCCAAAAGTGTGCACAAACTGTTTTAGGGCTAAGATAAAACTTTATAAACAATGCACCTTCAAGACTGTTGTAAACACCTTCTATAGGAAGCTCCACAACATCAAGATGGCCTCCAAGTCTGCTTCAACCATGCACTAGGGACTGCCTCAACAAGGTGTCAACTCTTCAATGTCTGCTGCAAAGGGGCTTCTACAATTCTGCTCCAAAGATGACAGTCAACTCCACAAAGCATAGAAGGTATTTTTCATGTTTACTTGAAATAATATTATATGAGGCTACATCATTTATGCTTGAACATTGCTTCACAAAGGCTTTCAATATTGCCTTTATCTCTTACTTCTTGAGGATGACAATATGTACTTATTGAGTAGGAACCTTTACTTCAAATGATGAAATAAAACAACATTTTGTTACAAGCCTCAGATCAATCCAGTAACCCACAGATTTGAACTTCAAATTCTGAAATTTATGCCACAGTTCCGAGGTATAATAGATATCCACCACAGAAAAGTCTTGAGACTGCAATCTGGAAAACCCAAACAAGTCCAATGGTGTTGACCTTTAACTCCAACAACTACAATAATAAAAGTTCTGAATTCCTATACCTATCTCTTGTCCAAGGCTGCCAAACAGGTCCAAAGTCCTGTAGCTATTACTCAACAGATCTGAGGTTTTTTTTCAGAGGTATGCAACTTCAGTTCTACACAGTCCAAAGTTTAAGGGTATAATCTGAGTTACTGCAATAATAGTTTAGACCCAAAACTTATTTAAATCCCTCCCGTGTCTTATCTTTTCCTTTATCCAAGCTGTTGTGGTACTTATGTGATAATAGCCGAGGTGGATGATTGAGAATGAGTTCTGAAACCCTTATATATAGTATTTTTTGCAAGCCAAGATGAAGAGACACGTCACTGTATGGAGGCTGACTTGAAAAACAAGGTGCAGGTTGGCTCACTGTCAAAAAAATATTTTTTAAATTGAAAATTCAATATCTCACAAACTATTTGGAATTTCGGGGCAAGTAAGGGCTCATTGGAAAGAGGAAAAAATCCTCTTTAAGATGGTCTAGGTCTTATTGAGAAAATATGTCTCTAAGGTGTAAAATTTTATTTTTCTTTGGGACTGTCTTTAAATTTTATGCATAAAAATTTTGGGACAGCACGAGAAATGTTTGGGACAATATGGCTTCTCCATTTTTTGGCTTCTTCATCATCATAGGAACATTTAGGAAATCCACTTCATCATGATAGTGTCCAGCAATGAGCGTATCATCCATGTCATCACCTAATTGTGTAGTGATATGTTATAGTGCAACGTCATTAGGATAACTTCAAAATAGTATTCCAACCATCAAATGATATCTTCCACGTTATCATTTAGTCTTTCAACCTTCATCAAGTGCCATCATCATTGGTGGTCGTTAATTTAGTGTATGATATCATCAAGTGTATGACTCCATATGTCATCAAGAGTTAAGGTCTAGATCATGAAGGCACATGCAACATTATAGCTAGTCAAGGACTTTTTGCAACTTCTTCATTAGTGGTTTGACATCTTCATGGGTTGACCTCTTCATTGATGGCATCCTTGTCAAACAAGAGTCATGACATCATCATCTGGTACCAGGCATCTCAAAAATATTAACATCTTGGTCAATGCCATAGTGACATCAATGACAACCTTGATTAACAATCTCCCCCTTTGTCATTGATGGCAATATTCTTGCCCTCCCAACATTCTCTCCCCCTTTGACATCAATGGAAAATGGGGTGCGCAAGTACTCCCCCTATCAAGCTATGTCTCTTCATCATATTTTCCTCATCAATAATAGTTCTTCATAGGTATGTTGCTCTTGTTGTCATGGTGCTCTTCAATGAACTTGCTCCCCCTAATCCTTTGCATATATTCATGTAAATGGTCAATCGACTTCCCTTACCTACATAACCTTTGCTAGCTCTTCTTTTTACCTTGTGATCAAGTGGAAGACATCTTCAACAGGGGTGCATCGGATGAGTGAAGGATTATGTTTTTCAATGGATTTTATCTCGAGAGATGATCTATCAAAAGATGATTGTTCATGTGTGATTCATCAAGGATTTCATAGGGCCCATTCACTGATAGCTTTTGCAAGAATGCTTAAGAATCATAAGCTCAAGAGTCACAAATCTCCCCGTAACTGTATGGTCCCTTTTTGGCAGAGTCTCACCATCAAATACTTGGAATTCCAAGGATGCCTTCATCAAGTCAACAACATGTGTTCTTGGCTGGAGTGTTCAAGATAATTTTGGACCCAATTTTCTTCCTTCTCCATACTTGTGTAACTTTCTTCTCTGGCTTGGTTGTCATGGTTTTATGAACCCGAGTCAAGTTACACTCACGTGCCATATGTCCAATGTTATGGCAATTGAAACACTCCATTTTGTTCATGAATGAGTAATCATGACTTATTTAAAATTGCTTCTAGAAGATTGATAGGGACCATTATATTTGTCTTTGTGATATACCCTACAATTTTTTGCCACGTGCCCAAAGTTTGTACAAGAATAGAAATATCCAAGAAATATACTTTGATATCTGGGAGATGAAGAGTTCCTTGAAGTACTTTTGAAGTCCTTTTGCCTTGGGATTCTTTGATGATATTCATCACCTTTTGTATTCTTGACGCCATCTGCAAGTCTCCTTGGAGTAGAATTTCGTCATTTGTTGTCTTGATTCTTCTCCTTGCCTTTGCTGGAAATGGGAGCATCAGCATTTATTTCTAGGTTCCTCACATCTTTGTTGTTTGAAGCATTATCATTCTTGCATGAGGATTCACCTGCATAGCCAAGACCTGATTTATCAAGGGGAGACCTTTGATGACTTAGGATATCATCTAGGGTTTGAGAGATTTTCAAGTTCTTATTCAGCAAGTCAACTTCCTTTTTAAGAAAGACAATTTCTCCTTTCAATTTTTCACAATCTTCATCTTTCATAACTAGTTCTTCATTTCTTCCATCATCCTTGTTGCTTCATGTGCTTCGATTTTAAGGGAGATGCTATTTGATTTCATTATGAAGACTTCTTTATTCTTCTTTGCTAGACTAACCTCCATTTCTTCTTTTATTCTTGTAGCTTCACATGTTTCGGCCTTGAGAAGATTGATGTCTGATTTTAGTTTGAAGATTTCTTCATCCTTTTCTTCTAGTTGGCATATCATGGTGTTTCTCTCATTTTCCTTTCTCAAATCATTAATCTCTTCCATGGAAGCCATAAGTTTATTCAGGATATATTCTTCAAAGTCTTCTTTGTTCTCTTCATCTTCTAGGTCTTCTTTAGCCTTGTTCTCATCTCTCTTATCTTCAGCTTTGCTTATGGATTATGGAATTCTCTCTTTTTTTTCATCATCTTCTTGACTAGAGATCATTGTCAACGCTCCTTTTGAGTGAAGATCATGAATTTTTTCCCATATGACTTTTGTTGACGAACATCTTTCAAAATTGGCCTTCACAGAATTTGGTAACCCATTCAAAATTGTCTTCATTGCTCTTGTATTGTGCTCCTTGGATTCTTCTTCCATTCTGTCATTAGTAATAACTTATTTCCAAACTTCAATTCCTTGATTCTTCAATAAATTCCTCATTCTTGCCTCCTATATATCAAAATTTCCATTGAACAATGGAGCCTTCGCAAATTGATTGACTTCAATTTCGATGGTTGAGGAAGACACATCTTTCGAAGGATTGGAGACTTTCTTCCTTGGTTTTCCCATTTGTATTCTAATGATAAACCTTCAAGTTGTGAGGCTTTGAGTGAAGGTACTGGCTCTGATACCAATTGTTGGAAATACTGAGAGGGGGGGTGAATCAATATTTCTTTCCAATTGTTATTTTTACCAGTTAGATCACTTATATTTAGAGCACAAATGAACAATAAGAATAAATGATTTTATTAATATTCATAAATTAAGTACATATTTGTGTAGGGCTCCAATCCTAGATGAAGACACCAATCTTCAATCTCCAAGGCTCCAACCTTGTCAATTTGAGGCACCAACCTCTTGGGCTCCAACCCTATCTCTGGTATAGGCTCCAACCTGGTCTCTTGAGGACTCCTATCCTCTAGGGCTCCAACCCTATCTTCCAAGGCACCGACCTTGTCTCTATGATGCTCCAACCTCTTAGGCTCCAACCCGCAACTTCACTTCGTCAAAATAGCATTGGTTATTATTCATGGCTCCCAAAGTCTGCTTCAATGAGCCTTGACACTCTTCACCAATGCCTTCACTTAGTCTCCACGTCACATCATCAATGACAACCTTTTATTCTTAGAAGATATCACCACTTCTCTTCATCGTACCCAAACACTTTCTCCTAGGTTACCTCATGATGGCTTCAATGCATCATGGTCTTCAAGGCAGGTCTACAAAATTCTTTCCAATCTGCCTTTCCAAAACTTCAAGTCTTCTTCAGCAAGACTTCTATGACTGCTCCAATAATGTATGTCTTCAATATTTGCTTCTACAAGATTACTAGATGCTACTCTTCAACAAAAAATTACTAAGACTGCCTTGACAAGGATTTCAACCTTGCTCCAAAAGTGTGCACAAACTATTCTAGGGCTAAGATAAAACTTTATAAACAATGCACCTTCAATACTGCTGTAAACACCTTCTACAGGAAGCTCCACAATGTCAAGATGGCCTCCAAGTTTGCTTCAACCATGCACTAGGGACTGCCTCAACAAGGTGTCAACTCTTCAATGTCTTCCGCAAAGGGGCTTCTACAATTCTGCTCCAAAAATGACAGTCAACTCCACAAAGCATAGAAGGTATTTTTCATGTTTACTTCAAATAATATTATATGAGGCTACATAATTTATGCTTGAACATTGTTTCACAAAGACTTTCAAGGTTGCCTTTATCTCTTACTGCTTGAGGATGACAATATGTATTTATTGAGCAGGAACATTTACTTCAAATGATGAAATACAACAACATTTTGTTACTGGCCTTAGATCAATCCAATAACCCACAGATTCGAACTTCAAATTCTGAAATTTATGCCATAGTTCCGAGGTATAAAAGATATTCACCATAGAAAATTCTTGAGACTGCAATCTGGAAAACCCAAACAAGTCCAACGGTGTTGACCTTTAACTCTGGCAACTGCAATAATAAAAGGTCTGAAGTCTTGTACCTATCTCTTGTCCAAGGCTACCAAATAGGTCCAAAGTCCTGTAGCTATCACTCAACAGATCTAAGGTTTTGTTCAGAGGTATGCAACTTCATTTCTACATAGTCCAAAGTTTAAGGGTATAATCTGAGTTACTACAATAATAGTTTAGACCCCAAACTTATTTAAATCCTTCCTATGCCTTATCTTTTCCTTTATCCGAGCTACTGTGGTACTTCTGTGATAATAGCCAAGGTGGATGAGTGAGAATGAGTTATGAAACCCTTATATATAGTATTTTTTGCAAGCCAATATGAAGAGACACGTCATTGTATGGAGGCCGACTTGAAAAACAAGGTGCAGGTCGGCGCACTGTCAAAAAAATATTTTTTAACTTGAAAATTTAATATATCACAAACTATTTGGAATTTCGGGGCAAGTAAGGGCTCATTGGAAAGAGGAAAAAATCCTCTTTAAGATGGTCTAGGTCCCATTGAGAAAAGATGTCTCTAAGGTGGAAAATTTTATTTTTCTTTGGGACTGTCTTTAAATTTTATGCATAAAAATTTTGGGACAGCACGAGAAATGTTTGGGAAAGTATGGCTTCTCCATTGTTTGGCTTCTTCATCATCACAGGAACATGTAGGAAATCCACGTCATCATGATATTGTATAGAAATGAGTGTACCATCCATGTCATCACCTAATTGTGTAGTGATATGTTATAGTGCAACGTCATTAGGATAACTTCAAAATAGTATTCCAACCATCAAATGATATCTTCCATGTTATCATCTAGTCTTTCAACCTTCATCAAGTGCCATCATCATTAGTGGTCGTTAATTTAGTGTATGACATCATCAAGTGTATGACTCCATATGTCATCAAGAGTTAAGATCTAGATCATGAAGGTGCAACATTATAGCTAGTTCAAGGAATTCTTTCAACTTCTTCATTAGTGGTTTGACATCTTCATGGGTTGACCTCTTCATTGATGGCATCCTTGTCAAACAAGAGTCATGACATCATCATCTGGTACTAGGCATCTCAACAATATTGACATCTTGGTCAATGCCATATTGACATCAATGACAACCTTGATTAACAAAAGGATGATCATAGGGGAGCAGTGATATCTGCAGCAGACTGAGTGGGATCCAAAAAAAAAAAAAATCTTCAAGAACTGAATTGCTATTAGGAATAGTACTTCTCACATCCCATTAATACTACAGATATTTGTGACCACACTGTAATATTCAGACAACAGATTTATAAAAGGGAATCACAGTCCAACATTGAATGTTCAAGTATGAAGATGACAAATGCATAATAGTTTAGGTATAGAGCTGGTTAACATAAGGAACAGAACATGGAATCTGAAAACTTATTTGACAATTTGCCACTGAATTTCTGTGTAGTGGCATTGGAAACCTGTTCATCATCTCATGGATTTTGACCATTCCTGAGATGATAACTGCCTGGGGCATTTCTCTTTAGGGAGCTTGAAATGTCTCGAAAGAAGGCTCCAAGGGGGATTCTTTTCCGTAGTTATTCTAGTGGGTCCGGAAAAGAATAATTCAATACCCATTGGATCCCTAGGCTGCCACTACCATATTTTTTTATTAAGCCTAAGGTAGTTTCTTCTCAAGGCATTCATGTTTAGAGAGTATGAGTTGCTCATAGAAGACTCCAGAGGGGTTCCTTTCTGTAATGATTTCCTTGAGCCCGAAAAAGAACAATTCTATGCTCAAGAAATCCCTATAATACCATTGGTCCATAAATTTTATGAGCCTGGATCAGTCAATGCTCGAGAGTTCCACTTTTTGAGAGTCTAAAGGCATCCAAAGAAGACTCCAAAATTTTCCTTTTCCATGAATAATCGGCCAAGCCTGGATAAAGGAATAAAATTATTCCTAACGAATTTCTCTTTTATTCTACATGGGATGTGGGGAGAACCACCTGTAGATATGAAAAAGTAATAGCACACTGGTTAATATATATATATATATATATACATATACATATAAAAGTAAAAGAATCAATCGAACGAACCAGCAAGAGGCGGGTCATTTGCATGAACCAAATCTAATCTTGGATCCTTCTGAACTTCCTGCAAAATCTGATCATGTGAAAGTGGTTTTTGATAAACTTTAAGCCGATGGACATTCATTACAAAATAAGTTTGGTCATCATCGATGGTCTTAACACGAAATGAACTGTTATCAAAAACCTCAACTACTTCATAAGGCCCTAACCATCTAGTAGAAAACTTACCTTTGAAGTGCTTGAACTTACTGTCATATAACAAGGCCTAGTCACATGGACATAAGACTTTCTTCTTGATGAACTTGTCATGCCATCGAGCTCTTTGGTCCTGCACCAATGAGGTTCTGTGATATGCATATTGTCTCATTTCGTCCAGCTCGTTCAACTGCATCAATCTCTGCTCTTGAGCTTTATTCAGGTTCATTCCCAATTGGGTGGTAGTTCTCAATGTTTTTACTTGGAATTTAATGGGCAAGAACACCTGCCTTCCGTAGACTAGTTTATAAGGTGTGTGCCCTGTCACGTTCCTCCAAGTAATCCTGTAAGCCCATAATGCCTCTAATAACTTATCCGCCCAATCCATATGCTGCAGTTGAATGGTCTTTGTGAGGATGTATTCTAGGAATTTGTTCTTGGATTCCACTTTCCCATTAGCTTGGGGGTGGTAAGGGGTAGATTTATGGTGCTTAATTTGGTACTGCTCAGTGAGTGCCTTAGCCAACTTTGATGTAAATTGCGTGCCTTGATCAGTGAAAATCTCGCGTGACACACCAAATGTTGTGAAGATGTCCTCGAACAAAAACTATACTACTTCCTTTTTCATGGCAGCATATTACGCCTTAGCCTCCACCCACTTGGTGATGTAGTCGGTGCATAACAAGATATAATTTTTCTTTTTCGAAATCGGCGAGATGGGCCCTACAAAATCCAATGCCCACTTCTCAAAAGGTTCAATGGCTATTTGTGGTTGAAGATGCATCTTGTCCGAGGAAACCGGTTTCCCCATTCACCGACAAGCATCACAACTAGAAACAAAATTCTTGGCGTCCTTCAAGAGTGAAGGCAAATAGTACCCAGTACGGAGAACCTTGTATGTGGTTTGTTTATCGAAAAAGTGCCCCCCACAAGGCTCATTGTGGCAGCCTCTCAAAACATCGTACATCTCATCTTCCCACACACATTGCCTCATGATAAAATCCAGCCCAGTGTAGAACAAATCTCCCTCAATCCAAGAGTAGTTGGCACTGTGCTACACAATATTATGTTTTTTAAAACATGCTCTGAGGTAATTTCCATGACACCAAATAATTGGCAACATCGGTGAACCAAGGAGTGATGGAAAAAATGGCAAATAGTGCTTCATCTGGAATTTTATTGGGCACTAGAGTTGACGTGCTTCCCTGTCCAATATTCAAACGAGATAAGAAGTCAACTACCAAATTATCACTTCCAGGCCTATCAAATACGGTTATATTTAATTCTTGTAAGAGTAACAACCATCTAGTTATTCTACCACTAGTAATCAGTTTATTCATTAAGAATCTAATAGCAGAATGATCGATATGAACGAAAGTCTCATAACCGGTAATATGATGCCTAAACTTCCCTATAACATGTAAAACTGCTAACAATTCTTTTTTCGTGACGGTATAATTTTATTCGGCGGGGGAAATATTTTTCCTAACAAAATAAATAGCGTAGGGGTAGTGATCTTCCCTTTGTCCCAGGAATTCTCCTAGTGTAGTGTCTGAAGCGTCTGTACAAATGTGAAATGGTAAGGACTAGTTTGGTCCTCTCAATACAGGAGCAGTGGAAAACCTGTCCTTCATTGTCTGAAAAGCCTGTTGACAATTGACATTCCACACAAAGTCAACATCTTTAGTCAAAATTTTAAATAATGGTGCTGGAATTTTAGCAAATTTTTCAATAAAATGACGATAATAATCGGAATGTCCAAAGAAAATTCTCACCTCCTTTTGTGAACTGGGAATAGGGATATGCGAGATTACCTCGATTTTTTTCGGATCACCTTTAATTCCTTCTAGCGACACATGATGGCCCAAAACAATTCCCTCAGTTTGAATCATTCTACATTTATCACTACTAAGGGCTAGATTATTTTCTTGACAACGGATCAACACCTTTTCTAGATTTACCAAAGCCTGATCAAAATCATCTCCATAGACTGTGAAGTCATCCATATAGACCTCCACACATTCATATATCAAATTTGAGAAAATGGCAAGTACAGCTCTCTGAAAAGTAGCTGGGGAGTTACAAAGACCGAAAGGGAGGACTCTATATGTATAAGTACCCCACGGGCACGTGAAAGTGTTATTTTCTTGGTCCTCTTCAGCTATCTGTATTTGATTATAACCACTGTATCCATCTAGAAAAGAAAAATACTTCTTACATGAAAGCGTGTCGAGTACCTGATCGATGAAGGGTAGTGGAAAGTAGTCATGCAATGTGGCCTTGTTTAGTTCTTTGTAGTCAACGTAGATATGCCACTTGTTGTTCTTTTTCTGCACCACCACCAGAGGTGACACCCACCTACTGTCTGAAATGGGGTAGATGAATTCCACAGCCAGAAGTTTCTAAAGCTCTTCTTTGACAATATCTTTTAATGCTAGGTTCATTCGCCTTTGTGGCTATCGAACAGGTCTCATTTCTTCATTGGTATAAATATGGTGGATGCAAGTGTTTGGATGGATGCCCCTCATGTCCACGTAATCCTAAGAAAAAGCTCCAAATTTCTCACAAATCATGCCCATGAACTGCTACTTTTGTTCTGTAGTCAACTCTGTACCGATGTGTAAAGTCTTTCCTTCAATGATTTCTACAGGCTCTCTGGTGAGTTCATGGCTTTCCTCTATTGCTGCAAAAGATGCAAACAAGGTTGGATGGAAAGCCTCCTGGAACTCATCACTAAACACATGCTGGTAACCATTAAAAGAAATAGGATAATCGATACAAGAATTATGAGATAAAAATTGGTGCAAAATATGTTCATTGGACTGCTCCTGGAGACCTCTAGACTGTTCTAATATCAGTAAAGGAAACATACAGTCTTCATCTCCATCGGGAATCTCGAGCCACAATGGTACTTCAGTAGTTGTCTAAGCAGGGGGGAAAATAGATAAGGTTTGGTTATGGGGACCATTGGAAATGATCATTTCTCCGTTTCTGCACCCTATGACGGCATCAACAGTTGCCAACCACGAGTGTCCCAGAACTACAGGATGTCCAGGCCTAGAGGTTTTCAGGGAAATGATGATAAAGTCTATAGGATATTTCCAAAAAGTAATAGTGACCACTATGTCTTCTAGATTTCCCATTGGTTTGACGACAGATTTGTCTGCCATTTCTAAAATGATAGGGGTGGGTTTAAGCCCAGGTAACTGCAAATATGTCATTGTCTCATATGTCATGGAATTTATTGCCGCCCCTAAGTCTACAAGTGTGTTTGGCATAAGTACTCTGTTTATTTCAATAGTGACAATGGGATTCCCAAGGTCATGGTACTTCACAGGCAAGTCAGAAATCATTGTGGACATTTGGCTCATGATCTTTATGCTTTGGTTCTTATGCCCCTTCCTACCTGGCTTCTTGATGCAGAGATCCTTGACAATTTTGGTGTAAATATGGATGTCCCTGATAGCTTGCAAGAGTGGAATTTTGATGCAGACATTCCTTAATTCATTTTCCAGGTTGTATTCAAGCGCAATATCTTCTTTCTTTACAAGGAGTCTTTCTAGGTAGGGTGGTTCATTTGATTCTTCTTCTTGTGTTTTTTTTTTGTTTCTCATTTTCTACATGGTTTTCGGATGATGTGGATGGAACCTCTTCCTCAATGACAACAATTGATTTCCCTTTGTTAACTGTATTCCCTGATCGTAACTGAATTTCATTCATAGGGATGACAATGATCATATATGTAGTAAAAGGCTGGATGTTTATGTTCTGTGCAGGTTGAGGTGGTCTATTATGATTTGGGTTGGGTACGTTTTGCACAAGCAATAATGTAGGGCGAGGTAGGTTAAAGGTTTGAGGTACCTACGAAGATGATGATGGGTCAGATGGTGCAGGTAAAAGTTGATGCAAGGGAGGGGGTGGCAGCAAGGGTTGTTGATATGTGTGAGGATTATACCTTTGCTGATAGGATTGCATGGTTGGGTTGTACGAGGTGCTTGGCATATTTAGGTAGGGCACATAGAACTGGTTTTGGGGTTGATAAGGGTTGGTATAAGGGTTTTCCCTCTAGTTTTGGTTCCATGAAGTGCTTTGCATTTGAGGGGTGGACCAAGGGGGGTATGCTGGCTGTAAGTTCTAGGGTTGAGTTTGACCATACCCTTGGTGATTAGGTTTCGGGAACATGTTTTGACTGGGGCCTCTCCAAAAGGGTTTCTTACTTGTTTGTGATAGATCATTTGTTTCGGCATTCCATTTATAGATATCCTGCAGACCGAGAAGAGATGGAAACTTGCTGGTTGCATGTTCTAAGGTGAAAATTCCACAAACCTCAATGGCATTGATGGGACACTCTCTTTCCATGTGCTTTTGTCTGCATTTGGGACAAAAGATTGCCATAATAGCCCTTTCATCTTATTGTTTCTTCTTATGTTTCATTATGTTGAGATGGTTGCCAATGGTGCTTAAGATGTCAGTTTTAAAGTTTTCCAATAGGTTCCATAGTTTGACTCTAGTGACAGCAGTAGTAGTAGGTTTCTGGTTTCTAGATGTAGCATCTCGGAGACTGTCGCGAATATTCTTACCTACTTTAGCCTGACTTCTAGAATAGGTACGACAAAGTTTGGCTATTTTAGCAAAAAAAAAAATTTAAATGTCCCCACCACTTAAAAAGTTTAGGGTTTCGATGCATTCGTCTCTTAATCCTTTCAGAAAGATCGTTTGAAAATTTTCTCATCTAGATGGGCCCCTCAGGATTTGTGAAAATGATACAGGAAGCACTCAAGATATTCTTCTAGGCTCTCGTCATCTAGTTGTTGCATTCTTAGAATATCGTTGAGGTCCCTAGTTTTGCAGAAGTCCTGGTATTTCCTAAGGAATATAGACTTCATGTCATCCCAAGTGTATATGGTGTTTTCCCCTAAGCTCATAAACCATCGAAGTGTGGTGTATTTCAGGGTGGCTGGGACCAATTTCAATTTGTGTGCATCATCATAGTAATTGTACCTTCTGCATAAAATGTCAAATTCAAAAAGAAAAGAATCGAGATCCTCAGAGGACTTACCATAAAAGAGCGGCAGAGAGGTCATTGGAATGCTCTTCATTGTGATGTTCCTGGTGATATTGAGGATAGGGAACCTGAAGGTAGTTTCTTCTTTGTCGCTGTTTTTCCCTCCTCGTGGTCCATCAATGTTTTCTCTCCTTGGTCCATCCCTGTTTCCTCCAAAGAGGGTTGGTCCTTCCCCTTCTTCATGATATTCCTCCTGGTTTCGTTCATTGTTTATGTTCTCTCCTTAATTGTTCGCCATGTTGGTGCTGATGTTAGTGGAGAAATATCCAATGGACAACCTTACTCCTTCCTAAATTGGAAGTTCCCCTTCTAAAATCTCCTTAACATTGGTGCTCCTTTTTTTCATGCTTAGTACCTGCGTAATGATCAATGGGATTAATTAAAGGGATTTTTGTCGAACCAAAATTTTCCGGAAATTGTGAACTGGAAATAAATCTACCTCTATTATCCCTAGGTCTACTTCTACGCATAAGGAATGAAAATAAAGTTTGAGAACAAGCAGTAATCGGTAAGACTTTGGTGCAACCCCACAAAAGTGGATGCATGACTCTTCACTCACATCTTACTGTACTCTCTCCGCCCTCTGACAGCCCTGCAATATCTCTGAAACTCAGACAATAATGATTACCTGAATCTAAATATACAACTCCCCGGCAATGGCGCCAAAATGTTAAGAGAAATAATTGTTAGATTAATCCTCCAATATTCATATGTCAATCCGGGCTCGTAAACACGAGCTGCATTGCGCTTTCTAGATTCAGTTTCTCAGTGGGAGTTTGAATGATTCCCTTATAATGATCAACTAAGGAATGGTGCACACAAATACTTACGAACACACATCTTGCAGAAAAGAAGTCAATCCATCTTACCACTATAAGCAAAATCAATAATCAAATTCAACTTGAACACTTAAAATCTTTGTAAATATGACCTATCTCGTTATTGGACTGGAATCTGGATTCAATAAAAACCTAATTGTCATAAGTTCTACTTTGAAACAAATGCCTAGTTTCAAAAAACTTCACTCTTCAACCGAGAAACTCATCACTTCATTCAAAAATCCAAAACCCTAATCCTGGCCTTTACAAGTCATCACTTGAAAGGACTGAAGAATATGATCTAATTGTATTTGTAAGTTAATCCTATGTTCACACAATCAATTTTACACTTAATAATTGTTTCTTCACTCAAACCCTAGGATGAGAATGCTTCACATCAATTCCATTGTCTCAATAACAAGCAAACGATCATGACGTTGGAAACTGATTTGAATGCTTATTCTCATACACTTACCAATGAAAGTTAACAACATGTTATTTCACACTCAAATACTCTACATGTATATGACCTACTTTGTGACAAGTTCAATCAACAAACCCTAATTCTACTCTAAAAAATAAGAAGAAAAATGAGACAACTTTGAACTATTTTAGGGACACAAAACTGTACTAGGGAGGCTAGACTACAATTTCATCTACCAGGAATCAAATCTTCAAATTGAGCTCTAACAAATCTACCTAAAATATTCAGCAAACCAATACTTTGTTTCCTTAATGAAAAAAATGAATTATACTGCTGATTACAACCTTCACTACTTCAAATTCTAGTGAGCACACTTGTATTAAAACACTGCTAATGAAAACATCTCAAGTAGAAAACTAAGATTTTAGTTTTAGAGCTAGGGAAATCCACACTTTAACTATTCAATCAATCACAACTCGTTAACTGGCCTAATGCTCCAGAGTCTAATGAAGGAAAAACACTCCAAACTAAATTGCAAAGACTGGAACTGAAACAACTATGATTACTTAGTCAAAATTCATTCATTAGCCAGGAATTCAAGATTCCATTCAGAACTAAAAACCCTAATTTTCTTTTATAATTTATGAAAGAGCTGAAGACCTAATTTATTCATAAGCACAATTCAACCAATCTTGCATTCGAATCTTAAAATTAAAATGAAATCCTAGGGTAATCTTCACACTGGCTCAATGCTTTTTGATGATAATCAAAGATGAATGTTGGTACTGAGAATTAACCTGGAAACTCTAATTCAATCAAATAAACTGAGAATACACTCTGGAAATCTTCTTACAAACTTTAAGGTATCTTGCTCTTAAATGCTAGATCTCACTGAAATCAAAGAAATTAATTCAATCCTAGTTCTGGTTTGAATGACAGAAAGAAAGAACCTACCAGCTCTACACTAGATCACACAAGACAAGCGAGGGAAAGGCTACACTTCTACCTGAAATGGCATGCAAATTACTTCAAACAATCTATAAACTAACACTCAATTTTTTAAATGAAAATCAATTATACTACCAATGCAAACTCAGAAAATAATCACAACAACTATGAGACCTAATTTAAAAAGTGACTATGACATTTGATTTTAACTCACACTCATTTATATAACCTATCAATTTTATTCCTAATGCACTCTCACTCTTCTTGACAACTCAAGGATGATATCAAAGGATTAAAAACACACTTTTCCAGAATCAATTGATCACACTAAAATCACACTGTGCAAATTAAATCCATACCAAATCTGTGTGCCAAGTATATGAAACCCTACTCTATAATTGAAATGATACAACTCCTTACAACTTTACAATGGCACTCCAAACAATGTTGATTCAACCATGATCTGTTTCGATTTTTATCTGTTAGCGTAGAGGTTTGGTTTTTTAATCTAATTCATTTGTCTGAGTATGCACAGAGAGGTGTTCATTCAGGTTCGTGGTGGTTTTGATTTAAATGACAAGAACAGTAACTTAAATCTCTGCGGTATATAAATGAACACTAGCAAAGTTAAATGTAAATAAAACACAACAAAGCTTTGTAAATGTCGGACGCACACCCACAACAAAAAAATTCTTTGAAACCATTCAACACGTGACCTTCAACATTAACACTTAAATTGTTTAGTTGTGATTGGGCACATGAGATCGATTCTTCAGCTGAAACCACTCCAACATTGTCATACACACAATATCGAATAGCTGATTGAAATCAAAATGCACACAAATTGCCTACTTATATATATATATATATATATATATATATATATATATATATATAAGTAGAAGAACCAATCAAACGAACTATCAAGAGGCGGGTCATTTGCATGAACCAAATCTAATCTTGGATCCTTCTGAACTTCCTGCAAAATTTGATCATGTGAAAGTGGTTTTTGATAAACTTTAAGCCGAAGGCCATTCACTACAAAATAAGTCTGGTCATCATCGATGGTATTAACACAAAATGAACTGTTATAAAAAACCTCAACTAATTCATAAGGCCCTAACCATCTAGTAGGAAAATTACCTTTGAAGTGCTTGAACTTACTGTCATATAACAAGGCCTAGTCACCTGGATGGAAGACTTTCTTCTTAATGAACTTGTCATGCCATCGAGCTCTTTGGTCCTGCACCAATGAGGTTCTGTGATATGCATCTTGTCATTTTCCAAATGCCTAACCCCATCAATCTCTTCTCTTGAGCTTTGTCTGTGTTCATTCCCAATTTGGTGGTAGTTCTCAATGTTTCTTTACTGTGAATTAATGGGCAAGAACACCTATTTCTTCCTCAGAATAGCTTATAAGGTGTGTGCCCCGTCACATTCCTCCTCCAAGTAATCCTTGGCCCATAATTTAAAGATATGCTTATCTCGCCCAATCCATATGTTGCGCTGAATGGTATTTGTAGAGGATGTATTCTAGGAATTTTTCTGCCGATTCCACTTTCTTATTAGCTCGGGGTGGTAAGTGTGTATCATGGTGCTTAATTTGGTAATTTGCCAGATACCTTACTAACTTTTTATATAAATCGCGTGCCTTGATCAGTGACAATCTTGTGTGGCACACCAAATCTTGTGAAGATGTCCTCAAACAAAAACTCTACTACTGCCTTTTTCGTAGCAGAATATAATGCCTTAGCCTTCACCCACTTGGTGACGTATTCAGTACATACCAAGATATACTTCTTATTTTTTGACATCGGGGAGATGGGTCCTACAAAATCCAATGCCCACTTCTCAAAACGTTCAATGACTATTTGTGGTTGAAGAGGCATCTCGTCGGAGGAAACCGGTCTCCCCATCCGTTGGCAAGCGTCACAACTAGAAACAAACTTCTTAGCATCCTTAAAGAGTGAAGGCCAATAGTAACCAGTACGTGGAACCTTGTATGCAGTCCGTTTATCAACAAAGTGCCCCCCACAAGGCTCATTGTGGCAAGCGATCAAAACATCGTACATCTCATCTTCCCGCACACATCGCCTCATGATCTAATCCGGCCTAGTGTATAAAAAATCCCCCTCAATCAAAGAGTAATTGGCACTGCGTTGCACAATATTATTTTTTTCCCGGGTAGACATGCTCTGAGGTAATTTCCTTGACACCATATAATTTGCAACATCGGCGAACCAAGGAGTGATGGTAGAAATGGAGAATAGTGCTTCATATGGGAATTCGTCGGGTGCTAGGGTTGACATGCTTCCCTATCCAATATTCAAATGAGACAAAAATTCAGCTGCCAAATTATCACTTCCAGGCCTATCAATTACGGTTATATTGAATTCTTGTAAGAGTAGCAACCATCTAGTTATTCTACCATTAATAATTGGTTTATTCATTAAGAATCTAATAGTAGAATGATCGGTATGGACGAAAGTCTCATAACCGGTAATATAATGCCTAAACTTCCCTATAGCATGTACAACTACTAACAATTCTTTTTCCGTGATAGTATATCTTTATTCTATTGTGGGAAATATTTTCCAGCAAAAGAAGAAGTGAGGGGGTAGCGATTCCTTCCTTGTCCTGCACTTCTCCAGTGTAGTGTCTGCCGTATGTACAAATGTGAAATGGTGGCGACTAGTTTGGTCCTCTACCACCGAGCAAGGGACAACCCGCCCTTCATTGTCCGAGCCTGCTGGAAAATTGACATTCAGAAGTCAACATCTTTAGTCAAAATTTTAAATAATGGTGTCATAAATTTAGTAAAATTTTCAATAAATCAAGATAAATCGGAATGTCCCCAAGAAACTTCTCACCCCTTTACAACTATGGATTATGCAGACTACCTTGATTTTTCCTGATCACCTTAATTCCTTCAGCACACATGATGGCCCAAAATAATTCCCTCAGTTTGAATCATTCTACATTTATCACTACTAAGGGATAGATTATCTTCTTGACAACGGATCAACACCTTTTCTAGATTTACCAAAGCCTGATCAAAATCATCTCCATAGACTGTGAAGTCGTTCATATAGACCTCCACACATTCATGGATCAAATTTGAGAAAATGGCAAGTACAGCTCTCTGAAAAGTAGCTGGGGAGTTACAAAGATCGAAAGGGAGGACTCTATATGTATAAGTACCCCACGGGCACGTGAAAGTGTTATTTTCTTGGTCCTCTTCAGCTATCTGTATTTGATTATAACCACTGTATCCATCTAGAAAATAAAAATACGTCTTACATGAAAGCGTGTCGAGTACCTGATTGATGAAGGGTAGTGGAAAGTAGTCATGCAATGTGGCCTTGTTTAGTTCTCTGTAGTCAACGTAGATATGCCACTTTTTGTTCTTTTTCGGCACCACCACCAGAGGTGACACCCACCTACTGTCTAAAATGGGGTAGATGAATTCCACAGCCAGAAGTTTTTGAAGCTCTTCTTTGACAATATCTTTTAATGCTAGGTTCATTCGCCTTTGTGGCTATCAAACAGGTCTCATTTCTTCATTGGTATAAATATGGTGGATGCAAGTGTTTGGATGGATGCCCCTCATGTCCACGTAATCCCAAGAAAAAGCTCCAAATTGCTCACGAATCATGCCCATGAACTACTACTTTTGTTCTGTAGTCAACTCTGTACTGATGTGTAAATTCTTTCCTTCAGTGATTTCTACAAGCTCTCTGGCGAGTTCATGGCTTTCCTCTATTGCTGCAAAAGATGCGAGCAAGGCTGTATGGCAATCCTCCTAGAACTCATCATTAAACACATGCTGGTAACCATTAAAATAAATAGGATAATCGGTACAAGAACTATGAGATAAAAAATGGTGCAAAATATGTTCATCGGACTGCTCCTGGAGACCTCTAGATTGTTCTAATATCAGTAAAGGAAACATACAGTCTTCATCTCCATAGGGAATCTCGAGCCATAATGGTACTTCAGTAGTTGTCTGAGCAGGGGGGAAATAGACAAGGTTTGGTTATGGGTACCATTGGAAATGATCATTTCTCCGTTTCTGCACCCTATGATGGCATCAACAGTTGCCAACCACGGGCGTCCTAGGACTACAGGATGTCTAGGCCTAGAGGTTTTCAGGGAAATGATGATAAAGTCCATAGGATATTTCCAAAAAGTAATAGTGATCACTATGTCTTCTAGAGTTCCCATTGGTTTGACGACAGATTTGTCTGCCATTTCTAAAATGATAGGGGTGGGTTTAAGCCCAGGTAACTGCAAATATGTCATTGTCTCGTATGTAATGGAATTTATTGCCGCCCCTAAGTCTACAAGTCTGTTTGGCATAAGTAATTTGTTTATTTCAATAGTGACAATGGGATTCCCAAGGTCATGGTACTTCACAGGCAAGTCAGAAATCATGGTGGACATTTGGCTCATGATATTTAGGCTTTGGTTCTTATGCCTCTTCCTACCTGGCTCCTTGATCCAGAGATCCTTGACAATTTTGGTGTAAATATGGATGTCTCTAATAGCTTGCAAGAGTGGAATTTTGATGCAGACATTCCTTAATTCATTTTCTAGGTTGTATTCAAGCACAATATCTTCTTTCTTTACAAGGAGTCTTTCTAGGTAGGGTGGTTCATTTGATTCTTCTTCTTGTGTTTGTTTTTGTTTCTCATTTTCTACATGGTTTTCAGTAGAAAATGACAACAATTGATTTCCATTTGTTAACTATCTTCCCTGATCGTAACTGAATTTCATTCATAGGGATGATAATGATCATATATGTAGTAAAAGGCTGGATGTTTATGTTCTGTGCAGGTTGAGGTGGTCTATTATGATTTGGGTTAGGTACGGTTTGTGCAAGCAATAATGTAGGGCGAGGTGGGTTAAAGGTTTGAGGTACCTACGAAGATGATGATGGGTCAGATGGTGCAGGTAAAATTTGATGCAAGGGAGGGGGTGGTAGCAAGGGCTGTTGATATGTGTGAGGATTATACCCTTGTTGATAGGATTGCATGGTTGGGTTGTACGAGGTGCTTGGCATATTCAGGTAGGGCACATAGAACTGGTTTTGGGGATGATAAGGGTTGGTATAAGGGTTTTCCCTCTAGTTTTGGTTCCATGAAGTTCTCTACGTTTGAGGGATGGCCCAAGGGGGGTATGCTGACTGTAAGTTCTAGGGTTGAGTTTGACCATACCCTTGGTGATTAGGTTTTGGGAACATGTTTTGATTGGGGCCTCTCCAAAAGGGTTTCTTACTTGTTTTTTATAGATCATTTGTTTCGGCATTCCCTTTATAGATAGCCTGTAGACCGGGAAGAGATGGAAACTTTCTAGTTGCATGTTCTAAGGTGAAAATTCCACAAACCTCAATGGCATTGATGGGACACCTTCTTTCCATGTGCTTTTGTCTACATTTGGGACAAAAAATTGCCATAGCAACCCTTTCGTCTTATTGTTTCTTCTTATGTTTCATTATGTCGAGATGGTTGCCAATGTTGCTTAAGATGTCAGTTTTAAAGTTTTCCAATAGGTTCCATAGTTTGACTCTAGTGACAACAATAGTAGCAGGTTTTTGGTTTCTAGATGTAGCATCTCGAAGACTATCGCGAATATTCTTACCTAATTTAGCCTGACTTTTAGAAAAGGTACGACAAAGTTTGGCTATTTTAGCAAAAAACTTTTTGTAAATGTCCCCACCACTTAAAAATTTTAGGGTTTTGATGCATTCGTCTCTTAATCCTTTCAGAAAGACCATTTGAAAATTTTCTCATCTAGATGGGCCCCTCAGGATTTGTGAAAATGATACAGGAAGTGCTCAAGATATTCTTCTAGGCTCTTGTCATCTAGTTGTTGCATTCTCAAAATATCGTTGAGGTCCCTAGTTTTGCAAAAGTCCTGGTATTTCCTAAGGAATATAGACTTCATGTTATCCCAAGTGTATATGGTGTTTTCCCCTAAGCTCATAACCATCGAAGTGTGGTGTATTTTAGGGTGGCTGGGACCAATTTCAGTTTGTGTGCAGCATCATAGTAATTGTAGCTTCTGCATAAAATATCAAATTCAAAAATAAAAGCATCAGGATCCTCAGAGGACTTACCATAAAAGAGTGGCAGAGAGGTCATTGGAATGCTCTTCATTGTGATGTTCCTAGTGATATCGAGGATAGGGAACCCAAAGGTAGTTTCTTCTTTTTCGTTGTTTGTACCTCCTCATGGTCCATCAATGTTTTCTCTCCTTGGTCCATCCCTGTTTCCTCCAAAGAGGGTTGGTCCTTCCCCTTCTTCATGATATTCCTCCTGGTTTCGTTCATTGTTTCTATTCTCTCCTTCATTGTTTGCCATGTTGGTGTTGATGTTAGTGGAGAAATATCCAATGGACAGCCTTACTCCTTCCTGAATTGGAAGTTCCCCTTCTAAAATCTCCTTGACACTGGTGCTCCTTTTTTCATGCTTAGTACTTGCGTAACGATCAATGGGATTAGTTAAAGGGATTTTTGTCAAACCAAAATTTTTCGGAAATTGTGAATTGGAAATAAATCTACCTCTATTATCCCTAGGTCTACTTCTATGCATAAGGAATGAAAATAAAGTTTGAGAACAAGCAGTAATCAGTAAGACTTTGGAACAACCCCACAAAAGTGGATGCATGACTCTTTACTTACATCTTACTGTACTGTCTCTACCCTTTGACAACCCTGCAATATCTCTGAAACTCAAACAATAATGATTACCTGAATCTGAAATTACAACTCCCCGGCAATGGCGCCAAAATGTTAAGAGAAATAATTGTTAGATTAATCCTCCAATATTCATATTGTTAGAAAATTATATATTACAGAGCAATGCAACACATAAAATATGTGGAAAATACAAGCACACAAAACACATAAAACCAAAGAGACACAGATATACGTGGTTCACCCAGTTTGGGCTACATCCACCCCAAATAGCCAGTCCTTCCTTTCTATTATCTAGCAAAAATGAAGAGACACAACCTACAACAGATCCGCTGTAATATCCTCTGTTTTCTCTCACAGTCTCCCTCTCTATTTCTCGCTCCGAGAATACACATACAATACACAACCGCAATACAATACCCTCATAAAAGTGAGGGGTTTCCTTCTAGGGAAAAAAACCCTAAACTAAACATAAATTCTACCGTCAGATCATTTGCCTAATGAACGGCCCAGATTGACTAGAAATTACTATACTTTTACAAGGCAATTTTACATCTGTTTTTAGCTTCAGGGGCGCTGCCCCCAAAACCCCCCTCCAGGGGGGGGGCTCCATAAAGTCGTTGCCGCCCCCCCTGGACCCCCCACAGCAGCAATTAATTTACGGGTGGCGTTGCCACCCCATTTAAGGTATAGGGGTCCAATGCTGTGATACAAAGTAAACAAGATAATCAGGCTCCACACCCAACAATCTCCCACTTGGAGACTGATTGTAGCAACTCCACCGCTGCTTCATTTGTTGGAAAATGACTCCTCTTTGGACCTGGCTATTCCTCATCTTCATCGTCATCCTTGAAGACCAATTGAAACTGAGCACATTCTCAGTTTCTCCCTGGTTACAACTTTTGTTAGCATATCTGTAGGATTTTGGCTAGTGTGTATCTTTTCCAGCTTCAACTCTCCATCTTCCAATACTGACCGTATGAAATGGTACTTGAGATGTATGTGTTTAGTCCTGGAATGAAATGCGGAGTTCTTTGCAAGATGAATAGCACTTTGGCTATCACTGTATAGTGTGCCCATATCATGCTTCTTACCCAATTCATCCATAAACCTTTGTAACCAAATCATTTCTTTACTAGCCTCCGTAGCAGCAACATACTCGGCTTCTGTTGTTGAAAGTGCAACAACACTTTGGATTTTTGAAACCCAACTGACAGTTGTTCCACCTACAGTAAATACATATCCTGTAGTGCTCCTCCTATTATCTCTGTCACCTGCCATATCTGCATCAACATATCCCTGTAGAGCAATGTTTGAAACACCAAAGCATAATGCTTGATTTGTGGTACCTCTCAAATATCTGAGAATCCATTTTATTGCCATCCAATGTTCTTTTCCTGGATTATTCATGTACCTGCTTACAACTCCCACTGCATGTGCAATATCAGGCCTTGTGCAGACCATTGCATACATTAAGCTTCCAACTGCAGATGCATATGGAACTTTAGACATATATTCCATTTCTTCATGGGTCTTGGGGCACATCTCCTTACTAAGTTTGAAATGGCTAGCAAAAGGTGTACTAACTGGTTTTGCATTCTGCATATTAAATCTTTTCAACACCTTTTCTATGTAGTCATTCTGAGACAGTGTTAATTTGCGATTTTTCTTGTCTCTAGTTATCCTCATACCAAGGATTTGTTTTGCAGCTCCCAAATCCTTCATTGCAAATGAATTTGCCAATTTTCTTTTGAGCACATTTATTTCCTGCATGTTAGACCCTGCAACAAGCATGTCATCTACATACAATAACAATATAATATAGCTGCCATCATTTTGCTTTTTTAGATAAACACAATGATCAGAGTGACATCTAGTATAACCTTGTTTAGACATAAACTTGTCAAATTTTAGATACCACTGCCTTGGAGCCTGTTTTAAACCATACAAGCTCTTCTTTAACCTGCACACCAATTTTTCTTTCCCCTTTACCTCATATCCTTCTGGTTGTTGCATGTATATCTCTTCCTCCAAATCTCCATGGAGAAATGTTGTCTTTACATCTAACTGTTCAAGATGTAAATCTTCCGCTGCTACAAGACTTAAGATAGTTCGGATTGAATTCATCTTAACAACAGGAGAAAATATTTCATCAAAATCAATACCTTTCTTCTGTGCAAACCCCTTCACCACAAGTCTAGCTTTGTACCTCTGTTTTCCTCCATCTTCTTCCTTCAGCCTGTAAACCCATTTATTTTGCAATGTAGTTTTACATGCCAGTAACCTGACTAAGTCCCAAGTCTGGTTATGCATTAAGGAGTCCATCTCTTCTTCCATGGCTAGCTCCCACTTCTTCTTGCTTTCAACATGCATTGCTTATTCATAACATTCAAGTTCACCAGAATCAGTCAACAATAAATAATATAATGAAAGAGAGTATCGTTCAGGGGGTCTGCATATCCTGGTAGATCTTCTAACACCACTTTCATGTGTTTGAGGTGCCTGTTGCTGTTGTGGTGGTTGCTACTGCTGTGGTTGTTGATTATTATTATTTTCAGGCACCTTTACTTTTTCAGTTATCTCATCAAGAACTATGTATTCCTTGCTTTCTTTTTCCTGTTTCTTTTCCTGCAACTGATTCTTATACAAGACCTTTTCATTGAATATTACATCTCTGCTCTTAATGATTTTGTGATTTTCATAATCATATAAGCGATAACCAAAATCATTAGCACCATATCCAATAAAGGTACATTTCTTTGATTTTGCCTCAAGCTTTGTTCTATTTTCTTTATTAATAAGGACAAAGGCCTCACAACCAAAAGGCTTTAAAAAAGAGTAGTTTACCTTTTTACCTGTCCATGCTTCCTCTGGAATACCACCATCCAAGGAACTTGAAGGCCCTCTGTTTATTAGATAAATAGTAGTATCTACAGCATCTGCCCAAAATTGTAAAGGCAATCCTGCATGCAATCTCATGCACCTTGCACGCTCCATGATTGTTCTGTTCATCCTTTCTGACACACCATTTTCTTGTGGTGTTCTTGGAACTATCTTATCTCTGTGAATTCCATGCTCTGAACAGTACCTATCAAACTCTTTGCTGCAATATTCACCTCCATTGTCTGATCTAAGACACTTCAACTTCTTTCTTGTCTCAATCTCAACCAAAGCTTTCCATTTCTTGAAAGTATCAAATACATCAGATTTATTCTGAATACAATAAATCCATGTTTTTCTAGTTGCATCATCAATAAAAGTAACATAATAATGAGATCCACCGAGAGATGATACCTAAGCAGGTCCCCATACATCTGTATGCACAAGCTCCAATTTTTCGCTCTTCTTTTCTTTCCCAACTCTGAGAAATCTGACTCTCTTTTGTTTTCCATAAATGCAATTCTCACATAAATCCAAATCAACATTCTTCAAACCTGGCAGCAAATTTCTTGAGTGAAGAATTTTCATCCCCTTCTCACTCATGTGTCCGAGCCTATGATGCCATAATGCCGCATCTGCTCCTTTGGAAGTTAAAGCATTAACAGAGTTAGAAATACCATTGCATAAATACAATGTACCAACCTTTTCACCTTTTGCTATTACTAGTGCTCCTTTGGTGACCTTCCAAGTTTTATCTGTGAAAGTTGTCACACAACCTTCACTGCCTAACTGCCCTATTGAAATCAGATTTTTCTTCAGATCTGGAACATGCCTTACCTCCTTTAGTAGCCATTGGTTTCCATTCTGTTGTTTTACAAGAACTTTACCCATTCCAATAATTTTACAGGGTTTATCATCACCCAAACGAACTTGTCAAAAATCTACTTGAACATAGTCATGAAAATATTTCTTATCAGGTGTGGCATGGAATGAAGCCCCTGAATCTACAACCCAAGAATCAGTAACATTTTCAAAAGAAAGAATCAAAGCATCTTGTCACACATCACCTGTCACATTTGCTTCATGATTGTTTTCTTGTTGTGTGTCTCCTTCTTTTCCCTTCTGAGATCTACAATATTTCTTTACGTGTCCTTTCTTTCCGCATTTCCAGCACACTATCCCCGATCTGGACTTGGATCTGCATTTCCTTGATTTACAGAGATATCCCGAGCTCTTTCCTCTTTCCATTCTTCTTCCCCTAGACTCTGCACTCAAAGCATTACCCGATGTCTCACCGGAGCTTTTTCGTCGCATTTCCTCGCTAAGGATAGCACCGACAACATCATCAAACTTTAAAGTACTAGATCCAGAGACAGAGTTACTAATGGCCATAACTAAACCATTCCAACTTTCTGGCAATGAGCACAGAAATAACAGAGCTCTAACTTCATCATCAAAGTTTACCCCTATAGAACTTAACTGACTGGTAACTGTATTAAAATCATTTAAATGGTCTACAATAGATCCACCTTCCGACATCTTCATATTAAATAGTTGTTTCATAAGAAATACCTTGTTTGAGGCCGAGGGTTTTTCATATAGTTTCGCCAATGTCTGCATCAAACCATCTGTTGTTGTTTCCTTCGAAATATTGAAGGCAACTGACGCCGCAAGGCACAACCGTACTGTTCTAAGTGTCTTTCTATCGAGAATGTTCCATTCCACATCTGTCATGGCTTCTGGCTTCTTTGTTTTTCCACTCAATGGTAAGTACAGATCTTTCTGATACAGATAATCTTCCATCTGAATCTTCCACAGCGGGAAGTTTTAGCTGTTAAATTTCTCGACCCTAAACTTACCATCTTTCGCCATTGCTCCCACTCGAACCAGGAACCCTTATTTCTTGCGAGTTTATTAAGCAAATATACCTTTGGCTCTGATACCAGTTGTTAGAAAATTATATATTACAGAGCAATGCAACACATAAAATATGCAGAAAATACAAGCACACAAAACACATAAAACCAGAGAGACACAGATATACGTGGTTCACCTGGGCTTTTGGGCTACGTCTAATTCTACCACTCGCCTCCTTCCTTTATATTATTTAGAAAATGAAGAGACACAACCTATAGCATCCACCTGTAATATCCTATGTTCTTCTCACAGCTTCCCTCTCTCGTTTCGGCCCGAGAATACACATACAATACACAGCCGCAATACAATACCCTCATAAAAGCGAGGGGTTTCCTTCTAGGGAAAAAAACCCTAAACTAAACATAACTTCTACCGTCAGATCATTTGCCTAATGAACGACCCAGATTGATTAGAAATTACTATACTTTTACAAGCTAATTTTACATCTGTTTTTAGCTTCGGGGGCGCTGCCCCCGAAACCCCCCGCCAGGGCCACCCCCCTAGACCCCCCACGGCAGTGATTAATTTACGGGCGGCGTTGCTGCCCCATTTAAGGTACAGGGGTCCAATGCTGTGATACAAAGTAAACAAGATAATCAGGCTCCACACCCAACACATATGTCAATCCGGGCTCGTAAACATGAGCTGCACTGCACTTTCTAGATTCAGTTTCTCAGTGGGAGTTTGAATGATTCCCTTATAATGATCAACTAAGGAATGGTGCACACAAATACTTACGAACACACATCTTGCAGAAAAGAAGTCAATCCATCTTACCACTATAAGCAAAATCAATAATCAAATTCAGCTTGAACACTTAAAATCTTTGTAAATATGACCTATCTCGTTATTGGACTGGAATCTGGATTCAATAAAAACCTAATTGTCATAAGTTCTACTTCGAAACAAATGCCTAGTTTCAAAAAACTTCACTCTTCAACCGAGAAACTCATCACTTCATTCAAAAATCCAAAACCCTAATCCTGGCCTTTACAAGTCATCACTTGAAAGGACTGAAGAATATGATCTAATTGTATTTGTAAGTTAATCCTATGTTCACACAATCAATTTTACACTTAATAATTGTTTCTTCACTCAAACCCTAGGATGAGAATGCTTCACATCAATTCCATTGTCTCAATAACAAGCAAAATATCATGACGTTGGAAACTGATTTGAATGCTTATTCTCATACACTTACTAATCAAAGTTAACAACTTATTCTTTCGCACTCAACTACTCTACATGTATATGACCTACTTTGTGGCAAGTTCAATCAACAAATCCTAATTCTACTCTAAAAAATAAGAAGAAAAATGAGACAACTCTGAACTATTTTAGGGACACAGAACTGTACTAGGGAGGCTAGACTACAATTTCATTTACAAGGAATCAAATCTTCAAACTGAGCTCTAACAAACCTACCTAAAATCTTCAGCAAACCAATACTTTGTTTCCTTAATGAAAAAAATGAATTATACTGCTGATTACAACCTTCACTAATTCAAATTCTAGTGAGCACACTTGTATTAAAACACTGCTAATGAAAATATCTCAAGCAGAAAACTAATATTTTAGTTTTAGAGCTAGGGAAATCCACACTTTAACTATTCAATCAATCACAACTAGTTAACTGGCCTAATGCTCCAGATTCTAATGAAGTAAAAACACTCCAAACTAAATTGCAAAGACTGGAACTAAAACAACTATGATTACTTAGTCAAACTTCATTCATTAGCTAGGAATTCAAGATTTCATTCATAACTAAAAACCCTAATTTTATTTTATAATTTATGAAAGAGATGAAGTCCTAATTTATTCATAATCACAATTCAACCAATCTTGCATTCAAATCTTAAAATTAAAATGAAATCCTAGGGTAATCTTCACATCGGCTCAATCTTTTTGATGATAATCAAAGATGAATGTTGGTACTGAGAATTAACCTGGAAACTCTAATTCAATCAAATAAACTAATAATACACTCTAGAAATCTTCTTACAAAATTTAAGGTATCTTGCTCTAAAATGCTAGATCTCACTGAAATCAAAGAAATTAATTCAATCCTAGTTCTGGTTTAAATGACAGAAAGAAAAAACCTACCAGCTCTACACTAGATCACACAAGATAAGTGAGGGAAAGGCTACACTTCTACCTCAAATGGCATGCAAATTAATTCAAACAATCTATAAACTAACACTCAATTTTTTAAATGAAAATCAATTACACTGTCAACGCAAGCTCAGAAAATAATCACAACAACTATGAGATCTAATTTAAATAGTGACTACGACATTTGATTTTAACTCACACTCATTTATATAACCTATCAATTTTATTCCTAATGCACTCTCACTCTTCTTGACAACTCAAGGATGATATCAAAGGATTAAAAACACACTTTTCCAGAATCGATTGATCACACTAAAATGACATTGTGCACATTAAATCTTTACCAAATCTGTGTGCTAAGTATATGAAACCCTACTCTATAATTGAAATGATACAACTCCTTACAACTTTACAATGGCACTCCAAGCGATGTTGATTCAACCATGATCTGTTTCGATTTTTATTTGTTAGTGCGGAGGTTTGGTTTTTTAATCTACTTCATTTGTTTGAGTATGCACAGAGAGGTGTTCATTCAGGTTCGTGGTGGTTTTGATTTAAATGACAAGAATAGTAACTTAAATCTCTGCATTATATAAATGAACACTAGCAAAGTTAAATGTAAAGAAAACACAACAAAGCTTTGTAAATGTCAAACGCACACCCACAACGAAACAATTCTTTGAAACCATTCAACACGTGACCTTCAACATTAACACTTAACTTGTTTAGTTGTGATTGGGCACATGAGATCGATTCTTCAGCTGAAACCACTCCAACATTGTCATACACACAATATCGAATAGTTGATTGAAATCAAAATCAATTTTTAAGAACGAATTCAAGCTAAAATGAAAAAATTAATCAAAATGCACACAAATTACCTACGCAGATGCTTACCGAAGTTGATCTAGATTGTGGTGGGCCCTTGCCATATTCGGAGACGGCTTGAAACTTATAAAGACTAATTGCACTTCAACGTAACTAATTCAGGAGCTTATTAAATCCATAACACTTCGGAATTCGATAATAACACACCATGACAGATTACCAACACGAGCTTAATTACTGGATAAAAAAGTTACAGTGTTCATGTTTGATAGCAAAATCGAATCACAATCCTCGCTAGCTAGACATATTACATATCTCAGCCTTTATAGACATAATGATATTCATAAAATAGTACAAATTATGTTCATTGAAACCAACCGATGCGAAGATCCTACTAGTTATTCCTAATTAGCATTGCGCTCTACTCGAGATAATTGATTCTCAAACTACCCTATCTTTGGCATAACTGCATGTTGATATGGAAGGGTTCTTCTAGAGGTCATCGAGCTTAGCCCAATTTTTGGAAAATGGATAGCTGGTCATCTCATCGAATCCATGAAAAGCTGTTGGAGCGTTGAGCAGGAACATGATTTTGGTAGCTGGTCATCTCAACGAGTTTATGTGTCAACGGTCATGCTTCTTTAGTTGAATTAGTCCTGTAGGAATAATTTCATAACTATATCCCATAGTGATGAGTTAACGAACAAGTCATGTAACTTCAACTACCTAACTTAACCATAGAATAGTTAAAACAATCCTACTTGTAATTCTTTTTACCTTACGTTGATAGCTGATAAGATTTAGGCCATATGGAGGTTAAAAAGGGAATAAAGGAGTTCAAAATTTTCCAAAACAAAATTAAAAATGGCAGGGAAGGTGAAGAAATGAAGACAAAAGAGAGGCTCAACAGAGTTTATGCTACATCTCTACGCAACCTCGAAAAGAAGACAACGTCTGATTCTCAACCACGTTACGACTCCCAAACCATTGAGAACTAGAGAAATGTTGTCTCACAGGTTGCAGACATAAGTGGGCTAGATCTGAAGGTGTTTAACAGGTGAGGAATTTGACTCTTCTCTCCCTTCCCATTTTATTTTGCATACAAAATGCACTATGCAAATGATACTTATGGTTTTATTAATTTTATAATTTAACTAATATATATGCATGGGTGGGTGGGTGAATAACTAGCCATGAGGTTGAACTCATGGATAAGATCGTTCAAGTTGTGTTCAAAAAAGGTGTTAAAACAAAGTTGAATGTGGCTAGATATCCCACTGGTTTGGAGGAGAAAGTACAAGATCTTGAAACGAAAGTATTGTTGCAGCAATGCAGTGGAAGAGTTCATATCATCGACATCATCGGCTTAGGTGGAGTGGGCAAGACAACGCTAGCTATTGAACTTTTTAACATGAAGAGCTCCAATTACATAAACTCTTACTTTTTATCTGCGGTAAGAGAAAAGGCTAAAATATCATTGCCTTCCTTGCAGAGCCAACATCTTAAGGGCTTGTTTCAATTGGAATTTCATATAAGCGAGCATGAAGGTATTGAGAAACTCATGAGGTATCTATCATCTTGTCAAGTTTTAATAGTTTTAGATGATGCAGGTCACCAGGATCAAGTATATGCACTTTTTCCCTTGGATTTCCTACACCATGATAGTTTAGTTTTGATCACATCCCGTGACAGGGATGTCCTTAAAAGGTCAGGAGTACATGAGTTATCAATTTATCAGTTGAATGGCCTTAACAGAGAACGCTCCATATAGCTATTCTGCTCTCATGCAATCAGCTAGCCCCATCCATAGACGGGATTTGAACATCTGGTTAATAATTTTTTAACGGCTTGAAATGGATTGCCTTTATCCTTAAAAAATTTTGGTGGGATTCTTTATGGAAAGAAAGATAATTCTTACTGGAAAAATGAATTGGAGGAACTTAGAAAAACTCTGTCGTATGATATACAAAAGAGCCTTCAAATTAGTTACGATGCACTTCAGAGAGAAGAACAATAGATTTTCCTGGACATTGCTTGCTTTTTCATAGGAATATTTAGGGATATTGCCATAAGTGTATGGGAGAACTTTAGAGAAACAATAGACAAGAAGAGGTCAGTAAACTAAAACTACAACTACAATTGCTAAGTTAAACACATAACTAAGAAAGCCGAGAGTGGGATACCAATATCTCACTGAGCATCTTTGTTTATAAAAAAATTAGAGTTTGTTATAGTAAATAGAATATTGATTTTGTGAGGTGGTGTTGCCCCTTCAATTCTGAATAAGCTAAGGTGGTGGCCAGTGGGCCGTAGTCTTGACTCTTGGAATCTAAATAAGTTCAAGCGGTGTTGATTCTAACAAGAAGTGAAATAATTATCTCCAACATTCTCCCTCTTAATTATTTCACCCAAAAAATTTGGTGAGGATTTTGTAAATGTCTACAAATTGATCTTCTCATCTCCATAAACCCAAAAAAATTGTGTTCAGTAGCTATTATCTTCTCTTTGGGATTTCTTCAAAGTGGGAATTCTTCTTTTTCTCTATTGTACTTGCATATAGTTTATTATTGATGTCCATATAAAAATAAATTCATCTACCGAGGTACATGGGTACCAACCACTGTACTCACCAGTTCTCTAGGAATCTTTTTCACCTACATGGTCCATCAATCATGTTAAACTCTCTTTGAGTTGGTTGCTTACATTTGGACTCCATCTCACATTTTAACTTCCTTGATTACACATCAAGCTTAAATACGAGTACACCTACCACCCTAGTATCTACCTAGAGGTTAATTCCACAACTTGATATCACATCCTGTCTCTATTGAAGAGGGATAAACACTACATTCCTTACTCAACAAATACTCATCAAGCTTAAATATGAGTGCACCCTCATATCTATCTAGTGGTGAATTCCACAACTTGATATCACATCCTCTCAGACATCTAAGAAGGATAAAAACTGACTTTCTGACTCAACAAAGCTTAAAGCTTACAACACAACTAGGAAATCAACTTTGGGGTGTCGAGTACAACCAATCATGCACCCCTTACAACACGTACAACCGATCATGCACCCCTTACAACACAAACGACACATTACAATAAATTACAATAATTTGAAGTCATGGACCATTAATAATATTCCTATATATAATTATCTACCAAAACATATAAGTCCAATTAGATTTCATCATAATGCTTTACCTTCTACGTTATGTCGTCTTCTTTGAAATTATGCACACTGATATGTCTTTTGTCTTCATTATGCTCATCATAGATTTACATCAAAGCTGCAAAAACAACCTTTCCAACAATTTGGACACCACGGAAATTTTCTCTTACCTTACCGCTCCACATAGAATCTATTCCACGCAATATTACATACACTTCCGAGCTCTCCGTGGAAAAACATTGACGCTGCCTGCTTCTCACACTTTTTTCAACCCATAAGCCTTTCGTTCCAACTTTACTTTGCAACTAATTTCGTTCAGAGAACTCCAATCTGAGCTTACGACTCAACGTTCCTTTGTACTACACTTTGCAGCACAACACAATCCATGGATAAAGTGGCTTCTCATTCACAATTCTCTCAATACTAATTATGAAGATCACTTAAACATATATCGCTTCAATACGATTTTCACTGGCTACTACTATATTGCGCTCAGGGCAATAGACGACAAGAAGTCGGTAAGCTACAACTACAACTGCCAAATTAAACACACAAACAAGAAAGCCGAGAGTGTGATACCCATCTCTCACTGAGCATCTCTATTTATAACAAAATTAGAGTCCGTTACGGTAAATAGAATATTGATTTTGCCAGGTGGTGATTTTGTCAATCCTGAATAAGCTAAGGCGGTGGGCGGCAGTCTTGACTCTTGGAATCTAAATAAGTTAAAGGGCTGCTAATTCTGACAAGAAGTGAAATAATTATCTCCAACACTGTTCAGGTTGGAATGGCAAGCGTGGTTTTGAAAGTTTACTGGATAACTGCCTGGTCAAACGTGTACATTGGCCGACGTGTACGTTTGCCGGATTCCTTTCTATTGTTGAATCAGTTGATTGATTTGAGGGTGGAAGACTGTTCACCAGAATTGCATTTTAAAGCGGTTGAAGGGGAAAATGAAACATCAACAGGCTCGGGAGGAGAAAGAACATCGAGTAATTTGGAGAGGTGCTTGCTACGGTTCCAATCTTTCACACTGCGCAACACACAAATATCTGAGGTATCATTTCCTATTTGTGTTTGGCCCGACCTCCAATATCTTGACATCAGCGATTGTCCAGATCTGGTAGAGGTAACATTGCCAAATGCACTAAGATCACTGACACTGGATAACTGCTAGGGGCACCAATTCCTATGGGTGTTTGTCCCAACCTCCAAGATCTTCACATCATGAAATGTAAAGATCTAGTCGAGGTAACATTGCCAAATGCACCAAAAGAGCTGGGGTCATGACATCGCAACATGGACTGGTAATAAAAGTGGAAATATCAAACTTTTCTAAATTGAGGAAAATAGGGGGATCATTTCCTACTGGTGTTTGCCCCAAATTCCAGGATCTTAACATCCAGCGTTGTGAAAATCTGGTGGAACTTGAAATATTGCCAACCACCCTACAACATCTTAACATCAGGAAATGTGAAGAACTGGTGGAGGTTGATTGCCCCAACCTCCAACCTCTTGAGATCTAGGATCGTCAAGAACTGGTGGAGGTTGGAACACTGCCAAATGGAAATATAAAACTTATGGGGTAATATTGACAGACTTATTAACACAAACTTAATATCAAATTTAATTTTAAATTTATCAATACTTTTAAGTTATCAACTTAAATTTAATATTAACTTCAAAACTTAATCTCAAATTTATTATTGTAAATTTAACATTAAACTTTTTAATACAAATTTAACATTAATAGTTTATATTTTTTCACGAAAATTTAACAATATAATACAAAGAAAGATTGTGATTTTTTATTATTTCAATCCTCTGAAAAACTTGTAAAACAATCTAATTCTAAAAATTAACCACTTTAATTCAAAATTAAACTCAAAATTTTAAAAATCTTAATTAAACCACTTGAACTCAAAATTTTAAAAATCTTTACCCGGGTCAGCTCTCTAGTCATCGTCATCTTCATCGTCATATTCAGAGGTCGAGACATCGTAGTCAACGAACCCATGTGGTAGTCAACGAACCCATAGGCTCACACTGCGCCTTGAACAAGTCAGTGACAAACCCAATCCCAGATCTCAACCAGCTCTTTGACCCTTCAGCTTCTGTTAACGGTTCATTTTTTCCTTCAATACTTGGCAATTCCTCCACTTCTGTGCCGCGGCTTACGTCCGACGTTGGAAGTTTTGTAGAACCACATAGCTGTTCTATTTTCCTCAATCTAGGACAATCGATCAATTGCAGTTTTATATGTCCATTTGGCAATGTTCCATCCTCCACGAGTTCTTGACAATCCCAGATCTCAAGCGGTTGGAGGTTGGGGCAGTCAATCTCCACCAGTTCCTCACATTTCCTGATGTTAAGATGTTGGAGTGCAGTTGGCAATATTTCAAGTTCCACCAGATTTTCACAACGCTGGATGTTAAGATCCTGGAATTTGGGGCAAACACCAGTAGGAAATGATCCCCCTATTTTCCTCAATTTAGAAAAGTTAGATATTTCCACTTTTATTACCAGTCCCGATGTCATGACCCACGCCAGATCTTCAAATGACAGCTCTTTTGGTGCATTTGGCAATGTTACCTCCACTAGATCTTTACATTTCATGATGTGTAGATCTTGGAGGTTGGGACTAGTACCCGTAGGAAATGGTGCCCCTATTTTCCTCACTTTAGAACAGTTATACAGTATCAGTGATCTTAGTGCATTTGGCAATGTTACCTCTACCAGATCTGGACAATCGATGATGTCAAGCCGTTGGAGGTCGGGGAAAACACAATCAGGAAATGATACCTCGGATATTTGTGTGCTGCGCAGTGTCAAATTTTGGAGCCGAAGCAAGCACCTCTCTGAATTACTCGATATCCTTTCTTCTCCTGAGTCTCTCGATGTTTCATTTTCCCCTTCAACCGCTTTAAAATGCAATTCTGGTGAACAGTCTTCCACCCTCAAATCAATCAACTGATTCAACAGTAGAAAGGAATCCGGCAACCTTTTCAAACTCCGGCAGCTTCGCAGCTCCAAAAACTTCAAGTTCCTTAGGTCATTCCCGAAGGAAGGCGGCAGCTCTGGTGAACAGTCTTCCACCCTCAAATGAATCAACTGATTCAACTGTAGAAAGGAATCCGGGAAACGTTTCAAACTCCAGCAACTTCGCAGCTCCAAAGACTTCAAGTTTTTTAGGTCACGCCCGGAAGAAGGCGGCAGCTCTGGTGAGCAGTCTTGCACCGTCAAATTAATCAACTGATTCAACAGTAGGAAGGATTCCGGCAAACGTTTCAAACTCCGGCAGCTTTTCAGCTCCAAATGCTTCAAGTTCCTTAGGTCACGCCCGAAAGAAGGCGGCAGCGCTTCTAAGAAAGGCGTATTTAATACCAACTTTTCCAAATGACCTGACTCTAGTCCATTGCCACTTGGCCATTCTGTTAAGTTTATAAGGCACAACAGTAATTTTTTCTCGCACCACTTCTGAGCAATGTTGGGGGGAGGTGGGAAAACATCGATGTACCAAAAGGGGAAAAGCATGTGTTCCAGCGGAAGCGGAATCTTTAGAAAAGTTCCACCAGGGATGGTTAACTTATCGCAAAGCCTTAAATTAAGATATTTAAGGTTAATTAAATTCCCGAAAGAGTCGGGAAGCCTTGTCAAGCCCTCACAGAAAGACAGGTCGATGCGTTCTAGGCTGCATAAATTCCCGAAGGAATCGGGAAGCGTCTTCAAGCCCCTACAGTAAGACATGTTGATGTGTTCTAGGCTGGATAAATTCCCGAAGGAGTCGGGAAGACTCTCCAAGCCTCGCCGAGACTCTTTGCTATAACTGTAAGTCAGTTTGAAGTGTCGTAGACTGGATAAATTCCCGAAGGAGCTGGGAAGACTCTTCAAGCCAAATGGATCTTCCAGGTCGATGTGCTCTAGGCTGGATAAATTCCCGAAGGATTTGGGAAGACTCTCCAAGTCACGGCATTGAGTCAGTTTGATGTATTTTAGCGTCCGTAAATTCCCGAAGGAGTCGGGAAGACTCTTCCAGCCTTTACAATTTTCCATGTCGATGTGTTCTAGCTTCGATAAATTCCCGAAGGAGTCGGGAAGACTCTCCAAGCCTCGCCAAGACTCTTTGCTATAACTGTAAATCAGTTTGAAGTGTCGTAGACTGGATAAATTCCCGAAGGAGTTGGGAAGACTCTTCAAGCCAAATGGATCTTCCAGGTCGATGTGCTCTAGCTTCGATAAATTCCCGAAGGAGTCGGGAAGACTCACCAAGCCATAACAGGAATACAGGACGATGTGTTCTAGCATCGATAAATTCCCGAAGGAGTCGGGAAGCCTCTTCAAGCCATGACAGCGATACAGTTTGATGTATTTTAGCATGGATAAATTCCCGAAGGAGTCGGGAAGACTATTCAAGACATTACAGGAATCCAGGACGATGTGTTCTAGCATCGATAAATTCCCGAAGGAGTCGGGAAGACTCTCCAACGCAGGGCATTCACACAGTTTGATGTATTTTAGCATCGATAAATTCCCGAAGGAGTCGGGAAGCCTCTTCAAGCCACTACAGAAACACAGGTCGATGCTTTCTAGTGTCGCTAAATTCCCGAAGGAATCTGGCAGAGAACTCAAACGTCTAATGTGAAAAACCAAGTTTTTCAAGGAACGCAGATACCAGAATTCCTTTGGAAATTCGACATCCAACTTTGAAATCACCACAATCCGTTCCAGGTGCTTCAACTGCCCTATGGACTTCGGAATTTCAAAGAACCAATTAGGAGTAATCAGCAACTCTCGCAACTGCAAAGGTGCCTGCAGCATGTTGATGTGTTCCAATTATTAATAATAGCAAATAAGCATACGAACTTTTAATTCTTTGACAAAAAATTATATTTACCATATCCTCTTCCCACAATCTTTCAAAGTGCCCCTCCACATCTAACACCCTTAACTCCTTCATTGGAATATGAGCGAGGCAAGGCCAGGCTTGACAGTTGCTCCAGCGAAGCCATAATAGATTTGGTGACTCCAGCCCCTCCAAAAGGCATTTGATCGAGTCTGATTTAACTCCATTGGAGCCATAATTAATGCCAATATCAAGAATTTGTAAGTTCTTCATTTTGTAAGTAGTCAATTCCGGAAGAGCTGTGGTCAGACCCTTGGCAGGTCTATGTATTCCAATTCCCCGCACTTCTGTTGCTTCCTGTGCAATTTTTTAAATCAATGAGGAAGTAAGAAACTGTACCCGGATTTTTATTGAATGGTCTACAGAAAATTGAAAGATTGACTACTTACAAAAGATTGTCGCGACAAACCCTCAATGTTGTGCCCACACCAAAGACGACACGGGAATCTTGAACTACTATTAGCAAGATCTCTCCCCATAACTCTGAGGTGATCATGCATTCTTATACGATGTTGCGTTCTTACACCTATGTAATCCCGAGCCGTATTCCGACAAATGTAGACTTCGACAAGACATTTATTCAGTAGACTTTCAAACCCGAGCTTACCATTCCAACCTGAGCCATCCCATACACTTATGGCAGTATCCCTTTCCATTTCTATGAAAAAGCAGGCAATGTCCAGGAAAATCTGTTGTTCTTCTTCCTCAAGTGCATCGTAACTAATCTGAAGGCTCTTTCGTATCTCATCCGGCAGTGTTTTTCTAAGTTCCTCCAATTTATTTTTCCAGTAAGATTCATCGGTCTTTCCAGAAAGAAGCTGACCAATGACTCTTAAGGACAAAGGCAAGCCATTGCAAACCTTTAAAAATTTATCTACCAGACGTGAAAATTCAGGCTTCGATGGATGGGGCTGGCCGAAAGCATGAGAGCAGAATAGCTCTTTGGAGCGTTTTCCGTTAAGGCCATTCAACTGTTAAATTGACGACTCAGGTACTCCTGACCTTTTAAGGACATCCTTGTCACGGGATGTGATCAAAACTAAGCTATCATGGTGTAGGACATCCAGGGGCAAAAGTGCATCTACTTGATCCTGGTGATCTACATCATCTAAGACTATTAAAACTTGACAAGATGTTAGATGCCTCTTGAGTTTCCCATTACCTTCATACTCGCTTATATGCAATTCCAATTGAAGCAAGCCCTTAAGAAGTTGGCTCTGCAAGGAAGGCAATGATATTTTAGCCTTTTCTCTTACCTCGGATAAAAAGTAAGAGTTTCTATAATTTGAGCTCTTCCTGTTAAACAGTTCAATAGCTAGCGTTGTCTTCCCCACACCACCTAAGCCGGTGATGCCGACGACCTGAACTCTTCCGCTGCCCTGCTGCAACAATACTTTCCTTTCAAAATCTTGTACTTTCTCCTTCAAACCAGTGGGATATTTAGGCAAATCCAACCTTGTTTTAACAACATTTTTTAACACAACTTCAACGATCTTATCCACGAGTTCACCCTCATCGCTGTTATTCAACCACACACACATATACTAGTTAAATTATAAAACCATAAGTATCATTTGCATAGCGCATGTTGTATGCAAAATAAAATGGGAAGGGAGAGATCAAGAGTCAAAGTACTCACCCGTTAAACGCCTCTAGATCTAACCCACTTATGTCTGCAACCTGTGAAAAAGCATTTCTCCAGCTCTCAATGGTTTTGGAGTCGTAACGCGGTTGAGAATCAGATTTTTTCTTGTTTTCGAGGTTGCGTAGAGATGTAGCATAGGCTCCTACTTGACCGTGTGTCCTCCGAAGTTCAGTGGGCTTTACATGGTGAAACACAGGAATAATAGGAGCCCTCGACTCCAACATGAGCACCAGCTCCTCCATACACCATTCTGAATCAGCATATCGGGGTGAAAATATCGCAACGTGGAGGGAGGCGGTGCTAATAGCGCTTTTTATTTGACTAGGAAACTTTTCTCCCTCTTGCAGTTCCTTGTAGTCGAGAAAAACTCGCAGTCCATATAAAATGAGGCGGCGATATAGGTGACTGGCGATGGTCTTCTTCACATCAGGCCCTCTATGGCTGATGAAGACGTCGTAGGAGATATTGTAGTTGGAATCAGCAGCGGTGGAGGTAGCGGTGGAGGTGGAAGCAGCCATTGTCGTGTGAAAATTAGAAACAGAGATGGGAAACCCCTCGGATGATGAGATCGATAGAAATTGCCAAGGAGGGCCTGAGTTCAAAATTTTCCACTAGAGGATGGATGAGATCGATACAAAGCGCAAAGTAAGGCCTTAGCTTAGTTAAGAGTGTTTCAAGATGGCGGATAAATTCGAGGGAGGACTGTAACGTAGAGCCTCAGTAGAGCTATTCCCGTGTCATTTATACTCATTTGAACACCGGCAACCGGGCCATAAAAATAAAATGTTACCGTTACCAATCCCTGTGTTTCCACGCGTTTTTACTTAAATGAGTGCGTAGAGTTGGATTCCTTATTAAACATGTCTCTTTCTCTCAATTAATAATTAATCCTCACTTCAACATCAAAACATTTGATAAATCATTTTTTATTTTTATTTTTACCGTCTTCCACAATTTTATTAAAAATAAATAAAAAGCTTCACGCTATCAAAATATTTTCATCTTTACTTTTATAACATTTAATTTTAATCCATTTTTTTTATTTGTATTTTTGTAACATTTAATTTTATTTCAACAAGATTGTATTTCTTTGAAGCTCATGGAGTTAGGTCTAGCGTGTATGGCTGACGATAGATTTGTGAACCATTAGAAAATTTTATCTCAATAATAGATATAATACTAGAGTAACCAAATATTCAAATTTATTCAAAATTAAGATAGATATAAACCGATTTATCATTAACTTTTGATAAATATTCTTAAATTTATTTCTGTCTAAAATTAATTATAAATCATGTAATAATTTATACAATAATATAAACAATCTGTAAAATAATTTGTAAATTAAGATTATTTTGAATAATTAAAGAAAAGAATAAAATTTCAGTAAATAACACGATGGAACGTGACAACTAACAATAAATAAATAAATAAATAAATATATATATATATATATATATATATATATATATATATATATATATATATATATATATAAACTTACTTGTATAAATCTAAATAACATATATTTTCATAATATTTTATCAATCTAAATATTTTTTTTTTTTATTTGAAAATTATTCAAAATTTACATTATTATATATATTTTTAATATAATTAATTATTTGTGTATTAATAATTAGAAAAAAATGAAAAGAATAATTTAAAATTAGTAAAATTAATTAATTTTCTTTTGAACAATATTTAAAAAAATATTTAAATATAATTAAATTTAAGAATGTCTATTGGGATTATTCTAGGGAGTTGGAAGGAAGGAATGAAATACTCCACCCATAATCAATTCTTGCAAGTGACATGATGGATATTGACAAGATTGATATTATAGGACATAATACAAATTTGTAGTTGTAAAAAAATAATTAAATGGCATCATTGAAAATTGGTTATATCTACAATTTAGACTATTCAAAATGACATTTATTCAAAATATTTTACCATTTTGTTATATTTATATATTCATAAATTTTTTTTTATAATAATTTAAAAATTAACAAAATTAATTAATTTTATTTTGAACAATATTTAAATATAATTAAATTAAAAAAATTCAATGGTTAGAAATTTTTAGGTTTATTTCTATCCAAAAAAATATGCAATAATTTATACAGTAATATGAACAATATGTGTGAAAATTCTCTACATTAATACTTGGGTCTGCGATAAATTTTCTCCATTCTCCATTAATACTTGGGTGTGTGGTGAAATTTTCTCCATTAATACTTGGGTCTGTGGTGAAATTCTCCAGTGAAAATTTTGCGGGGAAATTTTGCCGTGAAAATTTTGCAGTGAATTGTATTGATTAAAGGTCAGCTGTCCGGTTTGTTTGTTGATATTCAGGTGCACATATTCCTTATATTTTTCTAATACGTATTTTCTCATATATTCTCAAGTATGAATAATTCACCGCAGCTACCAAAGATTACCAAAGGTAGACTTAGCACAGTTACTCTACAGAGCCTGTATGAGTATATGGAGTCTTTAGAAAGCCTGCATGAGTATATAGAGTCTTTAGAGAAACGTAGAGAAGAAAGAGAAGTCAAGCTACAAACCCAATTAGAAGCCACACTGGAAAACAAATTCACATCTCTTGAAGACAAGATCCAAAAACAAATAGAAAATAAAATAGAACTATTGAAGAATAAAATGGAGGCAATGGAGACTAGGTTGCAAGTCATAGAAAAACAAAACCAAGATACAGCAAGGAGATGCTGATAATATAGAGAGTCTTAAAATGAAGAACATGATTAAAAAACTAGAAGAAAAAGTTAACAACAGTCTCACCCTAAGTAGTGGGGCAGGTAAATTAGATATCAAACCAATTAAAGATAAAATGAAAAAATTGATCGAATTAGACCATGAGCATAACAAAAGGACCTTGAACCTTATAATCTTCGGTTTGAAAGAGGAGGTAGACGAGGATACTTTAGCCATAGCCCATACAGAATTACATAATAGATTACAAATTGAAACCATGTGTCTCACAGAAGCAACAAGGCTAGGGAAATTAACTGAGAATAAAGGAAGGTTGATCCGAATAAAGGTGAGCTCTAATGACCATAAATATGAGATACTTAGTAAAACTTCAAGTCTAAAAGGAACGAGAATATTTATAAACGAAGATCTCATTCCAGAAGATCAAGCAGAATTAAGAAAGGAGGTTCAAAAGGTAAAAGAAGTTAGGAAGGAAGGAAAATGGGCAATAATCAAAATAGAAAAGCTGTTATTCGAGATAGAAACCAAAAATATAGTAATAAATAGCAATTCAACATGCTCTAAATTCTTTCTTGGAACTGTCGGGGCTTTCCATGGAACAAAGGCCCCAAAACTAAGTTGGATCTCAAATGATGTTGATATTATATTGCTTGTTGAAACTTGGGAGCATGAAGAATCTAAGGTCCCTAACATAGATGGCTTTGCACTATGGTCTACCTGGAACAAACGATCCTCCCATAGACGCACTAGGGGTATAGCTTGCTACATTAAGAAGAACATCTCCCCCCATGCTAGGATTTATAAAAACGACCCTTACAACTAATATAGTTGGATTGAGAGTACTGACATTAATGATAAAAAGACCTACATAGCAATCTATTATTCCCCCCCCATTAATTCTAACATCTATAAGAAAAATAATCTAGATAAAAATAGTCCTTACAATGGTTTAGAGAATGATATTTCTAGCCTAAGGAATGAAGGTAATATCATTTTAGTGGGTGACTTTAATGCTTGAACTTCAAGCAACCAAGCTATTCTTCTAAGCAATCATTCCAACTCCAATCCTCTTTGGTTAGATGAAGACCTTACTCTCGCTAGCTGGTACAAAAGGAGCTCTGAAGACCTCGGGGATAATTTGTTTGGGTTGGAGCTAGTCAAGCTCTGTAGTGCTCAGGATCTCATAATTTGCAACGGTCTAAAGAAGTGGCCCAATTCTAGCCAGATGACTTGCATCCATGGGCTTGGCAGCAGCGTGGTAGACTATGTTATTTCCAATCTCCCTTTATACAAAGAAATAATAAGTTTTGATATCTTAGATGACCATGAGCCTAACTCTGATCATAGGCCTTTACTCATAACTCTCAATTTTGTGATGCATAGAGATCCCATAGAAGATAATCCTTATAGTCAAAAGAACTTAATCTTTGATAGAAATAAAAATGATCTATTTCTAAATGAATTAAAAACTAATTTGCTTCTTTTATCTAGTATAGACAACATAGATGACTTTTATCATAATTTTACTACAACCCTATCATATTCTATTAACAAGTTCTCAATTGAAGTCTCAAGTGATAAAAGAAATAGCAAAACCAACCCATGGTATGACAAAGGTTGTAAAAGTGGGAGGAGAGAAATTAAGGAAATTGTTGATGAATCTCTCAAAATTGACAAGATAAAAATCTACAAAGCCCTAACTAAAATGAAAAAAAGGCAATATATTCGTAAAAGACAAGAGAATCTCTTACATCTCTCTAAGGTGGCTCCTAAGAAATTCTGGAGGCAGATTCTAACTAGGAAAACTAAAGATAATAATAAAATTTCTTTACACGACTAGAATTCCTATCTTAAAAAGCTTTATGAATCTCCAAATGCCAGGGATTTTGAAACCCTGCTCACAACGAAAGAAGTTTTCTCATTAGAAGACATTGATTTTGGGGTTAAATGCCTAGAAAATGGGAAAGCTAAAGACATTGAAGGTTACCAGACAGAAATCTTAAAAATTGGAGGTCTTTTCCTCATCCCCCACATCCACAAGCTTTTCAACCAAGTGGTCAAGCAAGGGTTCCCTAAACCTTGGACTCAGAGCCTCATTATCCCTATTTTTAAAAGTGGGGATAGAAATAACCCCTCTAATTATCAGACAATTATGATCAGCCCTCTCTTAGCCAAGTTATATGGTATTATTTTGGAAAATAAGTTGAGCATTTGGCTTGAAAGTGAAGGTAAGCGAGCTAAAGGCCAAGCGGGTTTTAGAAGGCAACACTCAACAATGGACCACCTCGTTACGCTTAGGATCATTGTGGAAGAATTCCGCAATGATAAATCCAATGTCTTCTATTGCTTTGTGGACTTTAGAAAGGCTTTCAATACGGTTCCTAGAAACAACCTATGGAATAGATTAGAAGAGCTAAATGTTCCTTTCAAACTAAGAGAAACCGCTATAAGGTTATATGAGAATGTAATTGCCAAGTTAAAGAGAAATGAGGGGTGGTTGAAATATATTAAGTGTAATATCAGAGTTAAACAAGGTTGCCCCCTCTCCCCTACCCTATTTGGAATTTACATCGACAAGCTAGAAGGTTGTTTAGAGGAAGTAAGATGTGCTGGCACAACCTTAGCTAGGATAGTCATCATCCTTCTTCTCTATGGTGACGATATTGTTCTTCTCGCAAGGTGCCCATCTGATCTTGATAAGCAACTTAGACTTCTTAAGGATTTCTGATCCACCATGGGTATGTCTGTCAACACTGACAAAACAAAAGTTATGATTATCAAATCTAAGAAGGACACTTACGCTAATTTTATGTCTGACAATAGTAACTTGGAGGAAGTGTCTTCTTACAAGTACCTAGGAATTGATATTCATCACAAGCTCAGCTAGAATTATAGCATTCAGAAAAGGATTAATGGGGGTGGAAAGCTTATTTTCGTCTTGAAAATAATTGTAAAATGACAAACCTCGTAATGTGGGATAGAAAGAAGTTCCTCTTTGAAACTTTAGTCACTCCTGTTATCTTATATGGATGTGAGGTTTGGGGTTGCAGCATCTCTAGAGAATCCTGGAGAAAGATTGAGCAAATCCAGAAGCGTTTTATAACTTATAACCTTAAAATTAAAAACAATACACCCTATCCTATTCTCTTTATAGAAGTGGGTCTTTACCCTATCGAGAGCCTAGCTATGACTAGGCTTCTATTGTACAAGCACAAGCTCAATAGCATAGGAGACCATAGACTTCCTAAGCTAGCTATAAATTCCAGCCAAAACCACCTAAGGCTTAAACGAGGTTGGTATAAAGACACCAGGGCCTGGTTAAACCATTGGGAGATTGACGAGAATGTTGCATTGCAAAACATTAATAATATTAAAAAAATTGTTACTTCTAAGTTCAAAGAAAAAATGTGGTGTGAGAAAGATCTAGCAGCGATTTAAAGAAAATTAAGATATTATAAGGAGGTCATTAACCCCACCATAGAAGATCAAAAGTATCTGTCTGTTTCAACTAGCTCAAAGAAGAAAATTAATATAGCCAAGATTAGAACGAACTCTCATGAGCTCCATAGTGAAACAGGTCGTTGGACAGTTTCTAAAACACCATGGATGGAAAGGATCTGCCATCTTTGTGAGAATATGAACATTGAGGATGAAAATCACTTCCTCTTAGAGTGCGTACAACCACATTAGAGCTCAATATCATAATCCTTGTTGCAATACTGACCTTCCTAGCCTCTTAAGATGTCAAAATTATAGTGAGCTCCGGAGGCTTCTCTCCAAGTGTTTTGAGCATAGGAATAAAATCTTAAATCAAACTAAATGACTCTTTTCTTTAGGTCGATAGACCAAAGATTGGTGTCAGTGGACGTTAACCACCACCACCACCACCATCATCATCATCAAAATGATTTATTAATATATTTAAAATGATTTATTAATTGGGGTTATTTTAGGTGATTAGAGAAAAGAATGAAATCCCTCTCTCTCACGTCAATTAATTAATATGTCATTTTATATTAATATTTAATAATGTCATGTTATATAAATTTAAATAACATGTATATTGAAAGTATTTTAGCATTTTGAATTATATCTATATATATTTAAAAAAAATATTTTAAATATTTTAAAAATTGACAAAATTAATTAATTCTATTACGAACAATATTTTGAGAAACATTTCAATATAATTCAATTTAAGAAAGTCAATTAGAGTTATTCTAAGTGCTGTAGAGGAAGAGATGGAATACTCGTGTTGAATATTGACAATATTGATAGTATAGATATATCACCATTATCATATTATTTACAATAAAAAAAATTATTACTCCACCAAAATTAACACATTATAATATATATATCATTTATGTCAATATGTGAGATTGTTTGCACATAATTATAACCCTATCATTGCAATAGTATCATTATTATCGTTTGCGTTTTCGTTAACTTCATTACATTATTGTTTAACCATTTATCATATTACCATGGCTTGATAATCATCGTCGCTTGCAACGTATTAGGCTGAAATTTGGTTTAAGATTGGTTTACTTAAATAATAATATGTAAAATAATTTGCTAATTGAGGTTATTTTGCATGATTGAAGGAAAGAATAAAATCTCTCTCTAAAATCAATTTTGTAAGTACCACAATGGAACTTGACAACCTACAATATTAATAATTTATGTGCATTTCTCATATGAGATATATAACATGTTACCTTATATATATATATATATATAACAAGGATCTAAATTATATATATATATATATATATATATATATATATATATATATATATATTCTTATATTTTATTAATTTGTTTAAATTGAAATAACATACATTTTCATGATACTAAGTCTAAGATGAAAACACTTTTTATTGGATTGTCAGGCTCTTACATCCTCTCTCATTTCCAAAATATTTTCTCCACTACTAACCTTCTAGACTTGTTTAATGAGAAAAACTACACTGACCTCAAAAAACTTCTCTCTCTCCATTTGGTCATAGGAATAAAATTTTAAATAATCCCAATTAATTGCTTCTTTCTTAAGATTGGATAGACCATATTAGTCTTAGTAGATGTTAATCATCATCATCATCATTTTTATTTAAAAATTATTCAGCATTCACAATATTCTATTTTTTAATATAAATTAATTATTTATGTATTACTAATTAGAAAACAATGAAAGAAAAATATATCATTTTATTATGATGTATATAAATTAAAATGGCATGTATATTGAAAATATTTTATCATTTTGAATTATATCTAAATTTAAAAATTAACAAAATTAATTAATTTTATTTTGAAAAATATTTAAATATAATTAAATTTAAAAGAGTCATTTGGGGTTAGTCTAGGTGGCTGGGATGAAGGAATGGAATATTGGCCACCCAAAATCAATTTCTGCAAGTGAAATGATGAATATGGACAATATTGATAGTGACATGATGAATATGAACAATATTAATAGTTTATATATATACAATTTTGTAATTGTAAAAAAAGAATTAAATAGAGCTATATCTAATAATATGATATTTCATAAATCATTACATTAATAATTTTGACTTATTCAATATTTTACCATTTTAAATTATATTTTTTTTTATTTTCAAAGATTTAAATTATATTTTTTTATTTAAAAAAAAACTTAAATTATATAGATGTGCCTGTGCATATATCAAAAATCCTGTAATTCTTCATACATCTCTATCCACATTCCACATATTGTGCATAACAAGCCAGCTAAAAAAAACCCTAGTGGAATAGCCACTCTTCAGTGTCCCGTAAATAAGACGGCCAAACACAAACTAAGAAAAACATATGAGCAACATATCCTTAGCATACGTAATATAAAAAACCATGATCAGCAAAATACTATATTTCCCGAGTTCAACATCACAAACCGAAAGTATCATGGCAGCTTCACTTTCCTAGTGGAATCTAGCAAGTCATAGAATTATATCTATATATATTTAAAAAAAGTTAATTATAATAATTAACCAAATTAATTAATATTATTTTGAATAATATTTTAAAAAATATTTAAATATAATTAAATTTAAGAAATTCAATTGGGTTTATTCTAGGTGGTTGGGGAAGGAATGGCCATCGAGAATCAATTCTTTCAAGTGACATGATGGATATTGACAATATTAATAATATCAGTAAATACAACTTTATAGTTGTAAAAAATTAATTAAATAACCTCATTAAAAATTGAGTGCAGAGGTCTAAACGTTTTCAACAACTCTTGAATATTTTTAAATTTATTTTTATAAAAAATATACACAATAATAAAAAATATGTAATTATTTATACAATAATATGAACAATATGTAAATGATTTGTTAATTGGGGTTATTTTGGGTGATTGGAAGAAAGAATAGAATCTCTCTCAAATCAATACTCTTAAGTCACAAAATGAAACTTGACAACTCACTATATATATATATATATATATATATATATATATATATATATATATATATATATATATATATTAATTTGCAATAAGCTAAATAACATACATTTTCATGATATTTTATCAATTGAAATTGAATTTATTTTTATTTAAAAATTATTCAAATTCATAATATTCTATTTTTTAATATATATATATATATATATATATATATATATATATATATATTCAACAATACATGAACAACTATTTAAATACATTCTTAACTATAAATCTTCCGAAATTCATAATGAATTTTTGAACTACCAACCTGTAATTCATCATCAAGATATTTAATTATTTAAATATAATTAAATTAAAAAAAAAAAAAGTCAATTGGGGTTATTCTAGGTGGATGGGAGAAAGGAATGGAATACTCGTTATAGGAATCATTAAATAGCACCATCAAAATTTGAGTGCAGAGATCTAACAATGTGGTATGTCATCAATATCTACATCTACTATTTAGACTATTCAAAATGACATGTATATTGAAAATATTTTAATATCTATATACTTTTAAAAAAGTTATTTATAACAATTTAGAAATTAACAAAAATAATTAATTTTTATTTTGAATGATATTTTAGAAAGCAAATTTAAAAATATATAATTTTAAGAAAGTCAATTAGGGTTCTTTTAGGTGGTTGGGAGGAATGAATGAAATACTCCTCATTAGTTGACATGATGTTTATTTACAATATTAATAGTATAGGGTATATACAACTTTGTAGTCTTAAAAAAAAGATTAAATAGCCCCATCAAAAATTGAGTGCACAAGTGTACACTATACTATTCAAAATGATATGTATATTAAAAATATTGTACCCTTTTGAAATATATATATATATATATATAATGGTCTGAGTAGACGTTAACCACCACCACCATCATCATATATAAACATCATTTTTAATAATTTAAAACTTAATAAAATTAATTAATTTTATTTTGAACAATATTTTAAAAAATAATTAAATTCAAGAAAGTTAATTAGGGTTACTCTAGGTGGATGGGAGGAAGGAGGGGATGGAATACTCACAATAGAGAATCAATTCTTGCAAGTGATATGATGGAAATATAATAGTTAAATAGCGCCATTGGAAATTGAGTGTAGAGGTATAACAGTGTGATATTTCATCATTTTCTTTTTGTACAGTGGAATCGGCAACACGGGTAGCCTCGCGACTCGTGTTACACGAGGTCGATTCTAACCGCTACATCAGCAACACGGGCAACCTCGTAACTCGTGTTACACGGGGTCGATTCTGACCGCTACCACTATAACCACTGGGAACATGCACCCGCCCCTCTCCACATGCTCCATTTTAGTCTGGGGGGATTTGAACTCGTGACTTCCTGTACGGAGCTCGCTTTACAAACGAACTTCACCGCATTTCTATTACCAACTCGCCTACCCCCATGTGGCTGTGTGATATTTCATCATTACTCAACTATTTTTAATTTTATTTATATCTAAAAAATATGCAATCATTTATAATATAATATGAAAAATATGTAAAACAATTTATTAATTGAGGTTACTTTGGGTGATTGGAGGAAAGAATAAATCTCTCTCAAGTCAATTCAGTAAGTAACACGATGGAACTTGATAACCTACAATATTAGTATTTTATGTGTATTTATCATATGACATATATAACATGTTACCTCATATAAATATATATAACAAGGATCTTTTATATATATATATATATATATATATATATATATATATATATATATGAATGATTTGTTTAAATCGAAATAACATATATTTTCATGATACTAAAGTTAATATTAAAAGTGTTATTAGATTGTGAGACGCATACATTTTCTTTCGTTTCCAAAATATTTTCCCCACTTCCAATTTTCTCTACTTGTTTAATGAGCAAAACTATAGTGACCTCAGAACACTTCTCTCCCTCTTTTTGATCACAAGAATAAAATTTTAAATAATCTCAATTAATTTCTTCTTTCTTTACATTGGATAGACCATATTAATCTTAGTGGATGTTAATCATCAACATCATCATTTTTATTTAAAAAATATTCAACATTCACAATATTCTACTTAATATAAATTAATTATTTATGTATTAGTAATTAGAAAAAAAATGGAAGAAAAATACATCATTTTTATGATGCATATAAATTTAAATGAAATATATATTAAAGATATTTTATCATTTTGAATTATATCTATATATATTTAAAAAAAATTATATATAAAAATTAACAAAATTAACCAATTTTATTTTGAATAAAACTTTAAAAAATATTTAAATATAATTAAATTTAAGAGAGTTATTTTGGGTTAGTTGAGGTTGATGGCAGGAATGAATAGAATAATAGTTACTCAAAATTAATTTCTACCCAATTGACATGATGGATATGGACAATATTGATAGTCTAGGTATATACAATTTTGTAATTTGAAAAAAAATAATTAAATAAGGTCATTGAAAATTAAGTGCAGAAGTCTAACAATGTGATATTTCATCAATCATTACATCTAAATTTTTTACTTATTCAATATTTTACCATTTTGAATTATATCTATATATACTTAAAGTAGTTAATTATAATAATTTTAAAATTAACAAAATTAATTAATATTTTTTGAACAATAATTTTTTTTTAAATATAATTAAATTTAAGAAATTCAATTGTGTTTATTATACTTGGTTGGGAGGAAGGAATGGCCATCCAAAATCAATTCCCTCTGTCATGTTCATCAACAGAATTATTAACTCAAAAAAAAAAATAAAAAAAAAATTACTACCCATGTTTTACCCAACTAGAAAAAACATCTACACTTGCTACCAAACAGATAATGTTACTATACATTTGAATGAAATATATCGGCACCAGACTCAAAAATCTGAGTTGGCATCGTTGCATCGTTTTTCCAAATGTTTAATTGTCTTTGGTACGTCGTTTGTATTTATTTAATTTGTGATATAACACCCGTCCTCTATACATGGTAATTAACACTGCAAACCAGTCGAACATGTAAATTCATATATGCTTTGTAGTTATGCAATCTTTTCCATTAACGGGGTATTTATGAGGATTGCATTGGTTATTGGGAAATTCCGCCATGTGGCATGCGACTCCGCTCCACCATGGCAAAGGTGTTTAATCCCATTTACTCCCGGGACATCTGTGCTGCTAGACTCGATATCCACGGAATTGGTGAGGGAAAAATCTGGAGTTTACTGTCTGTGAAATGGCTATTGCAGTCTCAACTTTCCTCATGGCGCGCTAGTTGCTTTCGGCCTCTCGTGGTTTTCTCCGTCGCAAACAGAATATAAGGTGAGGTCTATCCGTCGACATAAACCCCTTGAATCCTGTTTTGTTTTTCAGGCGCTAAGAATTCCATTCCAGTCCTGATGTATTTTCTGTTAATTTCTTTGTTTCTGGTTAGAATTCATACCAAGTCTCGGGTTGTAGAGGAACAGAGTATCACCTCTTGCACGAGGTTCTTACCCTTCAGCTAGCCTGAAGATGGAACGAAGGTATGGTATCTGTTTCCCATCTAACCCTGCTCAGGGTTCCACACATTTCCATTTTTTTAACTTTATTTCCAGGCTATGAATTTTACTCTGCTATAAACCCTAGGGCCGTCATTACTAACCCCCATTGCTCATTCCAGGTTTTTGCAGCGTTTTAAGTTTCGACTCGCTAACAGGTGAGTTCCTTCACGGGCTATTCAAACCCTATTCAAAATGTTTCGACCCTCTTACCCTTTTAAGGTATTCATTGTGCTACCATTTTAATCGGTCAGAAGGTGTTCATTCTCTAACTGTGACTGTGCTATTGGCAGGTTGGTAGTTTTACGCCAAACCCTTACTCCAGTCTTCCATACTTGCTCATCTGCCGCGGCTTATGACGCTTCTTCTGTTCGCAGGTACTCTGTGTTGATTCCACCATCGATAGCCGTGCATACTTGGCATGTTAGAAAGACAATATGGGTTACTCCCTTCGCAGCTTAGAGTTTAATGCACTCGCAGCAAACAATTTACCTCTTGAATTTAGTCTCTAGGTTCTTTTTGTTGATACAAATGTAATACACTTATGGATAATGTTGAACACTTTACCTAGACTGTAGTACCGCTACTGGATACTTAATTTTTTTGGGCGAGGTCCCGGTGCCTATTTTAGCTGATGCGTAATTCTATGGTCATGGTACCTACTTGTTTTTCTTTGTTAATAAAAGAAAGAACTTCGTCGAGGCTTATGTTTGCCATGCCTACTGGTGCGAGGTCTAAGTGTTGCAAATACGTAGTTTTTTTCTACATTCATCATGATGCCTATGCTGATTACTTAATTCTCTGATGCATACTATCTGGTTTTGGCAAGCTGTTTGAGCATTTTTCAATAGATGTTTACAGCATAGGTTATACACCTTATTCATTTAAGTTTTTTAAGTGCTAACACTCGGGTATATATTTCCGTCTTGTTTTGCCATTTCGATGGTTCTCCTGAGAATTTTGTTTACATAGTTTACACCAAATTTGTCGGTCTTCCTCACGGCTCGACACAGCATTGTGGGTTTTCTGTATTAATCTTAAAAGATTGTTCTCTATTCATTCTTGAAAAGAGTTACTGCGTTATACGAGACGTTCTCTTTTAATTTACAGGATAACGTTGTTTCTGTTCCTAGGTACTTGGTCCCCGGTCCACCGTTGCAGACTGAGTATAGAATTTGTTTGTTAAAAAGGCGAGGTAAGGGGAAGGGTTTCGACCCAAACCCTACACCCCATGACCTAAGCCTTCTGCCACTTACATTCCTGACAGATACAATTTTTTTTTTTCAACGTTTAAAATATTTATGAATCCACCATATACATGCTATTTCATCAGGTGTTTCACAATTCTCCGCATTTGCCTCTGTAAAGTTTTTTTTTTCTGTAATATATCTAAATAATATGCTCGTTTTCAGTACAGAAATAATTGTATAAGTATTAATAGGACCATGGTTTCACCTTACTCAATCTTTTATGTACATGCAATCTTAACAGAGTTTTAATTAAAACATAACACGTAGAACCAATTAAATACATTATGACACAGAGAACACCCTTTTACTACATTGGGTATCTCTCTGCTATTATGCATAGTCAGACCCTTTTAAATCTGAGGAAAAACATGCCCGGCTTCTATTCACAGCTACAATATTAACTCTTAACAGAACGAAAAATTTCAAGAAAAGAAAACCTTGCATAGTCTATAACTTTTCTTTCAAACTCTGAAATTCATTACACATAGATTCAGTATACTTATCTGGAAAATAAATCTCTTAAAACTGTGGTCCTCCCAACCATCAAGGGAGGCTATGACATCCTCCTCTTGCCCCCTAGCTCTAGAATCTCTGGAAGGTGCCACGGGATAATAGTGGATCTTTTTGTTGCGACCTCTAGAGGGCCAATCCATCCACAATCAGAAAAGACTGGTTCACAAGGGTTGCAGAAGCTATTTTCCACTGGTCCTCAGCCAACTCTAGAAAATACTTCACCCTTCTTCCCAAAATTCACAGAACCCCTCCCCTTCTCCTAGGATTTCCTTTTATCCCTAGAGGGTAGGTAACTGTTTTTCCAACTGCCCCCAACCACCTCCTATTCTTAGAAACTTTTACCAACAACTTAATAGATTTTATTTCCATTCATTTGTTCCTCTCATTAACTCAGTAACCAAAGTAAAATGATACCTTTTTTTCATAGCAATACAATTGAGTTTTTCTTTCCAGAATTTAAAAAAATAGTAAATAAACAAATTGTCTTTTAACTTGTTAATGCTAATTAACTCTTAATGAGGCCGTCACATCTTCCCCCCTGGAAATAACACCATCCTCGGTGTTTTCAACCCATCTCTGCAAAGAGTTCCGGGTAGGCTTCCTGCATAAATTTTTCATCCTCCCAAGTAGCTTCGTCTGGTCCAAAGTGCTTCCACTGCACTTTCACCTGGACAACTACTCTTTTACGAAGTTCAATTTCCCTTCGATCAATTATGCGTAGCGGCTCTACCAGAAACTCTCCGTCCGGTTCTACCTGAAAGAACAATAGTGTTACCAATCAGTACATCTAAATTTATTCAAACTTCAAGTTAGGATTTTTTTCTACCCTTTCTTCCTACCTGAATGTTCTGCTAATGAATTACATGTTTTTCATCATGCACATATCGCTTTAACAAGGATACATGGAACACATTGTGTACTTTGATATGGCTAGGAAAAGCCAATCTATAGGCTACTGGTCCCATCCTTTCCAAAATTTGGAAAGGTCCATAGTAACGGGGAGCCAATTTGGCACAAGAGGTCCACCTCAAGGTACTTCTTTTAGGCTTAATTCTTACGTATACGTGGTCTCCTACCCTGAATTCACGGTAGGATATTTTCTTGTCTGCAAAGACCTTTTGTCTGTCTTGCGCAGCCTTCAAATTCGGCCTTATTCTTTTTACTTCAGCTTCCATTTCCACCAACATTTCTGGTCCTAACAATAATTTTGTTTCGGGGCTGCTCCAGTTGATGGGTGTGCGTCATTGCCTACCATATAAGGCTTCGAAGGGACTCATCTTCAGGGATTCCTGATACCCATTTTTATATGCAAACTCCATAAGGTGCAGATAGTTTTCCCACTTGGTTGGCTGCTGCATCACGTACATGCGCAGCATGTCTTCCAGTATTTGATTGACCCGTTCTATTTGCCCATCAGTCTGAGGATGATAGGCAGTACTAAAGTGTATCTACGTTCCTAGACCGGAAAATAAAGTTTTCCAAAATGCGGATGTGAACTTAACATCTCGATCTGAAATCATGGTCTTAGGTATGCCATGCAACCTAAAGATTTCCTTCATGAATATATCTGCAATCTGTACCATCTTGTAGGTAGATTGTACAGGTATGAAATGGGTAGACTTGCTTAATCTGTCCACTACTACCATAATTGAATCATTCTGTTTCTTTGTTTGAGGTAAACCCGTGATGAAATTTAAAGAGATAACCTCCCAATTCCACTCAGGAATGGATATGGGCTGCAATAGCCCTGCAGGATGCTAATGCTCCACTTTAACCTGCTGACATTCCAAACACTTTCTTAGATATTCTGCGACATTCTTACGCATTACTGGCCAGTAATATATCTTTCTTATTGCAGTGAGCAACTTTTGTTATCCTGGGTGGCCAGCGTAATTGTTGTGGTGGAACTCATTTAGGATTAACTCCTTAAGACTTGCACGATTAGGAACATAGAATCTTCTGTGAAACATCAATATCTACTCTTTGTTCCTTCCATACTTTGCTGGCTTGATTTGCTTCTCATCATTCTCCATTTGTTGCCACAAGAATTTATATTCTGGGTCTTTTTGCGCTTCCATTTTTAACTGCTCCATCAGCTGGCTTTCTAACTGATTAAAGTATAGGGTAGAAATACCATGCAGTTTTCTGCTCAACATGTCTGCAACTCTATTTTCTTTCCCCTTAACATGCTGTAAGTCTATATCAAATTCACTCAAAAAGGCATTCCATCTTGCCTGCCTAGAATTCAAATCTGCTTGCTTAAAATAATTGGTCAAGCTGCTATGGTTTGTTTTAAGTACAAATATTTTACCCAACAAATAATGTCTCCACACTCGGAGGGCGTGGACTACTGCTGTAAGCTCCAAGTCATAAGTAGAATATTTCAGCTCATGTTCTTTCAACTTCCTAGACTCATAAGCTATCACTTTACCTTCTTGAGTTAATATTGCTCCAACTCCTTCTTTATTTGTGTCAGTACAGACCTCATAGTATTTTTATGGGTCAGCTACCTTCAGTATTGGGGTTGTAGTTAAGAGTTGTTTCAGACTTTCAAAACTGTCTTGACATTCTTTCATCCATTTAAAAGGCTTTCCCTTCTTCTGCAAGGATTTAATAGGGAAAGAAATTCTAGAAAACCCTTCTATGAATCTACTATAATAACCAGCTAGACCCATAAATGATCTAATGTCTGCCACATTCTGAGGTACTTGCCATTCCATAATAGTTTTAATCTTTTCAGGATCAACAGCTATCCCTTCAGGTGATATAACATGTCCCAAGTATTGGATTTCTGTTTTAAAGAAATCACATTTGCTAAACTTAGCATAAAGCTGATGCTTCCTCAATACCTCTAGAACTATCCTCAAATGTTCTTTATGTTCCGCCTCACTTTTTGAGTATATCAATATATCATCTATGAAAATAAGTACAAAATTATCCAAGTACTGATGAAAGATGCCATTCATCAATCTCATGAATGTTGCTGGTGCATTTGTCAATCCAAAGGGTAGCACCACGAATTCATAATGTCCATATCAAGTGCAGAATGCTGTTTTGCAAATATCCTCTTCCTTAATCCGAATCTGATGATATCCAGATCTTAAGTCTATCTTAGAGAACACCTTAGCCCCTCTCACTTGATCGAATAAATCATCGATTCTCGGTAAGGGGTATTTATTTTTAACAGTCAACTTATTAAGCTGCCTATAGTCCATTGACATGCGTAATGTCTCGTCTTTTTTCTTAACGAAAATAACTGGTGCTCCCCACGGGGACACACTCGGGTAGATATAGCCCTTGTTTAATAGTTCCTGTAACTGTATCTTCAGCTCTGTTAATTCTGGTACACTCATTCTGTAAGGGGCTCTTGATACCGGAGAGGCTCCTGGCAGCAATTCGATGGTAAAGTCAATATCTCTCTTGGGTGGTAAACCGGGAATGTTTTCTGGAAATACATCCAAAAATTCCTGTACCACGGGAATATCGTGCATGATTGGAGCTTTCTCCTTGGAATATGCATATCCCACTTGTATAGCATACAACTGACATCCCCTTCTAATACACTTACCCATCTGAGATGTTGTTATTGGTCGTAATTGTATAGGCTTTTTAATTCCCTGGATTTCTTTCCACGTACCATCTTGCTTTCTGAAGGAGATAATATTTTCTTTTCAGTCCACTAATGTCCAGTGCTATTCCAACCAGTCCATACCCAATAAGACATCATAAGACCCCAGCGGTAAGACATTTAGGTCCACCTGTAACTGCTGTTCTACCACTTCCAGCACACAGTTAGGGAATTTCGCCGTTACCTTTCATTTTTCCCCGGTAGCTAACTGTACTAGCCAAGAATTCTTAAATTTCTAAGCCTTTAGTTTACATATTTTCACTAACTTGGGACTTACATAACTCAAACTTGCTCCAGGATCTACCAAAATTGAAACAGGTTTAGTTAGTAAAGTACCTTCAAGTTCGATCATTGTGGCCTGAAAATAGGCTTTCCGATCCTCCAAGGCTGCATTGATGCAAGGGATGTTACGCACCACGTCCCCTACTGTAGATGCCGCCTGCAGATTTGATATAGCTTCACTTTTATTCCGTTGGGGACAATTTTTATAGTAATGCGCTTCCCCACAACCCCAGCACTGTAGGGGAGGCTTGGAAATCTACCCTTGGTCTGGTTTTCTTGATGCTTCTTTAGGTTTCTCCTCAGTTGGCCACCTAGTTATTTGATGGTTTTTTCCAAACTGCTTGTTAATAAAGTTTCGTGCTGAGCCTTTAAAGTTGATGCCTTTACTTCCTTTAAAAGTAGGGTGATTTTTCTGATTTTTCTTTGGTGTCCAGCTCTTTCCTCCCTCACCCTTGACCTTATTCTGCTGATAGCACATTTGTGCTCTACGGATAGCCTCATCCATAGTCTGAGGGTTAACAAAATCTATCCGTTCTCGCATATGAGCAGCTAAACTGCTTAAGAACCTCTACACCTTGTCTTTCTCTTCCCAGAGATAAGGTACATAACGTAACAGAGAGGTAAATTTTGTAACATAATCGTCCATGGTCATTTGTCCCAACCGAAGATCATGGAATTCCTTAGCCTTGTCATCGTAAAATATTTCTGTCAGGTACTTGTCCCTAAAGTACTGCTGAAACAGTTCCCATGTGATATCTCGCTCATTAATGCTGCGTACATTTTTCACCTCCTCCCACCACAGGGTGGCCTTTTCTCGTAACTGATATATAGCCAATCTGGCCTTTAGATTGCTGCTATATTCATATACCTAGAAATACTTGTTTATATTGATTAACCAGGCTTCAGCCGCCTCCTCTGCTTCACCATCGAACGTCGGTGGCTTAATTTTACGAAATTCCCCCTGCAGTTCCACTTTCTGTCTTTTAAGATATTTCTGATCGGATAGATTACCAGACTTTGCCTCATTATAATTCTTGTTTTTGCTCTTCTGGGAGAGACTCTTTTCTGTCTTTCATGTAGTGTTGTTTTTTGTTTGCTGGTCCTCTGGTTCCGCCGATAACTCTCTTTCCGCACTGGGGTGTCACATCTCCTGATTTTGTTTATTAGATAAACTCTTTAGGATCTTTTCCTGATCTTGCGACAACCTCTCGTTGTCCCTCCGGACTCTTATCATTTCCTCTTGTAATTGATGTATTGTATTTAGCAGAAAAGCAGTTTGTTGCTGCTGTTCCTCCAGCAATTGACTCTCGTCTTTTGGTGCTGTTCCACAGTTAGTTGAACCCACATTTCTGGGTTCATAACTGTTGGGCCTGGAGTTTCCTCCGGTTGTGATTGAGATGCTGTTCCTTCCCTCATTTCTCTCGCTTCCTCTCAGTGCACTAACACATACACAACTTCATTTTTAGCAGACCCTTAGGATGCCAGTGTAGTAACTTGGCTCTGATACCACTTGTCACGTTCATCAACAGAATTATTAACTCAGAAAAAAAATAAAAAAAAATTACTACCCATGTTTTACCCAACTAGAAAAACCATCTACACTTACTACCAAGGAGATAATGTTACTATACATTTGAATGAAATATATCGGCACCAGACTCAAAAATATGAGTTGGCATTGTTGAATCGTTTTTCCAAATGTTTAATTGTCTTTGGTACGTCATTTGTATTTATTTAATTTGTGATATAACACCCGTCCTCTATACATGGTAATTAACACTACAAACCATTTGAACATGTAAATTCATATATGCTTTGTAGTTACGCAATCTTTGCCATTAACGGGGTATTTATGAGGATTGCATTGGTTATTAGGAAATTCCGCCATGTTGCATGAGACTTCCCTCCACCATGGAAAAAGTGTTTAATCACATTTACTCCTGGGACAGTTGTGCTGCTAGCCTCAATATCCACAGAATTGGCGAGGGAAAAATCTGGAGTTTACTGTCTGTGAGATGGCTATTGCAGTTTCAACTTTCCTCATGGCGCGCTAGTTGCTTTCTACCTCTCGTGGTTTTCTCTGTCGCAAACAGAATATAAGGCGAGGTCTATCCGTCGACATAAACCCCTTGAATCCTGTTTTATTTTTCAGGGGCCAAGAATTCCATTCCAGTCCTGATGTATTTTCCGTTAATTTCTTTGTTTCTGGTTAGAATTCATACCGGGTCTCGGGTTGCAGAGGAACAGAGTATCACCTCTTGCACGAGGTTCTTACCCTTCGGCTAGCCTGAAGATGGAACAAAGGTATGGTATCCGTTTCCCATCTAACCCTACTCAGGGTTCCACGCATTTCCGTTTTTTTTTAACTTTATTTCCAGGCTATGAATTTTCCTCTGCTATAAACCCTAGGGCCGTCATTACTAACCCCCATTGCTCATTCCAGGTTTTTGCAGCGTTTTAAGTTTTGACTCGCTAACAGGTGAGTTCCTTCACAAGATGCTCAAACCCTATTCAAAATGTTTCGACCCTCTTACCCTTTTAAGGTATTCATTCTGCTACCATTTTAATCGGTCAGAAGGTGTTCATTCTCTAACTACGACTGTGCTATTGGAAGGTTGGTAGTTTTACATCAAACATTTACTCCAGTCTTCCATACTCACTCATCTTCCGCGGCTTATGATGCTTCTTCTGTTCACAGGTACTCTGTGTTGATTCCACCATCGATAGCCATGCATAATTGGCATGTTATAAAGATAGTATGGGTTACTCCCTTCGCAGCTTAGAGTTTAATGCACTCACAGTAGACAATTTACCTCTTTAATTTAGTCTCTAGGTTCTTTTTGTTGATACAATTGTAATACACTTATGGATAATGTCGAACACTTTACCTGGACTGTAGTACTGCTACTGGATACTTAATTTTTTTGGCCGAGGCCCCGGTGCCTGTTTTAGCTGATGCGTAATTCTATGGTCATGGTACCTACTTGTTTTTCTTTGTTAATAAAAGCAAGAACTTTTGCTGAGGTCATATTGCTAAGTACTGTCAAAAGTAGGTCTAAGTGTTGCAAATATTGCTTGTTTTTTTGTTTACAATCACTTGATATTATAACATTATACTTAATTCCTTCCATGCATAATATCCTGGTTTTGGAATATTAATACTTAATAGATGTTTAACTAATGTTGCATTGCCTTTATTCTATTAAGTTTTTTAAGCAAGGTACATCGGCATATATTTCCACGTGTTTTGTTATTCATGTCTTCTGAATTTTATTTGCTACGTTTACACCAAAGTTTTCGCTTCTTCTCACGGCTCGGGACACACTATTGTGGGTTTTCCATTAATATTGAAATATTTTTTCATTCATTCTCACTTATTACCGGTTATACGATTCTTCCAGCCTTCTTTAATTTACAGGATAACGTTGTTTCTGTTCCTAGGTACTTGGTGCTCGGTCCACCGTTGCAGACTGAGTATAGAATTTGTTTGTTAAAAAGGCAAGGTAAGGGGAAGGGTTTCGACCCAAACCCTACACCCCATGACCTAAGCCTTCTGCCACTTACATTCTTGACAGATACAATTTTTTTTTCAACGTTTAAAAGATTTATGAATCCACCATATACATGCTATTCCATCAGGGGTTTCACAATTATCCGCATTTGCCTCTGTATAGTTTTTTTTTTTTTTTTTTTCTGTAATATATCTAAATAATATGCTCTTTTTTAGTACGGAACTAATTGTATAAGTATTAATAGGACCATGGTTTCACCTTACTCAATATTTTATGTACATGCAATCTTAACAGAGTTTTAATTAAAACATAACACGTAGAACCAATTAAATACATTATGACACAGAGAACACCCTTTTACTACACCAGGTATCTCTCTGCTATTATGCATACTCATAACCTTTTAAATCTGAGGAAAAACATGCCCAGCTTCTATTCACAGCTACAATATTAACTCTTAACAGAACGAAAAATTTCTAGAAAAGAAAACCTTGCATAGTCTATAACTTTTCTTTCAAACTCTGAAATTCACTACACACAGATTCAGCATACTTATCTAGAAAATAAATCTCTTAAAACTGTGGTCCTCCCAACCATCAAGGAAGGCTATGATGTCCTCCTCTTTCCCCCTAGCTCTAGAATCTTTGGAAGGTGCCACAGGATAACAGTGGATCTTTCTGTTGCGACCTCTAGAGGGCCAATCCAGCGACAATCAGAAAAGACTGGTTCACAAGGGTTGTAGAAGCTATTTTCCACTGGTCCTCAGCGAGCTCTAGAAAATACTTCACCCTTCTTCCCAAAATTCACAGAACCCCTGCCCCTCTCCTGGGATTTCCTTTTATCCCTAGAGGGTAGGTAACTGTTTTTCCAACTGCCCCCAACCACCTCCTATTCTTAGAAACTTTTACCAACAGCTTAAGAGATTTTCTTTCCATTCATTTGTTCCTCTGATTAACTCGGTAACGAAATTAAAATGATGCTTTTGTTTCATAACAATACAATTGAGTTTTTCTTGCCAGAATTAAAAAAAATAGTAAATAAACAAATTGTCTTTTAACTTGTTAACCCTAATTAACTCTTAATGAGGCTGTCACACCCTCCAAGTGATCTAATAGATATTCACAATATTAATAGTATAAGTAAATACAAATTTGTATTTGTAAAAAAATAATTAAATATCCCATCGAAAATTGAGTGCAGAGGTCTAAAAGTTTTCAACAACAATTGAATATTTTTAAAGTTATTTTTATCTAAAATAAATATACAATAATAAAAAATACGTAAAATTTTATACAATAATATAAACACTATGTAAATGATTTGTTAATTGAGGTTATTTTGGGTTATTGGATGAAAGAATGAAATCTCTCTGAATCAATGCCGTTAAGTGACACAATGGAACTTGACAACTAACAATATTAATAATTTATGTGTATTTCTCATATAAAATATATAACATTTTACCTCATATATATAAATGATTAATTTTTATAAAACTAAATAACATACATTATAATGATATTTTACGAATTTGAATTGCATTTGTTAAATGATTAATTTTTATAAAACTAAATAACATACATTATAATGATATTTTACGAATTTGAATTGCATTTGTTTTTATTTAAAAATTATTCAACATTCACAATATTCTATATATATATATATATGAAAAAAAAATCAAAAATATTTTCAAAACTTTTTAAATATAATTAAATTTAAAAAATTTAATTGGGGTTATTCTAAGTAGTTGGGAGGAAGGAATGGAATACTCTCCGTAGGAATCATTAAATAGTGATATCAAAAATTGAGTGCAATGTCTAACAATGTGGTATGTCATCAATCGTTACATCTACAATTTAGGCTATTCAAAATCGCATGTATATTGAAAATATTTTACCATTTTGAATTATATCTATATAGATTTTAAAAATTTATTTATAAAAATTTAAAAATTTACAAAACCAATTAATTAATTAAGTAACATGATGGATATTGAAAATATGGATAACATAGGTATATTCAACTTTGTAGTGGTAAAAAATGATTAAATATGCCCATCTAAAATTGAAACTTGAATGCAGAATTGTATAATGTACTATTCAAAAAGATATGTATATTGAAAATATTTTACCATTTTTAATTATATATATATATATATATATATATATATATATATATATATATATATATATTAAAATTTATTTATTGCAAGTGACATAATGGTTATTGACAATATTGATAGTATAGGTGTATAAATCTTTGTAGTTGTAAAATAATAGTTAAATAGGGCCACTGAAAATTGATTGTAGTGGTATATTGTAGTGGTATAACAGTGTGATATTTCATCATTAGTTAACTATTTTTAATTTTATTTCTATCTAAAAAAATATGCAATAATTTATAATATAATATGAATAATATGTAAAATAATTTTTCAATTGGGATTATTTTAGGTGATTGGAGGAAATAATAATTTATCTTTCTCTCGGTTCAATTCAGTAAGTAACACGATGGAACTTGAAAACCTACAAAACCTACAATATTAATTATTTATGTGTATTTCTCATATGAGATATATAGCATGTTACCTCTTATATATAGAAATTATAAATTCTAATATTTTATTAATTTGTTTAAATTGAAATAACATACATTTTTCATGATACTAAGTCGAAGATGAAAAACAATTTCTATTGGATTGTCAGGCCCTTACATCCGCTCTCATTTCCAAAATATTTTCCCCACTACCAACCTTCTCGACTTGTTTAATGAGAAAAACTACAATGGCTTCAGAAAGCTTCTCTCCCTCCTTTTGATCACAGGAATACAATTTTAAATAATCCCAATTAATTACTTCTTTCTTAAGGTTAGACATACCATATTAATCATAGTGGATGTTAATCATCATCATCATCATTATCATTTTTATTTAAAAATTATTCAACATTCATAATATTATATTTTTTAATATAAATTAATTATTTATGTATTAGAAATTAGAAAAAATGAGAGAAACATATATCATGTTATTATGATGTATATAAATTTAAATGGCATGTTTATTGAAAACATTTTATCATTCTGATTTATATCTATATATATTTAAAAAAGTTATATATAGGAATTTAAAAATTAAAAAAATTAATTAATTTTATTTTAAATAATATTTTAAATAATATTTAAATATAATTAAATTTAAGAGTCATTTGGGGTTGGTCGAAGTGGCTAGGAGGAAAGAATCCAAAATCAATTTTTACAAGTGATATGATGGATATGGACAATATTGATAGTCTAGATATATACAATTTTGTAGTTGTAAAATGATAATTAAATAGAGCCATCTAAAATTGAGTGGAGAGGTCTAACGATGTGATATTTCATCAATCGTTTAGACTTATTCAATATTGAACCATTTTTAATTATATCTTTATATATTTAAAAAATTAATGATAATAATTTTAAAATTAACAAAATTAATTAATATTATTTTGAACAATATTTTAAAAACTATTTAAATATAATTAAATTTAAGAAATTCAATTAGATTTATTCTAGGTGGTTAGGAGGAAGAAATGGCCACAATATTAATATTATAGGTAAATACAACTTTGTAGTTGTAAAAAAATGATTAAATAGCTCCATAAAAAATTGAGTGCCAAGGTCTAAAAGTATTCAACAATTGTTGAATATTTTTAAGTTTATTTTTATCTAAAAAAAATACAATAATAAAAAATATGTAATAATTTATACAATATGTAAATGATTTGTTAATTGGGGTTAATTTGGAGGATTGGAGGAAAGAATGAAATCTTTCTCAGATAAATGCCGTAAATAACACAAATTCATGTGTATTTCTCATATGAGATATATATAACATGTTACTTCTTTTATATAACATACATTTTCATCATATTTTATTAATATGAATTGTATTTATTTTTATTTAAAAATTATTCAACATTCACAATATTCTATTTTTAATATATATTAATTATATATATATATATATATATAATATTTTATTTTCAATAATACTTAAAAAATTGTTTAAATATAATTAAATTAAAAATATCAATTGGGGTTATTCTAGATGGTTGGGAGGAAGGAATGGAATACTCGTCATAGGAATCATTAAATAAACCATCAAAAATTGAGTGGAGAGCTCTAATAATGTGGTATATCAATCATTACATCTACAATTTAGACTATTTAAAATGACATGCATATTGAAAATATTTTACCATTTTGAACTATGTATACATTTAAAAAATTTATTTATAATAATTTAAAAGTTAATAAAATTAATTAATTTTATTTTGAAGAATACTTTAAAAAATATTTAAATATAACTAAATTTAAGAAAGTCAATTAGGGTTAATCTAGGTGGTTGGGAGGAAGGAATGAAAGACTCAACCACCCAAAATCAATTCCTCCAAGTGACATGATGGATATTGACAATATTGATAATATAGGTATATGCAACTTTGTAATGGTAAAAAAAATAGCAAAGTGTAATAATGCACAATTCAAAATGGTATGTATATTGAAAATATTTTACCATTTTAAATTATATCTATATATATTTAAAAAAATTATTTGTAATAATTTAAAAACTAATAAAATTAATAAATTTTATTTTGAAGCATATTTAAATATAATTAAATTTAATGAAGTCAATTAGAGTTATTCTAGGTGGATGAGACCAAGGAATGGAATACTTGCCATCCAAAATCAATTTTTGCAAGCTACATGATGAGTATTGACAATATTGATAGTATAGGTGTATACAACTTTGTAGTTGTAAAACAATAGTTAAATAGCCCCATTGAAAATTGAGTGTAGAGGTATCACACAGTGATATTTCATCAATAGTTAGTTCTATTTTTAATTTTATTTCTATATAAAAAATATCCAATAATTTATAATATAATATGAACAATATGTAAAATTATTTAACTTGAGAATGCAAAATATTAATAATTTATGTGTATTTCTCATAAGATATATAAAACTTTACTTCACACACACACACACATATAATCAATTTGTTTAAATCTAAATAACATACAAGTAGAAGATTTGATATTTGTTTTTTTTTTCCGGAATTTATTTAATGTTTGATATGTATCTTGATTCCATTGTTGTAAGACATTTATGTTAGTTTGGATTTCTTCTTAAATTTAACCCCTTGCTATATTTTTTAACAAATATAGAAACCAAAATCTTTCTCGTATTTTAATGTTAATATATTTCACTTCTTTATTACCTTCGACCTTCCTTCTTTCGGCATTCCTTTGCACCTCATTTATATAAAATGAAATAACATTCATTTTCATGATACTACCAGAGTCAAGATGAAAATCCCTTTATCTTAGATTGTCATCCCTTACTAATATCCACTCTCATTTCCAAAAAAAATTCCCCACTACCAACCTCCTCTACTTCTTCAATCAATGGCCTCATAACGCTTCTCTACCCCCTTTTTGATCACATGAATCCAATTTTAAATAATCCAAATTAATTGCTTCTTAATCCCAATTAATTGCTTCTTTCTTAAGGTTAAATAAACCATGTCATCATAATCATCCTCATTTTTATTTAAAAATTATTCAACATTCACAATATTCTATATTTTAATATAAATTAATTATTTGTGTATTAGTAATTAGAACAAATGAAAGAAAAATATATCATTTTATTATGATGTATATAAATTTAAATGACATGTATATTGAAATTTTTGTAATATATATATATATATATAAACGTGATATGTAGTAATTTAAAAATTAACAAAATTAATTAATTTTATTTTGAATAATATTTAAAAAATATTTAAATATTATTAAATTGAAGAGAGCTATTTGGGGTTATTATAGATGGTTGTGAAGAAGGAATGGAATCCTTGCCACTCAAATAGATTAGATATATACAACTTTGTAGTTGTAAAAAAATAATTAGAGGCCTAATAGTGTGATATTTCATCAATCATTAGATGGACAATTTAGACTTATTCAAAATGGCATGTATATTGAAAATATTTTACCATTTTGTGTTATATCTATATATTTAAAAAACAGATAATTGTAATAATTTTAAAATTAACAAAATTAATTAATATTATTTTGAACAATATTTTAAAAAATATTTAAAAATAATTAAATTTAAGAAAGTCAATTGGGGATATTCTATGTGGTTAGGAGGAAGGAATGGAATAGTGACCACCCAAAATCAATTCTCTCAAGTGACATAATGCATATTGACAATATTACTAAGTATAGGTAAATACAACTTTGTAGTTGCAAAAAAATAAATAATATTAGTGTGATAATTCAATGTTCAAAGGTTCAATATTTTAAAGTTTATTTCTATCTAGAAGATATGAAAAAAAAATGTAATAGTTTATACAATAATACGAACAATATGTAAAATGATTTTTTAATTGGGGTTATTTTGGGTGATGGGAGGAAAGAACTAAATCTTTCTCTTAGATCAATTCCTGCAAGTGACACAATGGAACTTGACAACTCACAATATTAATAATTACGTCGTAAGACGTTTTTATTTGAAAATAACTTCCCTCTTGCCATCGTGTCATTGCTATGAGTCGTTGGATTCTATGTTAGATGATCCAAACATATTCCATCGTTAGATGATCTGGCCAAGGTAGTTGGAAACATTGAGTTGCCAAGACATTTATAAACATGCGGTTGGAAATATTTAGTTGCCAAGATAGTTAAAACACACCCTATTATTGACTGGTCATCATCCCCATCCCACACAAAAAATTATTTGCTAGGTTAGAGCCTCGTGCAGGAAATTCTCCGGTTCTCTACTTGCTCTCGCCCACAGAGTCCGTGGGCGAAGATGGAGCGAATTGCCAAATCGTTTTTGTTTACCAAAGTAAGCTGCAAATGTTGGAGCTGAAGTTGTTTTTTCTTATTCATCTTGTGTGAGTCTCTGTGCTCTTACGCTCGCTGCGAAGCTGTTCTTCGGTGCTTCTGATTCTCGACACAGGCGATTTTGCTAAAGCGGTTTCAATTCAAACAACCCAATCCAGACACGTCGTTCTTTTTGTTTCCATCTCCAGTTTTGAGGGTGAGAACATGATTGACTGTTATCCCATCTCCACATTGTTGTGAAGTTAGTTTGTTGAGATCATGAGCGTTCTGGAAAGGAAATGCAGAAGGAGCCCAAGTTACTTAAGAATGGTGATATTGGGTTTGTCAAGATGATTCCAAACAAACCCATGGCTGTTGAAACCTTTTCTGAGAATCTTTCATTGGGTAGTTTTGCAGTGAAGGAAATGCAACAAAAGTACGGTGGACATATAGTAGATAGTACCTCACTGAAGTTACGGTTTCATTAAACAATTCCTATAGTGTTTTCATAATGTTATTTAGCATTTACAATCTATACTTATCCATACTCTACGTTCTTTTATAATACGCACACAACTATTACGGTTTCATTAGACAATTCCTATAGTGTTTTTGTGATGTTATTTAGCATTTACAATTCATACTTATCCATAATCTACGTTATTTTATAATACACACACACAACTCTACCAAGTTTTATTATATATATAAATATATATATAAATAATTTATTTTATATATATGTTTTTTGAGTCTACTAATCTCTACTAAACTATGCAAAAATGTGTTGAAGAATGATGAAACGTGTTTTCAGTTTTCATAGATTATCTTCAGTGTTGATATGATCATCAGTGGTAGGTTGTACTGTTTATGCTTTTATGTTAAAAAAATACAGGTTATAATCTTTATATTTATTTTACTGTCTTTATATTTATGTTAGGGAAAATAACTTAAAAATATTTCTTAAATTCTAATATATTTATATTAGGGAAAATAACTTATAAATATTTCTTGAATTTGGAAAATAATAATAATAATAATAATTAATATTTCTATTTAAGATTCTAAATGGTAGATAAGATGAGGAGAAAATAATTTTTTTTTGGGTCAACTACTAAAACAATATTTTATAATTTTAATACATGTCAAATTGGTAATGTTGGTAGTGATGAAAATTTAGCTATGAAATTAAAGTTAACACTAAATATGTTATCATGTAATGGTTTTTTTGAGGTGCAAGTTGATTATTTGATATGCTCATCAATGGTAGGTTATAGTGTTTATGTTTTTATTTCAGAATAAAGTTTTTAGATTTTTTTATTTTTGAAAATATAAAAATAAGGTTTTTAGATTTTTTATTTTTGTTTTATTTTTTAAAATATAAAAATTATTGATAATATATAATTAATAATTTGAGTTAAATATAATTTCAATAATAAAATTAGTAATGTTGGTAGTGATGAAAATTTAGCTATGAAATTAAAGTTAACACTAAATATGTCATCATGTAATTGTTTTTGTGAGGTGCAAGTTGGTTATCTAAATAAAATTTATATGATTATAGATATATTTTCATTATTTAGTATTTAGATGATATGTAAATTACATATTGTAGTAATATAAATTTATAATTAATTTACATGATAAATTTATCTAAATTTAATTTATTAAAAATTATTAATATAATTGTTAGTAAAGGATAATTGATGTGAAGCAATAAATGTTAATGTTAATATTAATGAATTATTGATATTGCAAATCCAATGAATTAAAACTTGATTGGGCCTAATGGTTAAGAGCATCGGGATACATGGAAAATTCCCATGAAAAATTCTTGTCACCTTCTCAAATAAGCATTAATTAGTACTACATGCAATGGCCTTACGACGTTTCCTTTGCAACATGTGGTGCAATTGCTAGTTTATGTGTATTTCTCATATAAGATATATAACATGTTACCTCTCTCTCTCACATATATATGAATGAATAATCAATTTATATAAAACCAAATAACATAGGCTTTCCTGATATTTTATTAATCTGAATTGTATTTATTTTTATTTAAGAATTATTCAACATTCACAATGTTCTATTTTTTAATTAATATATATATATATATATATATATATATATATATAATAGTTTTATTTTCAACAATACTTTAAAAAATATTTAAATTTAAAAAGTTAATTGAAGTTATTCTAAGTGGTTGAGTGAAGAGGTCTACCAATGTGGTATGTCATCAATAGCTACAATTTAGATTATACTATTCAAAATGGCATGTATATTGAAAATATTTTACCATTTTGAATTATATCTATATAAATTAAAAAAAGTTATTAATAATAATTTAAAATTAACAAAATTAATTAATTTTATTTTGAACAATATTTTAAAAAATTAATTCAAATATATCTAATTTTAAGAAAGTCAATTAGGGTTATTCTAGGTGGTTGGGAAGAAGGAACGGAATACTCGTCACCCATCACCCAGAATCAGTTTCTCCAAGTTCCTCCAAGTGACATGATGGATATTGACAATATTGATAGTATAGGTATATATAACTTTGTAGTGGTAAAAAAAGATTAAATAACCCCATCAAAAATTGAAAATTGAGTGCAGAGGTGTATAATGTACTATTCAAAATGATATGTATATTGAAGTTTTTCTTACCATTTTGAATTATATATATATATATATATATATATATATATATATATATATATATATATAAACAAATAGTATTTATAATAATATAAAAATTAATAAAACTAATTAATTTTATTTGAATAATATTTAAAAAAAAAACAATTAAATATAATTAAATTTAAGAAAGTAAATTAGGGTTATTCTAGGTGGATGGGAGGAATAAATGGAATACTCGCCACCTAGAAGTTCATGCAAGTGATAAAATGGTTATTGAAATGGTTATTGAAATTATTGATAGTATAGGTGTATACAACTTTGTAGTTGTGAAATAGTAGTTAAATAGGGCCATTGAAAATTGAGTGTAAGATATAACAATGTGATATTTCATTGTTAGTTAACTATTTTTAATTTTATTTATATCTAAAAAAATATGAAATAATTTATAATATAATATGAACAATATGTAAAATAATTTTTTAATTGAGGTTATTTTGGGTGATTGGAGAAAAGAATAAAATCTCTCTCAAGTTAATCCCATAAGCAACACGATGGAACTTAACAACTTACAATATTAATAATTTATGTGTATTTCTCATAGGAGATATATATCATGTTACCTCATATATATATACATAACAAGGATCTAAATCATATATATATATATATATATATATATATATATATATAGATATATTATTATTATTATTATTATTAATTTTTTTAACTTGAAATAACATGTATATATATAGATATATTATTATTATTATTATTAATTTTTTTAACTTGAAATAACATGCATTTTGCATGATACTAAGTCTAAGATGAAAACAATTTCTATTGGATTGTGAGGCCCTTACATCCCCTTTCATTTCCAAAATATTTTCCCCATTACCAACCTTTTCGACTTGTTTAAGGAGAAAAACTACACTAACCTCAGAAAGCTTCTCTCTCTCCATTTGGTTACAGGAATAAAATTTTAAATAATCCCAATTATTTGCTTCTTTCTTAAGATTGGATAGATCATATTAGTCTTAGTGGATGTTAATCATCATCATCATCATCATCATCATTTTTATTTAAAAATTATTCAACATTCACAATATTCTATTTTTTAAAATAAATTAATTATTTATGTATTAGTAATTAGAAAACAATGAAAGAAAAATATATCATTTTATTATGATGTATATATATCAGCTAGACCAACGCCTCCTACATTTGATGAATTGGCTGGAATTCTTCTTCGAGAAGAAGAGAGAATGAAACATTTTGAACTGGATTCAAATGGTTCTGATTTGGTATTGATTGCAAGAGGAAAAAGATCATTCTGAGGGAGACCATGGGACAGGAACAGAGGTCGTTTTCAAGCAAAACAGAAAGGTATGACACATCTTGATTCTTATTTTAAGAGAAACATTGAATGTGATTATTGTGGAAAACCTGGACATCTAGCTAAATATTTCTATAGAAGAAAGAATCATGAATCAAATCAGAGACATAGAAGGCATAATGGAAATTTCATGAACAAAGACACTTAAGTTACTGATGGATTTAAAAATCTTAAATTGTTTCTTTCTGATGCTACATTGTCTGCTGAAACTGATGATGAGACTGCTTGGTTCATAGATTCTGGTGCATCAGTGCATATGACTTGTAATAAAGAATGGTATGATAAATATTACGAGAAAAATGATGGCACACATATTTACGTAGGTGATAACAGGTCACATAAAGTCCAAGGCTATGGCGTAATAAGTGTGTACTTACCTAATGGAAAAATGAGACAAATTCATGATGTGATGTATTTTCCTGCTATCAAAAAGAATTTGATATCTGTTTCAACTATCACTGATAATAATTTAAAAGTGGAATTTGGTAAATTGGGGTGTATTGTGAAATATGTTCAGGATCACTACAGGGTTGTTTCCATAGGTACCATGGTTGGTGGATTTTATAATTTGGATGTGACAATGAAGCATCATGTTGCATTGACATCCACAGCAACGTCAACAGTAGAGTTATGGCATCACAGGTATGGGCACCTAAATTACAATGATTTATTGTTGTTGCAAAGAAAAACAATGGTTGAAGGTCTTCCTATTATGAAGGGTGAACATTTACCATGTGAAGCTTGTGCACTTGGTAAGCAACATAGAGAGGAGTTTCCCGTTCATACAGAGAAAATGAAATATGATATACTTGAATTGATTCACACTGATGTATGTGGACTTATGCAAACTAGGTTGCTTGGTGGTGCTTCCTACTTTGTTATTTTTGTTGATGATAGATCTAGATATACATGGGTCTATTTCATATGAATAAAAAGTGATGTCTTTGAATATTTTAAAGAATTCAGAACTTTAATTGAAAAGAAAACAGGAAAATACATTAAAATTCTCAGATCAGATCAGGGTGATGAATATAAATCAGGAGCGTTTAACAGCTATTGTAAATCTCATGGGATCCAACAATAGTTTACAGTACCTCATACTCCTCAGCAAAATGGTGTTGTTGGGAGATGTAATAGAACACTGGTGGAGTGTGCTCGCAGTATGCTTCAAGGTAAAAACATTTCTAATGGTTTCTGGGCAGAAGACATTAATACTGCTGTTTATTTGAAGAATCGAAGTCCCACTAAGAAATTAGCTTTTCAAACTCCTTTTGAGATTCTTTATGGTCATAAACCTGATGTTATTCATTTCAGAGTATTTGGATGTACTACCTTTGCACATATTCCTAATAATAACAGAAGAAAGCTTGATGCAAAGTCAATCAAGTGTGTTTTTATTGGGTATTGTACATATCAGAAAGCATATAAATTGTTTGATCCCATTTCACATAAACTGTTTGCAAGTCGAGATGTGGTATTTCATGAGAAGGATGATAAAAGTGATACACTAAATGATGCTTGTCATATATCTAATGATGATCATGTCAAAATTGATGTTTTGGTTAAATACGAATAGGAACAGGTACAGGTACAGGTTCAAGATCATAATGAAAGCAGCATGAGCACATCCAGTAGTATTGATTCATCATGAGAGGAAGATTCACCTCAAAGCAAGAGAATCATGGATGGAACTCCAACAGGTATTGTAGCACCAAGAAGGTCAACCCGACAAACCCAGATTCCCGCAATGTATAGAGATTATGCCCTTATGTCTAATATCATGAATGTTGTAGAACCAGTTGATTATGAACAAGCTAAAGAGCATGAACAATGGAGAAATGCTATGAATGATGAATATGACTCTCTTATGAAAAATCAAACATGGGAATTAGTTGAACTCCCTGAAAACAAAGTTCCAATTGGAAGAAAATGGTTGTATAAATCTAAATTTAAAGCAGATGGTAGCATTGATAAATTTAAGGCGAGATTAGTTGCAAAATAATATGCTCAACAGGAGGGAATGGATTATGAAGATACTTTTGCACCAGTAGCTAAATTGAATACAATTAGAGTACTAATTGCCTTAGCTACAAAACGTAATTGGAATATACATCAATTGGATGTCAAATCCGCTTTTCTGAATGGTGATTTAAAGGAAGAATTTTATCTAGTTCAACCTGAAGGATTTGTTAAACAGAGACAGGAGCATCTAATCTGCAGGCTAATAAAAGCCTTATATGGTTTGAAACAGGCGCCGAGATCATGGTATGTAAAGATGATACCTTCTTCCATCAGAATCGGTTTGTGAAAAAAAAATGATCCTAACCTGTATGTTAAGAAAGATGAAGAAGGAAATGTTGCTTTAATATCTTTATATGTGGATGATCTCATTATCACAGGCAATGCTTACAAGTTAATTGAAGAAATTAAAATTCAGTTGTCTCAGGAATTTGAAATGAAAGATCTGGGTGAATTGCATTACTATTTAGGAATTGAGGTATGGAGAAAGCCTGGTAAAACATTGATCACTGAAAGTAAATACACAAAGGAATTTCTTAAAAAGTTCAATATGAGTGATTTCAAAGCTAATGTCAACTCCCTTAGAACAGAATGCAAAGTTGTACAAAGAAGATGGAACTAAAGAGGCAAATGGAAATTTATATCATCAGTTGGTGGGAAGTCTGAACTATCTTACCACTACTAGACCAGACATTGCATACTCAGTCAGTATCCTTAGTCAGTTTATGGCTAAGCCTTCTGGAAATCACTAGAATGCTGCAAAGAAAGTTCTCTAATACTTAAAAGGAACAATCAATTTAGGTATTATGTATACTGATGAATCTGATGTTGCACTGACAGGTTTTTCTGATTCAGATTGGCCAGGAAATCCTGATGACAGACGATCTACCTCTGGCTATGCATTTCATATAGGATCTGGGGTTGTGTCATGAAGTAGTAAGAATCAACTCACTGTTTCTTTATCATCAACATAATTTGAGTACAAAGCTTTGCCCAATGCCACCTGTGAAGTTTTTTGGTAGCGGAGAATTCTTGCAGATCTCGAAGAGAAGCAAAGTGGTTCAATTTGATTCATGACTCTTTCTTCTATAACAATATTTAGCTAGATGTCCAGGTTTTCCACAATAATCACATTCAATATGTCTCTTAACATAAGAATCAAGATGTGTCATACCTTTCTTCTTTGCTTGAAAACGACCTCTATTCTTGTCCCATGGTCTCCCTCGGAATGATCTTTTTCCTCTTGCAATCAATGCCAAATCAAAACCATTTGAATCCAGTTCAAAATGTTTCATTCTCTATTCTTCTTGAAGAATAATTCCATCTAATTCATCAAATGTAGGAGGCATTGGTCTAGCTGAGAGTGCTGAAAGAAAGAATTTATAGTCTTGGACTAAACCCTTCAAAGAAACAGTTACTAAATTGCTACTAGAAAATTTTTCACCAATGTCACCAAGCTTATCACTTAAGTCTTTAATTCTAGAAATAAAGTTGCTGATGCTTTCATTGGATTCCATTTTGATAGATAGTAGCTTCGTTTTTAAAAATAAAATGCAGTTTGCATTAGTAGTTTCGTACAAACCTTTGAGAGTTTCCCACGTGTGCTTTGAAGATGTACAGTCTCGAATATGAGGAATGATGTTGTCCTTTACAGACATGCGCAATAGCACTTTCGCTTTCATTTCTCACTTATCCCAATCTGGAATCATGGTGTCAATAGTAGGCTTGGGCTCGTCACCTTTGACAATCGTCCAGAGATTGTATGCCTCGAGAACGGTGACCAGTTTAAACTTCCAATTGACGTAGTTTTCGCCATCAAGTTTGGTGGATTCATTTAAATATGAATAAACAAGAGGATTAGCCATTGTTTTCAACAGCAATGACCAGATTCAATTGCAAATGCAAGAAATTAATTCAATGAATTTCGCGGATTTTGAATATTTCCAATGTAATTTTCCCACTGGATAACATTAACATCAAATCCGAAAATCGCTTGTTCCTCTACAAAGAGCTCTTGGAATAGCTTTTCCAAATTCGAGATATCAAATTTGCACAAATCCGCTGTGATTACAAGTGACACAAGAGCAGTAAATTTGTTTTTCTGACATGAAATTTGCATTGTAGAAAATTCACCTTGCTTTGGATTTTCCTAGATCTCTTTGTGGTGATGGCTATGACAGTGGATGTGGTGATAGCTGGCAACATTGTCCCTGCAACTCCAACCCATTGGGCCAAGTACTCATTCTCTAATATTTCCTAGCGGCAGTGAGAGCATTCCTGCAAGTGTGATTGAGAACGTTTCCGTTGATGTTGGCTGCGAATCGGAACAATAAGGTGGGCTTCGTTTATGGCGATTCCCCAGTGAAATTATTGTCTCGCGGTGTCGAAATTGCAGCGGGAACCATCTGCGGTTTCTTGAATCGGAAGGACAACATCACGGTCCCCAATCTAGCACAGCGGTAGCTTTACGCAGGAGCAACGTTCTCTAATCGTTCTCTAAACGATGATGATGATGGCAACGGCTCAGGCTTAGTGTAAAACTTCCAATTGTGCCTCAGCGTGTGCGTGCGGCTCCTCAACGCATCAGATTTTTAGAGATTACACACAGTTCTTTGATTCTTCGATTCGATCCACGACTTTCACGCAAACGACTGCTCTCAACCTACTAAATTTTTTTATCAAATCTTCCTCAAACCACACACGATTATTTCATTGAATGTGCCATACCAGCTTAACACAACAGATGACCAGCGAAAAACCATTCAAACCAACAATGTCATCTCACGCAGCGACAGGCCATACACACCCACTAGCACATGCATAAAATATCCGAATAACCACTCCTATTTCTACATTATTCTAGATTATTCTCACAAATTTAAATGGCATGTATATTGAAAATATTTACCATTTTTAACTATATCTATATATATTTAAAAACGTTATATATAGTAATTTAAAAATTAACAAAATTAATTAATTCTTATTCTGAATAATATTTTAAAAAATATTTAAATTTAATTAAATTTAAGAGAGTCATTTGGGGTTAGTCCAAGTGGCTGGGAGGAAGGAATGGAATGCTGATGGATATGGACAATATTTATAGTCTAGGTATATACAATTTTGTAATTGTAAAAGAAAATTAAATAGGGCCATCTAAAATTGAGTGCAGATGTCTAACTATATGATATTTCATAAATAGTTAAATCAATAATTTTGACTTATTCAATATTTTACTATTTTGAATTATATTTGTTTTTCAAACAAAAATAACTTGATTTATATTGATGTAACAGTGCATATATCAGAAATTTTGAAATAGCCACTCTTCAATGTCCCGTAAATATTAAACATAAATAACAAGGCCAAACAAAAACTAAGAAAAGCATATAACACGGCAACATATCCTTAGCAAATGTAATATAAAAAAAAACCATGATCAACAAAATACTATATTTCCCGAGTTCAACATCACAAACCGAAAGTATCATGGCAGCTTTCACTTTGCCCTGGGCCCTTTCCTACCCGAAATCCAGCCAAGTCATAGAATTATATCTATATATATTTTAAAAAAATTAATTATAATAATTTTATATTAAATAATACTAGCAATTGCACCTAATGTTGCAAAGGAAACGTCACGGCGTAATTAAAATATTATTTAATATAATTAAATTTAAAAAAGTCAATTGGGTTTATTTTAGGTAGTTGGGAGGAAGAAATGATCAAGGACAATCAATTCCCTCAAGCGACATAATGAATATTGACAATATTAATAATATAGTTAAATACAATTTGTAGTTGTAAAAAAATAATTAAATAACCACATTAAAAATTGAATGGAGAGGTCTAAACGTTTTCAACAACTCTTAAATATTTTTAAATTTATTTTTATAAAAAAATACACAATAATAAAAAATATGCAATTATTTATACAATAATATGAACAATATGTAAATGATTTGTTACTTAGAGTTATTTTGGGTGATTAGAAGAAAGAATAAAATCTCTCTCTCAAATCAATACTAGTAAGTCACACAATGCAACTTGACAACTGACAATACTAATTAATTATATATATATATATATATATATATATATATATATATACTATTAATTTATAATAAACTAAATAACATGCATTTTCATGATATTTTGTCAATCTGAATTGTATTTATTTTTATTTAAAAATTAGTCAACATTCATAATATTCTATTTTTTAATATATATTAATTAATTAAGTTATATATATATATATATATATATATATTCAACAATACATGAAAAACTATTTAAATATAATTAAATTAAAAAAAAGGGTCAATTGGAGTTATTCTAGGTGGTTGTGAGGAAGGAATGGAATACTCGTCATAGGAATCATTAAATAGCACCGTCAAAAATTGAGTGCAGAAATATAACAATGTGGTATGTCATCAATAGCTACATCTACTATTTAGACTATTCAAAATGGCATGTATATTTTAATATTTTAATATTTATATAATTTTAAAAAAGTTATTTATAACAATTTAAAAATTAACAAAATTAATTAATTTTTATTTTGAGTGATATTTTAAAAGACAAATTTAAAAATATATAATTTTAAGAAAGTCAATTAGGGTTCTTTTAGGTGGTTGGAAGAAATGAATGAAATACTCTTCACCCATAATCAGTTCCTCCAAGTGACATGATGAATATTTACAATATTAATAGTATAGGTATATACAACTTTGTACTGTTAAAAAAACTAAATTAAATAGCCCCATCTAAAATTGAGTGCATAGGTGTATACTATACTATTCAAAATGATATGTATATTGAAAATATTTTATCCTTTTGAATTATATATATATATATATATATATATATATATATATATATATATATATATATATATATATATATATATATATATATATATATATATATATATACATATATACACGTTATTTTTAATAATTTAAAATTTAATAAAATTAATTAATTTTATTTGGAACAATATTTTAAAAAATAATTAAATTTAAGAAAGTCAATTAAGGTTTTTCTAGGTGGATGGGAGGAAGGAATGGAATACTCACCACCGAGAATCAATTATTGCAAGTAACATGATGGTTATTGACAATATTGATCGGATAAGTGTATACAACTTTATAGTTGTAAAATAATAGTTAAATAGTGCCATTGGAAATTGAGTGTAGAGGTATAACAGTGTGATATTTCATTATCAGTTACTATTTTTTATTTTATTTATATCTAAAAAAATATGCAATCATTTATAATATAATATGAAAAATATGTAATATAATTTTTTAATTGAGGTTACTTTGGGTGATTGGAGGAAAGAATAAATCTCTACCTCTGAGTGTAGAGGTATAACAGTGTGATATTTCATTATCAATTAACTATTTTTTATTTTATTTATATCTAAAAATATATGCAATCATTTATAATATAATATGAAAAATATGTAATATAGTTTGTTAATTAAGGTTACTTTGGGTGATTGGAGGAAAGAATAAATCTCTACCTCTCAGGTCAATTCAATAAGTAACACTATGGAACTTAACAAACTACAATATTAGTATTTCTCATATGAGATATATAGCATGTTACCTCTCATATATATACATATAAAGATCCATATATATATATATATATAGACTTCCTAAGCTAGCTTTAAATTCCAGCCAAAACCACCTAAGACTTCAATGAGGTTGGTATAAAGACACCAGGGCTTGGTTAAACCATTGGGATATCTACGAGAATGTTGCATTACAAAAAATTAATAACATTAAATTTTTTTTTACTTCTAAGTTCAAAGAAAAAATGTGGTGTGAGAAAGATCTAGCAGTTAAAAGAAAATTAAGATATTATAAGGAGGTCATCAACTCCACCCTAGAAGATCAAAAGTATCTCTCTTTCTTAACTAGCTCAAAGAAAAAAATTAATATAGCCAAGATTAGAACAAACTCTCATGAGCTTCGTACTCTCATGAGCTTCGTAGTGAAACAGGTCGTTGGATAGTTCCTAAAACACCATGGATGGAAAGGATCTACCATCTCTGTGAGAATATGAACATCGAGAATGAAAATCACTTCCTCTTAAAGTGCCTTGCCTACAACCACATTAGAGCTCAAATTCATAATCTTTGTTGCAATACTGACATTCCTAGCCTTTTAAGATGTCAAAATTACACTGAGCTGGGGAGGCTTCTCTCCAAGCTTTTTGAGCATAAGAATAAAATCTTAAATTAAACTAAATAAATCTTTTCTTTAGGTCCGATAGATTGGTCTTAGTAGACTTTAACCACGATCATCATATATATATCGAAATAACATAGATTTTCATGGTATTAAATTTAAGATAAAAAATAATTTTTATTGGATTGTGGAATCCATATGTTTTCTCTCATTTCCAAAATTTGATCACAGGAATAAAATTTTAAATAATCTCAATTAATTACTTCTTTCTTTATGTTGGATAGACCATATTAGTCATAGTGGATGTTAATCATCAACATCATCATTTTTATTTAAAAATTATTCAACATTCACAATATTATATTTAAAATAAATTAATTATTTATGTATTAATAATTAGAAAAAAATGAAAGAAAAATATATCATTTTACTATGATGCATATAAGTTTAAATGGAAAGTATGTTGAAGATATTTTATCATTTTGAATTATATCTATATATATTTAAAAAAATTATGTATAGTAATTTAAAAATCAACAAAATTAACCAATTTTATTTTGAATAATAATTTAAAAAATATTTAAATATACTTGAATTTAAGAGAGTTATTTGGGGTTAGTTGAGGTGGATGCGAGGAATGAATGGAATAATCGTCACCCAAAATTGAGTGCAGAGGTCTGATAATGTTATATTTCATCAACCATTATATCGATAATTTTTACTTATTCAATATTTTACCATTTTGAATTTTATATATATATATATATATATATATATATATATATATATATATATGTTAATTATAATAATTTTAAAATTAATAAAATTAATTAGTATTTTTTTAACAATATTTTAATTTTTTTAAAATTAAATTAAATTCAAAAAATTCAATTGTGTTTATTCTAGGTAGTTGGGAGGAAGGAATTGCCATAATCAATTTCCTCAAGTAATCTGATGGACATTCACAATATTAATACTATAAGTAAATACAACTTTGTAGTTGTAAAAAATAACTAGCAATTGCGCCATCACCAGATGTTGCAAAGGAAACCCCGTCGGATTCTTAAATAGATCCAATAGTTGCTAAGCAAGATATCTGTAGTGATTTTGGTCAATTTTAGTAAAGTAAGGAAAAAATATTGTGCCTTGTCCCAATTTTTATTTGTAATTAAAATCAAAGTTATAGAAAAAATAATGTTCAATCTGCAATAATTTTCTCTCCAAATGCAAGATACATAAAACAATTCTTTTAAAAAACTATTGACAACTGAATCACTTGGTAAACTAGGATTTAGAAGCACTATAACCATGTTGATGACACCAAACAATGCTATGTATAATTAATAGAAATGTGCTGCTAAGTACAAAATTGTATGTCAAATAACTGATCTAGGAAGACTGTGATAACCAGAAAAGTGACACAACTATGTCAAATGGACTAAGTTTCCAATTCGAATCATTATTTAAAAAGAAACATTGCACAAAGGAGCATAGTCGAAAAAGAGCATAAATAACTATCAAATCTGATCATATAGAGAACACCACATAATTCTGGACACGTGATCTTATTAACAGTTGGAAATCTAAATTTCATTTTAGTCTAAAATATATACTATTAGCTCTAAACATATTTAACAACAGAAGAAAATTGCAATGTATAATACATGTGAAGACAATGCCTAAAGAAAAAATAAAATACAAGTTAAAATCTCAAAATCTCCGCAAGAAAGAGAACAAGGGTTACTTCCCCTTAATCCCCCTCCTCTCTCCTAGCTTCTTGAGATGAGGTTCCCATGAGACCACGATTAGAAAACGGCTACTAGATGTAGCATCTGAGAGAGCTAAAAAGATAAATTCAAAAAAATAGCAACCTACTTCAAAATTTCTCAATGTTGAATAACCTGAGATGAAGTTGTTATCAAAATGAAAGATTCCCCAAAACAGGAACAATGATACTTATTCCATCATTCCTCAATGAACCATACAACCATAGGCTTTAAATCTGGCCACTCCTTTCATCCATTTTGAGGGTTGGCATTGTTTGAAATTTTAGCCATGTGCTTAACAAAGTCATACAAATAAAACATAGCATATTTTTCTTGCGTTTGTTGAAGAGACAATTTTTTGTTTTGAAAACATTGATCTGTATTTTCTCCATAGGATTACAGATCGCCAAATATGGGGAATGTATGAGTGTTGTGGATGGGTTTAAGACTACTAACTTGTATTTTACACAATTAAAATCGCTACTGTTAACACAGTCTGAGCATAGCTTAAAATATATAGCAAACTATGTTACATATTTGAAATATTAAGTGAAAAATCAACAATCACCGAAGACTATAAAGACCCAAATCAAATGCTCAATAATGTTAAAACCAGAGAAAGAAACCCTTTCTGGTTGTATTAAAAAAACTACAAGCTGATTTTAATAGAGAAATGAAACCTATACAAAGGTCTCCACATGAGATTACAGCTTTGTGCCATCATTGTGGTAGAAAAGTATTTTGTTTGGTTACTACTTGCTATGTTTGTGTCCCACTATGACAATAGACTTCTCTTGCCTCTGTTATGTACTACCGACTACAACCTCCTTTCTCCCTTCTTTTCCTTTTTGGTTCTTGTGTATTTAATGAAACTATGGAGGTAGTTAGGGTTTAGGTAATTATCACTCATTATTAGGTAAAATTGCCTTAATATTATGAATTGTAATGGTTTGATGTCATTTCTTAATATTCTTGATTTCAAATGGTTTGAAGTGTTTTATAGTCAGATTTAGTGTATTTAATATTTCGTAATAAAGAACAGAAACTTGCCTTATTTGGACACATAAAGAAGCAAGAAAATGAAATAGCATGAATTATAGAGAGAGTCAATGAACCTTCTAGTAGGAGAGGTGTCTTTGCAAGGAGATTCGAATGACCTTCTGGTAGGAGAGGCATCTTTGCAAAGCCTGGACAGAAAATAGTCACTCGAATATTGAAAGGTAACAACTCAAACCTTAGGCACTCGACTAGTCCTTTAAGGGCATGTTTAGTGGATGTGTATATGCCACAACCATAGCATGGATGCTGCATTTTTATATTACTCCAAATGTATAACTCAAATTGTTAGCTTTTCACGCAACCTCAGCTGATTTTGGAATCATGTTATTTTATCATCCATTCAGATTAAATTTGGGGAAAAAATTCCTTTGGAAAGATTATTTAATCAAACTTTAAAGAGTTTAGAGTCTACACTGTAAATCTCTTAACAAACTATTATGAACTTTGGATTCAGATCCGTTTCTTGATTATTTGATGATTACTTACCATAGAATCCAGTGATCCCATGACAACAATGGTTGTCGGATTTGACTTGCTGCTCCATTGTTTCATCAAGGGAAACGAAGAATGAATGGTGTAGACTACCCCACTAAGATTAGTGCGGATGACGGAATCCACATCTGTAATGTTGATTTCATCTATGTATCCTATTCTAGCTATTCTTGCATTGCATATAACAATGTCAAAGGGTCGCCACTCATAACACTCCTTTATAGCTGTAGAAATGGATTCATAGTCCCCCATATCTGCAACCTTCACCACAAAGCTCAGATCATTCCACATAATTTTATGAATAAACCCCCTGGGATAGAAGATCTAGATAGAAATAATGTGATCTAGCATTCATTAAAAGTTGTGGAGGAATTTATGCAAAGAACTCAACATTTGTCCAATATTTATCTAGAGAGAATGTGATTAGAGGTTTTTCAACGAACAATTCAATGAAAAAGATGTACAGAAATTTAGGTAAAGAAAACTACCTTTGTGCAAAATTTAACCAGAAAGAATGTGATCAAGAGATTTTTAAACCAAAAATATCTACATAAATTTATGTAAAGAACCCTACCTTTGCGCAAACTTTATCTAAAGAATATTTCCCCTGTTGAGCAATGTTTGTAGTGGTGTCATCTATTTGAGAAGAACTGTTAGAGATGAGGGTGATGTACCCTACCTCTTTGAGAACCTCCATTGCAATAGCAAGGTCGATGCCCCTTGATCCTCCGGTTATCACAACGTGTTTTTCTTTTGAACTCGGCATCCTCTGGCCTGCCTTCTTCCCAAAGATCATGAAACATATAATACTGATAAGTATATAAATCACAGACTCCAAATAATAGAGCAGGGCAGGCGGGGATGATGACTAATATTATTGTTATAAGGAACTCCCACAATTTGAATCTATGGCTGATCATGATCCAATCATCTAAAAAATGATCTAATGGCACAAATTATGACAGAAAGGCAGCTAGGAGAGTTGTTTTCAAATAAAGACGCCTTACGGTGTAAAAATGTATGGAGAGGTGGATTTCATCACTTCAACAATAGTAAAAATAAGTCTATTAAGAAAACAAATCCAACACTGAGAGAGATTCGGTAGCATTTATGAAATTGGCAAACATGTCTTGTTCTTTGGTGTTGGCTACCGAGCATAGCTTTCTTGATCTTGAGTAGAAGAAATGAATTTGTATTTAGCTTATATTACATTAACCATGAAATTTCCAACATTTGTAGAGATGACTGTGAGTAAGTTTGAAATCATATAATATGAAATTTTTTTATGATTATAAAGTAAAAAACATGTAAGATTTTTTACATACAATTACGTAATTAAAGATATGTATATAGTTTTTTTTTAAGGGAAGAAATTTTATATTCATTAACAAAAAAAATCAGAAAAGTATGTATGTAGGTACAAATTGTTATGTAGTTACAAACTATTACAATTAGTTAATTAAAGGTAAATTTGGTTTTATTTAAGAAATCAGAATTATGAAAATTCATCATTATTGCTCAAGATAAATCATGTGTAATTTGTAAACTAAAAAAATATCACATATTCTAAAAAAATTCATTATTAATTTAATTTTTTATATATTAAGAAACTCTACTTATGAATAATAAAACATATGTAACATCAATTATATTAACAAAAAAAACTATGTATTTTTAAAATAATAAAATAGTTGTAACAAAAATAATATAAAACAAGAAAAACTATGTATATTTGGACGTATAAAAATTTAAATGCATTTTATTAGGTAAAATTTTAAAAGAATAATGGTTATAAACATTTAAAAATAAACTACATTCCACATGAATACCATGTGTCAATACCATGGGCTGTTTTTATAGTTTATAATTATTTTATTTTATTATTTTTATTTTTTATTGTATTTAAACCTTGTTAAAATGTTCATAATGGTTATAAATATTTAAAAATAAACTACATTCCACATGAATACCATGGGTCAATACCATGGGCTATTTTTATAGTTTATAATTATTTTTTTTTTATTTTTTTTATTGTATTTTAACCTTGTTAAAATGTTCATTACATTATGTCAATCTTTTTATTTAATTTACTTTTATTTTTATTTTTGTGTAATTTGACACAGTCAAAATGTTAAACATAACATTACACCATTTCTATCATACTTTGTTTATTAAAAAGAAAGAAACTAACATTATAAAAAACAAATACAAAACTATTTACTTGATCTAATGGCCTAAAACATTTCAATCATCTAACATCTTGGACACATGGGCAACTAGGGGAGTTGTTTTCAAATAAGGAGTTAGGGGAGTTGTTTTCAAATAAGAACGCCTTACAGCGTAATTAAATATCCCATCAAAAATTGAGTGTAGATGTCTAAAATTTTTCAGCAACAGTTATTTTTAAAGTTATTTTTATCTAAAAGAAATATATAATAATAAAAAATATACATAAAAAATTATATAATAATATGAACAATATGTAAATGATTTGTTAATTGGGGTTATTTTGGGTGATTGAAAGAAAGAATGAAATCTCTCAAATCAATGTCGGTAAGTGACACAATGGAACTTGACAACTGACAATATTAATAATTTATGTGTATTTCTCATATGAAATATATAACATTTTACCATATATATATATATATATATATATATATATATATGTAAGAGATACATTATAAAACTAAATAAGATACATTATAATGATATTTTACCAATTTAAATTGTATTTATTTTTATTTAAAAATTATTCAACGTTCACAATATTCTATTTTTTAATATATATATATATATATATATATATATATATATATATATATATATATATATCAACAATACTTTCAAAACTATTTAAATATAATTAAATTTGAAAAGTCAATTAGGGTTATTCTAAGTGATTGGGAGGAAGGAATGGAATACTCCCCATAGGAATCATTAAATAGCGACATCAAAAATTGAGTGTCTAACAACGTGGTATGTCATCAATTCAAAATGGCATGTATATTGAAAATATTTTACCATTTTGCATTATATCTATATACATTTAAAAAAAAATTTGTTTATAAAAATTTAAAAATTAACAAAATAAATTAATAAATTAACATGATAGATATTCAAAATATTGATAGTATAGGTATATACAACTTTGTAGTGGTAAAAAAAGATTAAATAGCCCCATCTAAAATTGAAAATTGAATGCACATGTGTATAATGTACTATTCAAAATGATATGTATATGGAAAATATTTTACCATTTTGAAATATATATATATATATATATATTATATATATATATATATATAAAGTTATTTGAAAGTGACATGATGGTTATTGACAATTGATAGGCTATGGAAATTAAATAAAACTTTGTAGTTGTAAAATAATAGTTAAATAGCACCATTGAAAATTGATTGTAGTGGTATAATAGTGTGATATTTTATCATTAATTAATTATTTTAATTTTATTTCTATCTAAAAAATATGCAATAATTTAAAATATAATATGAGCAATGTGAAATAATTTTTTAATTAGAGGTTATTTTGGGTGATTGGAGGAAATAATAAAAAATCTCTCAAAGTTCAATTAAGGGAACTTGAAAACACAAATATTAATTATTTGTGTATTTCTCATATGAGATATATATAGAATGTTACCTTACTCTATATATATATATATATATATATATATATATATATATATATATATATATATATATATATATATATATAATTTTTAAAATTGAAATAACATACATTTTTCATGATATTAAGTAGAAGATGAAAATCACTTTCTATTGGATTGTCAGGCCCTTACATCCGCTCTCATTTCCAAAATATTTTCCCCACTACCAACTTTCTAGACTTGTTTAATGAGCAAAACTACAGTCACCTCATATTGCTTCTCTCTCTCCTTTTGATCACAGGAATAAAATCTTAAATAATCCCAATTAATTGCTTCTTTATTAAGATTGAATATACCATATTAGTCTTAGTGGATGTTAATCATCATCATCGTCATTTTTATTTAAAAATTATTCAACATTCAAACTATTATATTTTTTAATATAAATTAATTATTTATGTATTAGAAATTAGAAAAAAGAAAGATATATATATATATATATATATATATATATATATATATATATATATATATATATATATATATATATATATATATATATATATATATATATATATATATATATATATATATATATATATAATTTTATTATGATGTATATAAATTTAAATGGCATGATATTGAAAACATTTTATTATTTTGAATTATATCTATAGAAATATAAAAATTAAAATAATTAATTTTAAAAAATATTTAAATATAATTGAATTTAAGAGAGTCATTTGGGGTTAGTCGAGGTGGTTAGAGGAATCCAAAATCAATTTTGCAAGTGACATAATGAATATGGACAATATTGATAGTCTAGGTATAAAAAAGTAATTAAATAGAGCCATAAAAAATTGAGTGTAGAGGTCTAACAATGTGATATAGACAATATTGATAATCTAGATATATACAATTTTATAGTTGTAAAAAAGGTAATTAAATAGATCCATCAAAAATTGAGTGCAGAGGTCTAACAATGTGATATTGCATCCATCGTTTAGACTTATATCTTTATATATATCTTTATTAAACCATTTTGAATTATATCTTTATATATTTTAAAAAAATAACTATAATAATTTTAAAATTAACAAAATTAATTAATATTATTTTGAATAATATTTTTAAAAAATATTTAAATATAATTAAATTTAAGAAATTCAATGGGATTTATTCTAGGTGGTTGGGAGGAAGGAATGGCCACCCAGAATCAATTCCCTCAAGTGACAATATTAATAGTATAGGTAAATACAACTTTGTAGTTGTAAAAAAATGATCAAATAACCCCATAGAAAATTGAGTGCAAAGGTCTAAAAGTATTCAGCAATAGTTGAATATTTTTAAGTTTAATTTTATCAAAAAAATATACAATAATAAAGAATATGTAATACTTTATACAATATGTAAATGATTTGTTAATTGGGATTGTTTTGGGCCATTGAAGGAAAGAATGAAATCTCTCTCAGATCAATGCTGCTAAATGACAAAATGGAACTTGACAACTCAAAATATTAATAATTTATGTGTATTTCTCATATGAGATATATAACATGTTACTTCTTTTATATATATATATATATATAACATACATTTTCATAATATTTTATCAATATGAATTGTATTTATTTTTATTTAAAAATTATTCAACATTCACACTATTCTATTTTTTAATATATATTAATTAAATATATATATATATATGTGTATAATAATTTAAAAAGAAAAATAATATTTTATTTTCAACAATACTTAACAAATTATTTAAATATAATTAAATTAAAAAAAATCAATTGAGGTTATTTTAGGTGGTTGGGAAGAAGGAATGGAATACTCGTCATAGGAATCATTAAATAAAGCCATCAAAAATTGAGTGGAGAGGTCTAACAATATGGTATGTCATCAATAGTTACATCTACAATTTAGACTATTCAAAATGGCATGTATGTAGAAAATATTTTACCATTTTGACCTATATATGTATATATTTAAAAAAATTATTTATAATAATTTAAAATTGTAAAATCTCTTTCGGTAATAATCACATATAATGGAACGTTGTCGACGCGTTTTGAACCAACCAGTGTGGTTCATCATCAGGACTAAGTGAGAGATCAGATCAAATCAATAAGCTTAAATAGATGTAGAGATGTTTAAACTAGCCGTTTTCTAAACGGCTAGTTTGACTTTTTAATAATTTAAAATGTTTTTTAATAAGTAACGGCTAGTTCCCTCCTACTATTAAACCAATTAATAAATTTATTCGTTTAGTTAATAAATTAGTAAACTTATTAGTTATAAATTTAAAAAAAAAAATTAAAGTGAGAGATTAAATCTATATATATATATATATATATATTAATATAATAACAATAACAATAATAATAATAATAATAATAATAAATAAATAAATATAAATATAAATAAATATAATAATAATAATAAAATTTAAATAAAATATAAATATAAAAATAAATATAAATATAGCAAAATAAAAATACAAAAAAATAAAAAGAAAAAAATAAAAAAATAAATAAAATAAAATATCAAATTTTCAAACTTTCAAAAAATAAAAAATAGATAAATAATAAAAAATAAAAAATAAAAATAAATAAAAATAAATAAAAAATAAATAAAAATAAATAGATAAATAAATAAATAAATAAAATCAAATACAAATAAAATCAAATAAAAAATAAAATAAAATAAAATAAAATAAAATCAAATAAATAAAATAAAAATATAAATATAAAAAATATATAATAAAAGAAAAAAGAAAAATAAAAAATAAATAAATAAATGAAATAAAAATAAAATTAAAAAAATATAAATAAATAAATAAATATAAATAAAATAATTAATTAATTAATTATTAAAAAAAAAAAAATCAGGGACATAAGGCAGGTATCCAACACCTGCTCATGTTCCAACCATCATCTCTGTTGAGATTAAGGGGTCTTTTTTCGATTTCTAAGGCCTCTCTTAACTTACGATGATGGAAATGGTCAATCCTAGCAATGACCTTCGCCTCTTCAATGCAAATATGATGGTTAGTATTTTCTGCATGTTCAGCTAGGGCAGACGAGCGGCATCTTCCATGCCCTAGCTGAACATGCAGAAAAGACTAACCATCATATTTGCATTGAAGAGGTGAAGGTCATTGCTAGGATTGACAATTTCCATCATCATAAGTTAAGAGAGGCCTTAGAAATCGAAAAAAGACCCCTTAATCTCAACAGAGATGATGGTTGGAACATCAGTCCTTGATTTTTCTTTTTAATTAATTAATTAATTAATTATTTTATTTATATTTTTTTAATTTTAATTTTATTTTCATTTATTTATTTATTTTTATTATATATTTTTTATATTTATATTTATATTTTATTTTATTTTATTTTATTTTTTATTTGATTTTATTTGATTTGATTTATTTATTTATCTATTTATTTATTTATTTATTTTTATTTTATTTTATTTTTTATTTTTTATTATTTATCCATTTTTTATTTTTTTGAAAGTCTGATATTTTATTATTTTTATTTATTTTTATTTTTATTTTTATTTTTATTTTATTCTATTATTATTGTATTTTTATTTTGATATATTTATTTTAATATTTATATTTTATTTATATTTATATTTATATTTATTTATTTATTTCTTATTATTTTTCTTTTTCTTTTTTTAATTTTTTTAATTTTTATTTTTAACCTTTCACTTTAATTTAAAAAAAAAAAATTATAAATAATAAGTTTGCTAAATAATTATAACTAATAAGTTTACTAATTTATGAACTAAACGAATAAATTTATTAATTGGTTTAATAGTAGGAGGGAACTAGCCGTTACTTATTAAAAAAAAATTTAAATTATAAAAAAGTCAAACTAGCCGTTTAGAAAACGGCTAGTTTAAACATCTCTACATCTATTTAAGCTTATTGATTTGATCTGATCTCTCACCTAGTCCTGATGATGAACCACACTGGTTGGTTCGAAACGTGTCGACAACGTTCCATTATATGTGATTATTACCGAAAGATATTTTACAATTTTATATGGATCACAGAAGCATAGATTCTAAAAATAATTTAAAAGTTAATAAAATCAATTAATTTTATTTTGAACAATACTTTAAAAAATATTTAAATATAATTAAATTTAAGAAAGTCAATTAGGGTTATTCTAGGTGGTTGGGAGGAAGGAATGGAATACTGAGCCACCCAATATCAATTCCTCCAAGTAACATGATGGATATTGCCAATATTGATAATATAGGTATATACAACTTTGTAATGGTAAAAAAAAATAACGTGTAACAATGCACTATTCAAGATGGCATGTACATTGAAAATTTTTTACCATATTGAAAATATTCTATCATTTAAAAGGTATATATTAATTTAAAATTTAACAAAATTACTTAATTTTATTTTGAATATTATTTAAAAAAATATTTAAATTTAATTAAATTTAAGAGAGTCATCTAGGGTTATTAGAAGTGGTTGAGAGGAAGGAATAGAATACTTGCCACGTAAAATCAAAATTTTGCAAGTAACATGATGGATATTTGCAATATTGATAGTCTAGGTATATAAAAATTTATAATTGTAAAAAGATAATTAAATAGTGCCATCTAAAATTGATGATATTTCATCGATGGTTACATCGACAATTTAGACTTGTTCAAAATGGCATGCATATTGAAAATATTTTACCATTTTGAATTATATATTTATATATTTAAAAAAAAGGTTAATTATAATAATTTTAAAATTAACAAAATTAATTAATATTATTTTGAACAATATTTAAAAAAATAATTAAATTTAAGAAAGTCAATTGGGGTTATTCTATGTGGCTGGGAAAAAGGAATGACCACATTGAATAGCCCCATGGAATTCAACAACCACTCAATATTTTTAAGTTTATTTGATCTCAATAGACTTAACCCTCATCATTATCATAACATATTACCTCATATATATATATGTGTGTGTGTGTGTGAACTATTAATTTGTATAAAACTAAATAACAAACATTTTCATGATATTTAATCAATCTGAATTGTATTTATTTTTATTTAAAAAATATTCAATATTTACAATATTCTACTTTTTAATATATATATACACATATATATGGCATGAGTATTGAAAATATTTTACTATTTTGAATTATATTTACATATATTTAAAAATTTTGTTTATAATAATTTTAAAATTAACAAAATTAATTAATTTTATTTTCAACAGTATTTTAAAAAATATTAAAATATAATTAAATTTAAAAATTTAATTGGGGTTATTCTAGATGGTTTAGATGAAAGAATGAAATGTTGGCTACAATCCCATAATCAATTAAGTGAAAAAATGGATATTGATGATATTGATAGTATAGGGATATACAAATTTGTAATTGTAAAAAATAATTAAATAACTCCATCTAAAATTGAGTGTAAGTGTGATATGTCATCCATATATTGAAAATATTATACCATTTTTAATTTTATATATATATATATATATATATATATATATATAGAGAGAGAGAGAGAGAAAATTAATTAATTTTATTTTAAACAAAATTTAAAAGATATTTAAATATAATTAAATTTAAGAAAGTTGTGACAACGACATTTAGTATTAACTAGTTGTTAACTAGTTAAATGACATTTTATTATTTTAAAAAGAAAAGACTGAGACACTCAATTTTTTTTCTGGAAAAGTTTATTTTTCTTTATTGTTATTGTGAAAAAAAAAAATTAGTTATGGAAAGTGGTTCCATAAAAAGTAAAAAAAAAGGTTGATCGTAAATGTTTTCCAAGAATTGAAAGGTGGTTGGACAGTTTGAACAATTACTTGCTCCTTTGGGGATAAGAGACTCATCCCAGTGAGGAATGGGGGTTTTGTTCAGAGACTAAGGAGGAGAGTGGAAAAGTTTCCTGAGCTAGTAGAGACCAGTGGAAATCTCTCAGAAATCCTGAAATTTTTTGGTACTGACTAGACTTAGGGTCCTCAGGTCACAACAGAAAATTACTGTCCACCTGTACCTCTTAAGGAGTGGAGCACGGTGGAAAGAGGAGGACGTAATAGCCTCTCTTGAAGGTTGGGAGGAACATCATCAGCAGAATTTACTTTTAGATAAGTTTCTGATTATTTTTGGTACCTGGAATCACGAGAACAATACTACAAGATTTGTACACAAGCGTGTGTTATCTATTTATTTATTTATAAGATGTGTTATGAATGGTATAATGATGGAAATGAGAAGGTTTTGAAATTTAGTAGAGAACTCTGTAAGTTAAATCCTGAGAATTAATAAATTATCTGTAACATACACCAATTAGTCCACATGGAAATGTAAGGAGTTAAATTTTTTTTTATACAAGTTACTCACGGGTAACTATCCATTTACTCTTAAATATTCCTTACTCATCATTACATAGAGTGTTCACCAGTTCATAGTGTAACTTTAGAATAAGAATAGTAAGCTCCTTAATCATTAACAACTTCCATTACAATATATTAACATAATACTGTATGATGTAACCTTCCACTCATTTCATTATTTATGTAGTCATCACATACTTGGCATTACGAAACTTCACAACAAGAAAGGAAATCAATATCATCATCTTGACACAATAATCAATCACATCATTGGACACCAATATACCCTGGAAACCCCGTAGGGTGAAAACCAACAAACATTTAATTTTATTATTAAACGCTCGTGAGGGTGATCAGCCCTCACTCAATGGCTTATAAGGGAGACCATCCCTTAACCATCATTTATAAATCTTAAAAGGAAATATACAAATATCTAGCTTAAAGCCAGTACAATAAATACGATACCATTTACCCTCTGGTCTTCATATCTTCATATCTTGATGGCATGGATGTACCTACGATGGTCCATCGTACACTGGATCATCTGATAGTTCGTACTCATCTGCATGAACCATAATCATTTACCTGCCACCAGGTTAAGCATAATATTTCCTTTATACATATCAACATCATACACTGCTAATGTTACCTTCAACATACATTGATGTCAAGATTCATAAAGTATAATAAATCATTTCACATATCTATACTATAGTAGTTTCTCCATCTACTCATGTATATTCATGACATGCAAGTAAAGTACCTTGACATTCTCCCTTTAACAACACATACCTCATATGTGCTGGTTATAAGTCATCACATTAACTAATGTTTCCGTCGCATAAGCACTGCAAGACAATAGCTACATCTCCCCAGCATACATTTAAAATAAACTAATACTTAGTTATGATACTCGTGCATGAAATTTACATAATTTAATCAAAATAGCTAACCCTTGAGCTATTACTTTTAGTACATGGAGTGCAATCTAACATATCAAATGTTGCTCCCATGCATGCAAAGGCATATAGATTCCAAAAGAGTCTCCAACGTAGCTTCCTTCATGAATTTCCCAAAGGAAATCTCAATGCTAGTGAGCATGTAAACATATGTTTTCTTTTTGTAAAACTATGCAATTAAGAATATAAATACATGTCTTCTTTTTCAAAGATTATACTAAACAATAATTTCCGATATAGTTTAACACAAAATGCTATCTTTCCCACATACAAATATGTATATTCTTTCCAATGAGAGTTAATACATATATTGCATGCCTATGCATGATCTTCTTCCAAAAGGAATTAACATCATAATCATGATAATAAAAAAGTAATCAGACAATTTATTCATCTAAGAAATGTAATTATCCGTGGATTCATTAAATAACTGATCTTTACCAACACCATGGTAATTTATTCATGGATTTATGAAATAACTATTATTTACAAACATGGTTAATGTATACATTCACAAAACTCTTCAAGAATATTAATGTGAGAAACTCTTTTATTTTCTTCTTCGCTACACATGAAAATATTTCAAGATTTACCATCTTTAATCTATATTCATTTTCAAGAAAAGAACTTGGATTTCTTATCCTTTAACACACCGGTACGAAATCATTTTAGAATAAAACAAGCATCCTATATTTTCTTAAATAAGATGCATATATATATATATATATATATATATATATATATAATATATATATATATATATATATATATATATATATATATAAAGACAAGCAAATTTACTTGTTTATATTAAGTAATATTTGCAAAAGCTCACATGGTTTCTTCTCTGCAAAACTAGCATAGTAAATTTGTCTTTTACCATGATATATCTCTAAGAATAATATATTTCTAAGAGTTTAAAATAATAACAATATTTTCAAAAAGTTATGTTGTAAGCCTGTCTTTTACCATATTATATAACTAAGACAAAATGTGACTATTTGCGTATAATAATTCATATGAAATATTTCTTTTTCTTTCCAGAAAATGAGTAAAAGATTCGAAAGCATACTATATTTTTTAAGAGAAAAACCATTCATAAGTTTCTTCCTCCAAAGAAAAATGCATGGTTACTTATCTTGATATTTATAAACCATTCTTGAACTTCTCACGTCAACTCTTATAATGGAAAATGTCGAAAGCTCCTCCACTTAATCATAACCTTTCCGAAAGGAAGGTGATAAAGCCTTACTCGCCCAACCCAAAATGTATTCCTCTTTCCTTTTTGGGCATGGTGAGGGTTCTTTAAAAGCTGACAGAAATCCAATGGCTCCTTTTTAACTTTCAAGATGATCTAATATACTTTTACTTTCGCGCATGCAGAGGTTCTTTGAAAGATCAAAGATTATCCAACACATGTTCTTTAAAAACTGACACACCTCATCCAATGGCTCCTTTTCACTCCATGTTTCTTCTGCTTTAGAAATCAAACAAAATCTTGAGAGGTCATGAATTTCGGTAGCGAATAAATTTTACAAGATTTTCCAGCGTTTATTCGATCTGAGGCTTCCCCCTAGGTCTGATCCAAAAGCTTCTATTGTAACGCTCCCACGGTGGTTATAACCATCTAAAAACCCAACTAATTCTTTATTACAACTGATTTCAACGATTTACACGCATGTTACATTATCTGTAGAAAGAAATATTGTTGCAATGCAAGGAAAACTACTAATGCTCAACCTAGAATATAGTAATGAAGTGTGTTATTCTGTTGCATTAAGCCATAGTTACCCTTACATAAGTTGGAAAAGAATATAAACATGAATTTTAATGTGAGGGAAATCTATATGGACCACAATTACAAACTGTAGCATTCCAAATTATTTAGTAGAGAAATGAAGCCATGCTGGTTCGGTCCAAACCCTTGAGGAGCTAACTATCGATTATGGGTATGAGGAACTTCTCAACCCAGAATTCGTCATTGCTCGAGCCTAACTATACAAGGACAAGGAAATAGGTGGTCTAGTCACCAAAGCTTAGAAAAGATCGAATTTTAGTGTGATAAACCCTCGAAATAAAAAAGAGAAAATAATTGAGTAAAGAAATCAGATATTTTATTTTCTTTACAAAAACAATTAAGTAGTTCAAAGAAGAAAGAATAACATTTATTCGAGTTGTTACATCCTGGAAAATACGCAGATCAAATTAGAAATAACACGGGCCATCCAGAGGCTCGGACCCTACAATATTCAAATAGACAACATGTTATTTCATTCAAACGAAAATATTTAACTGTATAAAACAAGCAACCTATATTCTGATTGGAAGTATCCAAAGAAATACACATAGCCGAATCTGACAAAGATTGGGTGAACATTAAAAAAACAGAGAATCATTAACCCTATTTTCTTTAAAACAATCTTCTTTGAGGAAGCTAGAACTATAAAAACAAAGAAGCTAGATATATCGGAAAATCAAATTGCCAAAGAAAAAACATTCATCCATTGCTTGACTAAATAGTACAGATTGAATGGAAAAGAAAACTTGACTGAATATTGATATAGCAAAGCCCTCAATTTCGTATTAACGAATATATTTCAGAAGAATTCCTACCGAAACCAAAAAGGAAAAAGGTTCGGAGGAAGACCCGCATGGAGACAATGTAGAACATGAATTTTAGCTTAACTGTATCATAATACAAAGTTCACAGAAAAACAATGATTCCAGCTCTTATGAGCTAAAAGAAATCCCAAATGTACGTAAAGGGAATACTAAAAAAATTATTCTGAAGCTCATTATTTTAATAGCAGAATGCTAAATCCGGATGACGAGCTTGTAGATCAACTAATGTCAACAACAAAGTACCTGCATGGGAAATTGGGAAACGATTAGCCGAGAACCTCTTTCAGGAAATTACAAACCTTGCTTTGGCAAGAGTATACCTGGTAGAAAACCAAGAAAACACAAAATGAGAAAGAGGGTGATGAAGAAAAACCAGACAGAAAACTTAAACTAAAGCTTTGAAGAGAAAACGAGATTTTCTTCTAACCATATTTACCTGTAAATAAGCATGAATTCGACCAATGATGTCAAGCGCTAAGCTGGGTACAAGCAACCCAACAACAGAGGTGAGGGTTACGAATTTTACAGGTTGAGGACAAAAATATGTAGATTAAACTTGGTTTAGAAAGTAAGAAACTGTGGAAAAATTCATTGGAAAACCTGAGAACTAAAGTCATACTTGTACCGGAGAGCTGAAGTTTGGCCGAAGCACTGAAGGACTTGCCATAGTCTTTGTGTTGAGTAGATGGTAGAGATAACCTCAAGTTCTCCAGAGGCCAGCGAAAAAGACCCAAGTCCAACCAACTTAACCTTAGAGCTGGACGACCATCATGCCTGAGCTAAGCTAAAGACATAACACCCTTACCAAATATGGTTTCCATGGACTGATGCATCAAGTCTTTCCCTAAGGCAGAGAATTCCCTGGCACAGCGGTGGAGTAAAAATGATGGGAATGGACAGGTCCCCACGGTTTTACCTAGCCCTTTCCCACCTCAACCACCATCGTTGATCAAAGAATGATCGGATGGAGGAGATAAGGACAGATGGCCAACAAAAAAATTGTACGTGGATCAAATCAAATTCAACAACTGGCCAGCAATTAAAAGGACCAAGACATGTCACAATCAGAAGTACAATAGTAGTAAATCAAGTTTGTACAAAATTTAATGGCATGGATGGCAGTCATCATACCCAACGTTTAAGTAAACATAGATTTATGCGATTGTAAAATCCAAACTTACAGTGGAAGGAAAATTAAATAGTTTTAACCCATGCATTCCATAGTTAAAGATATATTTTCAACTTCGTAAAAATAATATGTATCATATGAATAACTAAGGGTTATCATAGTTGAAGGTTAAATTAAATTATTTTTATGTGGTAAATTTTGTAATCGTGATGAGTGTTACAAGTGGTATCAGAGCATCATTCGTACGTTGGGACCCTAAGGGTCAAATAACAATTTAAACTGTGTGTATGTTGATGCACAAAGAAAAGAAGCATAACAAGAAAACGTTATGAGAAGGGAGTCAATGCAACAACCAGCCCAGAACACCGGGGAACCTCGACCAAAAATAGAAATGAATCCTGAGATGTGGGTTCAGCTGAGTGTGGATCAGCACCAGCAAACAAGTAGACTGTTGGAAGAACGACGACACCAAACTAGCATACTGTTGAATACAGTACAGAAGCTATAGGAATAAATGGTGCGGGTTCGGAGTGATAACAAGTGCTTGATGTAAGAGCAAGAAAAGATACTCAAGAGCCTATCAGACAAGAAAAATCACGAAATTGAACAACCCAGTGTTGATAGAGACATGCAGGAAGGTAATGAGTAACAAACAAGGGACCACACCACTGATAGAGTGGAAATAAGCCCTTCACAGCGAAGCAACAAAAGAAAAAAATATAATGAAGCAGAGTCTGGAAATGTGTCAGATCAGAAAGAAGCTAAGAAGCAAAAAGTGGAGCTTCAGGGTGAGTTTTGAAAAATAAAACCACCTACATTTGATGGAGAAGCTAAGGAAGTGGTAGAGGCTTGGTTGATAAATATGAATAAACATTTTCAAGTGTATGAGTACAACAACAACCTAAAAGCCAGGTTGGGAATATACTAGTTGAGAGAAAAATCCACCCTGTGGTGGGAGAAAGTAAATAATGTCCACAACATTGACGACCAAGATGTTACATGGGAATCGTTCCTGCAATACTTTAAAGATAAGTATTTAACAGAACATTTTTATGATGAGAAATCTAAATAATTTCATGACTTGAAGTTGGTACATATGACCATGGACAATTATATCACCAAGTTCACCTCCCTGTTAAGATATGTTCAATACCTAAGAGATGAAAAGGCTAAGGTTCAAAGATTTCTGAGCAGTCTGCCAACTCATATGAAGGAAAAAATTGAGTTCGTAAATCCTACAACCATGGATGAAGCCATTCGTAAGGTATGAATGTGCTATCGGCAGTCCAAGGCAAAAGGGGAAGTGGGCAAAAGTTGGCAGCCAAGAAAAGGACAGAAAAGTAGCTCAAACTTCAAGGGTGCCAGAAATAATAATTTTAAGAATTCTGCACGAAGTTCTGTAAGAAAAAAATTTGGTAGAAATCATCAAAGAACCCGATGGCTAGCTGAAGAGAGGCCTACAGAGGCTTCTAGAAAACCCAAGTAAGGACAAGTGTCCAAGCCACCTCTGCAGTGTTGGGGGTGTGGTGAGGCACATTATTATAAAAATTTCCCACATCGAGGGAGAAGTGAAACAGTTGCAAACTTGCAGGAGGCTTCTACAGTGAGTGATGTGGCTCGAAACATACCTTGTATCAACGCAGCACTAGAGGATCGACTAGTAGATTATCAGCCAACAATGATAGAGTTGGAAGGTAATTTGTTGTCTCAATCTGTTTCTATTTTGGTGGATGAAGGTGAAAGTCTAAGTTATGTTAATCCCAAAATAGTGGAAGTATGTAAATTAAAAGGGTATAAATTCAAAAATCCTTGGCTGGTACAGCTAGCCACAAGAGCAAAAAGAAAAGTAACTGCCAAAATTCAAAACTACACATTGGAAATTGCAGAACAGTAGTTAAATGTGGACCTGAACATATTTCCATTGGGTTCCTATGATGTTTTGATGGGTATAGATTCGCTAGAAAAACATTGGACCTTGGTGGACTGTAAAGAAAATATTATTTATTATAGAATGCAAGATGTAACACACAAGGAGATTCAGGGAATCAAGAAACCGCTACAGTTACATCCTATTACAGCATCCCAAATGAATAAGTGTATGAGAAATGGATGTCAGATTTATGCTATCTAGATGGGATATGCTAATTCCAAGGAGAAGTCTCCTATGATGGAGAACATACTAGTGGTACAATATTTCATGGATGTCTTTCCGGAAGACATACTTGGATTACCACCAAGAAGAGATATTGATTTTACCATTGAATTAATGCCAGGAGCATCACCTGTGTCAAGGGCTCCTTACAGAATGAGTGTTCTAGAATTAAATGAATTAAAAATGCAGTTACAAGAACTGCTGGAAAAAGGATATATTCGTCTAAGTGTGTCCCCTTGGGGAGCACCAGTGTTGTTTGTTAAGAAGAAGGATGGAACCATGTAAATGTGCATGGACTATAGACAGCTCAACAAGTTAACAGTCAAAAATAAATATCATTTACCAAGGATTGATGATCTGTTTGATCAGGTGAAGTGGGCCACAGTATTCTCAAAAATAGATTTAAGATCTGGATATCACCAGATTCAAATCAAGGATGAAGAAATTTGCAAGACAGATTTTCGTACCAGGTACAGGGATTATGAGTTAGTGGTGTTACCCTTTGGGTTAAAAAATGCACTAGCGACATTTATGAGATTAATGCATGGTATATTTCATCATTTCCTGGATAAATTTTTACTCATATTCATTGATGATATTTTAATTTATTCTAAGAACCAGAAAGAACATAGAGAACATCTAAGGATTGTGCTGGAAATGTTAAGAAAACACCAGTTGTACGCTAAGTTTAGCAAATGTGATTTCTTCAAAACAGAAATCTAGTACTTAGGCCATGTTATTTCAACAGAAGGGACTGTTGTTGATCCATAGAAAATCAAGACAATCATGGAATGGCAGGTACCCTAGAATGTGGCGGATATTCGACCCTTTATGGGATTAGCTGGGTACTATCAAAGATTTATTGAAGGATTTTCTAGAATTTATTTTCCAATTACCTCCTTGCAAAGAAAAGGAAAAGTATTTAAGTGGACTGTTGAGTGCCAGAACAATTTTGAGATGTTGAAGCAACTATTTACCACTGCACCAGTGTTGAGGGTAGCTGACCCCAACAAAGAATTTGAAGTTTGTACAGACACTTGCAAAGAAGGAGTTGGGGCAGTTTTATCTCAGGAAGGACAAAGATAAGTAGTGGCTTATGAGTCAAGAAATTTGAAGGAGCATGAACAAAGATATTCAGCCTATGATCTAGAGTTAACAACAGTAGTACATGCACTCAGGGTATGGAGAAACTACTTTTTGGGTAAGAAGTTTTTACTAAAGACGGATCATAGAAACCTAACCAATTATTTCAAACAAGCTGGTTTAAACTCCCGATAGGCAATATGGAATGCCTTCCTAAGTGATTTTGATATGGACATCCAGCATGTGAAGGGTAAGGAAAATTGGGTGGCTGATGCTTTAAGTAGAAAACTGCATTGTGTTAATGAGCTTTACTATAATCAACTTGAATGAAAATTCTTGGATCAAGTAAAAGAGGAAGCACATAAGGATCCTGAATATCAATTCCTATGGTAGCAATTGGAAGAGGCCAGAAAGTAAGGAAACACTTCTGAATACAGAGTTAATAAAGAACAAATGCTAACCTTTAGAGGAAAGTTATAGTGTCAAACCGTGTGGATCTAAAGGAGATCATCATGAATGAATATCATCGAAGTAGCTATGCATGACACCCAGGATACCAGAAAATGTTAACTGTTATTAGGAAAATATATTCCTGGCCTAATATGTGTAGAAACATTGTTGAATATTTAACCAAATGTTTGGAGTGTCAACAAGTCAAGGTGGAGCATCGACATCCTGTAAGATTGTTGGAGCCCATACCAGTACCTCAATGGAAGTGGGAGGTCATTTCCCAAGACTTCATTACAGGTTTACCAGATTCAAAGAGGCACAATGATTCCATCATGGTGGTAATCGACAGATTGAGTAAATCTGCACATTTTATACATGTATAGTCTACTTACAAGACAATACAGATAACAGATATTTTCATGAGAGAAATTTTCTGTAATATTCCCAAATTTTCACATCATATTTGGAATATTAGAGTCCTTGATTTTCTTAATAAATTAAGTAAATAAAAGGGTGGAGGGACCCAAAAACCTCAAAGATGAATAAAATCCACTCTTAATGTGTGAATGTGGATATTCTAGATCTAGATCTAAAACATGGAGTAGTGAGCAACTTCATTATGGAGACCATGTCTCATTTGTGAGATAGATTATGGAGGATGAAAAAGTAAAATAAGATCATGAATATTAAATATAAAATCATGAGGATCTTTTGACAATGTCAACTAAGATCATAATGCATTCAAAGAAGATCCTAAGCACTTATGATAAGATAGTGGAGGAAGTGATGCATTTAATGCATGCATGATGGAGAGGGTGATCACCCCATGTGAACGTGATGGAGGACATGGATCAACAACATTGTCAACCTTGGAGACTTTGTCCACATGTACAACACAGTATTGGAGTGGGCCTAGGCTATGGAAGGCTCATGCATATAATGAAGGTGAAGGCACAAGGGAAGGCATGATTTGGATTATTAATTTCTTGATCTCTTTAGATCTAGATTTATCTTAGGACGTTTCTATGCGAGCTTGGGTTGTTTAGCAGAGTTTGTAGTGCTGTTTAGCATAGGTTATTCCTGAACGGGAATCCCACCTATTTCTTTGAGTAGCTCTGGAAAGAGGATTTTTCTTCATTTCTTATCAGGCATTGGTGCCATCTTCAGGAGGTTGTTTCTAGCATTCAGCTAGGAAACTAGTGGGGGATTCATCCTACCACTTTTCTCTTCAGATCCAACCTTTCAGGAGCATCAGATCTACATCTGGAATTCAGGCCATTGGGTTTTAACTCCATGTAGCAGCAGCGCCTTCAAGGATTGCATAGTCCAGTCTTGTAGATCTATTGGAGGAAGGAAGTTTTCAGTATTTTGTCTATAAATCCTCTGAGGGATAACCTCCTCACATTGGATCTATTGTTTCCGTCACTTAGGAAATGATTTGACACATCTAGCAGCAGGCTAAGGATCCTCCCTCTCTGACAGTGTAGTTTTCTGAAGTTGTTGTTCATCTAGCAGCTATTTTCAGTGGAGGAGATTAGAGGAGCTAGATATTGAGCTTTTAGCCCAAGGATATAGTGAAGGGATAAACCCTTCTTGCATATATCTAATTGTGCATCATTGCAGCCATCATATTATTAGATCTAGCTTCAGATCTTCATTTCCTAGCAGCATATATGTGAAGCCCTAAGAGGAATGTTGTCTTAGACTTACATATCTAAGAAACCCCTCTTGGGTTATCTTGGGAATCCATCATAGAGCCTAGATCTACAATTTCAACATCATTGGAGCTCCCATTCTGCCTAGATCTGAATTTCTATATTTCAGGCAGTTGTAGCAAGGACAATGCAGTTTACCTTCCAGTAGAGCAGCAGTTACGCAGTCCCTCTTGGGATATCATTGCAGGGTCATTCTAGGCTACTCTTGTGGCTTGAGTGTCTCATATTTTGAGCACTGTTGTACTTGCTTTTTTCACCTCCAAATTAATAAAATGGCTCAGCTATTTCTGTGCATTCTGATGTTTATATAGATTTATTGTTTACTTTTCTGTAGTTCTTATATTGTGTTTCAATATTGCCTCATTCTCCCATTTGGGATATCTTTGGCTCACCTTGTGGACACTTCATATTTTACATCTAAAGAAGAAGCAGATAGATGAGATCTATCATGGAGGATTCTGCCACTCCTTTCTTTAGATCCATGCAAGATCTCTCTAAGGAGGTCAATCAAATGAAGAAGGAAGGACATAAAGAATATCCAAGAAGGAGATTGGATGAGGAAGATCCAAGCACTTCCTATCAGCAAAGAAGAAAACCAGAGAATCATAGATCTCCTCATAGATCCACGATGCCCACTTTATTTGGAGAAGGTGAAAGGTGTAGAAATGAAGAAAGGAATGAGCTTGAGACTCTTGAGACTCTCAGTATATATCTTGAAGAGTACAAAGCACAGTCTAGAGCATTCAAGGAGAAGCTAACTCTCCAACAATTCTTCAAAATCAAAGAATAAAGAGGATCTTATAGTAGCAATAGAAGAAAGAGGCAAAATAGATTTTATTTGCCTACATTTGATGGATCCTCCTGAAGCACTATTAAGGCTTGGGGGAAAGATTTAGATTCATTTTTCAGGCTACATCCTGTAGCTGAAGGAGAGGCTATTCAAATTACAGCACTTCATCTTTTAGGTGAAGCCAATGATTGGTGGTTTTTTCACAAGAAGCATGTAAAGGTGACTAAATTTTTGGATTTCTTTCACAAGTTGAGGAAGAAGTTTGATGTGAGAAAAACAGAGATGTGTCACAGCGAGACATTTCCTAAGGAAACAAAGGAGGATTTCAATCTTTTCACTCTAGAAAAGAGGTCACTACTTTCACCACCAGCCGCAGAAGTACTTGTATCTGGAGAAGAGACACTGGCAAAATTTCAAGATAGTCTTAAGCTCTTGACACATAGAGTCCCATGCATGATTTAGGGGATGCATGAGGAAGAGGAGAAAGTTTCTAGCACTGGTACACTTGGAGAAGAGAAGCCATCACTCTTACCAGTAGTTGGAGACACTATTTTCCCGGTTGGAGGAACTCTTGTGATCTGGCAAGAGGTTCCCACACATCATTTGATCCAAGGTATGCATGAAATTTCATCACATATTGTTGGAACTTATGAAGACATGCCATCAGGGCTAACGCATAAACAAGGGTTAGAACAAAATGTTGATTTGAAGCAACAACATCTCACAGTGCAGAGGACCCTTGATCTAATCAAGGAGGAGATGAAAAGCTATCCCAGTTCATCATTGTTGAGCTACATTCAACCCCTTGAGTTGAAGTGTAGAATTTCAGAAAATGGGATGAGTATTATTCTATGTACAATGGCTGGTTATGAGATCAATATTGTCTCTTGCTTTCAGATAGCACATGTATTACCCTATAGATCTACAGCGTTGTCACTTAGTAGCTGTGAAAATGAAGAGGCCCCATCATTCTTGGAGAATTATGATGGTAGCTTCATGCATGAAGCAATGGAGATAAATATGGTAGATGCTAGACATCTTGAGATGAGAAATATTTTCTCCTTTCTAGATGACCCTTTCTCAATGAGCATCTCACAGCTCAAAGAGAAACTTCTACCTACAGTAGATCCAACACCTATTTGGTTTTAGAGGGCCTTTGGTGAAAAGAGAATCTCCTTGAGAGATCTCATTAGTGGTGCACTTCCACATCTCATGAAGTGAAAAGTTCTTCATCAGTTTGGGGAAGATAGTATTCTACAAAGGGAGGATACCATGATTTTGCAGCACATCATTCATTCGCCACGTTGGGATGAGTGGGTGAGGATGATAAGAAAAGGGTTGCATGACCACTTGCAGATATATGACATGGGCTAGCAAGCTTGGTTACGTTGGCTTCCCTTGGGAGATTCTTGTCACTGCCCAAAGGCTCCTATTTCTTTTATCCATGCCTTGAAAAACACTTATGAAATGAAGAAGGAGGAATGGCTACGTTGGCTGCTCTTGGTTGAGTATGGTTACCACCCAATAGCTCATATTTTTTTGACTCATGCCTTATGTATCAATGATAAAATGCAGAAAAATAAGGCATGTTCATTTTTTATTCCCTTGCGAGAGTTTGGCCACCACATGACATCTCCTTTGTCTATGTGTTTTGTATTGGGAAAAGCTTGGCATGATGCTCTCATAATGTGCATTGATGGTGTTTATTTGTATTGGGTTGATGTGACATTCCATATGTCAATTAGTATGTTTTTTCTCCATGATGCACATGAGGAGGAGAGGAAGCAGCAAGATCTCTTGTTGCTTTGGTTGCTTGTGGGGGAGTTTGGCTTGTCCATCTTACATGGGGGAGATGGAGGATGGCAGCAAAGGGCATTACTCCAATGGTTACTATTAGGAGAATATGGTTTGACATCTTTGTCTACTCATATAACTCATTTCCTTCTTCTCTTGCATAACTTTGGAATGATGCTTGGATCCAACAAGGCCAATAGGGCTAAAAATGAGGGCATATCAATGCTCAATTTACTTTATGAAACATGGGATGAAGAAATTCTTTGTGAGATGGAACTTTTCCTTTGTGGAAAGAACCACTTTATTTTATGTATCACATGTATTGATGATGATGTTGGACATCATATGGTTGTCACTTGGTACTTCATGGTGAGAGGAGGGCATCTAACTATACAATTGGAGGTCATTCTATGTTCTCTTGAGAGACAACTTTGGAACCAAGCAGGCATAACATATTGTAGTAAATGGAGGAACCCTTCCTTATGTGGATGCTATTTGGAGGGGAATAGATGGATTTGCATCTACTTTTGGAGTTGCCTGAGGACAAGAAATTTTTTTCCGGGGGGACTATAATATTCCCAAATTTTCACATCATATTTGGAATATTAGAGTCCTTGATTTTCTTAATAAATTAAGTAAATGAAAGGGCGGAGGGACCCACAAACCTCAAATATGAATAAAATCCACTCTTAATGTGTGAATGTGGATATTCTAGATCTAGATCTAAAACATGGAGTAGTGGAGCAGCTTCATTAATGGAGACCATGTCTCATTTGTGAGATATAGTATGGAGGATGAAACAATCAAATAAGATCATGAATATTAAATATAAAATCATGAGGATATTTTGACAAGGTCAACTAAGATCATAATGCATTCAAAGAATATCTTAGGCACTTATGATAAGATAGTGGAGGAACTGATGCATTTAATGCATGCATGATGGAGAGGGTGATCACCCCATGTGAACATGATGGAGGACATGGATCAAGAGCGTTGTCAACCTTGGAGACTTTGTCCACATGTACAACACAGTATTGGAGTGGGCATAGGCTGTGGAAGGCTCATGCATATAATGAAGGTGAAGGCACAAGGGAAAGCATGATTTGGATTATTCATTTCTTGATCTGTTTAGATCTAGATTTGTCTCGGGACATTTCTATTCAAGCTTGGGTTGTTTAGCATAGTTTGTAGTGATGTTTAGCACAGATTTTTCTCGAGCAGGAATCCCACCTCTTTCTTTGAGTAGCTCTGGAAAGAGGATTGTTCTTCATTCCTTATCAGGCATTGGTGCCATGTTCAAGAGGTTGTTTATAGAATTCTTCTATGAAACTAGTGGGGGAATCATCCTACCACTTTTTTCTTCAGATCTAGCTTTTCAGGAGCATCAGATACACATCATGCATTCAGGCCATTGTGTTTTAACTCCATGCAACATCAACCCCTTCAAGGATTGCGCAGTCCAGTCTTGTAGATCTATTGGAGGAAGGAATTTTCCAGTATTTCAGCTGGAAATCCTATGAGGGATAACCTCCTCACATTGGATCTATTGTTTCCATCACTCAGGAGCTGATTTGACACATCTAGCAGCAAGCTAAAGAGCCTCCCTCTCTGACAACACAGTTTTCTAAAGTTGTTTTTCATCCAGCTATTATTTTCAATGGAGGAGATTGGAGGAGCTAGATCTTGAGCTTTTAGCCTAAGGATCTAGTGAAGGGATCAACCCTTCTTGCATAGATTTGATTGTGCATCATTGCAGCCATCATATTATCAGATCTGCATTTCCCAGTAGAATATATGTGAACCCTAAGAGGAAGGTTGTCTTATAATTACAGATCTGAGAAACCCCTCCTGGGTTATCTTGGGAATCCATCATAGAGCCTAGATCTACAATTTCAGCATCATCGGAGCTCCCATTGTGCCTATATATGACTTTCTATATTTCAGGTAATTGTAGTCCCTACAGTTGTAGCAGGGATAGCGCAGTTTACCTTCCAGTAGAGTAGCAGTTACGCAGTCCCTCTTGGGATATCATTGCAGGGTCATTCTAGGCTACTCTTGTGGCTTGAGTGTCTCATATTTTGAGCATTGTTGTACTTGATTTTTGCACCTCCAAATTAATAAAATGGCACAGCTATTTCTGTGCATTGTGATGTGTATATAGATTTATTTTTTGCTTTGTTGTAGTTCTTATATTGTGTTTTAGTATTGTTGCATTCTCAGGTCGAGCCTCAATGTATACTAGACAAGAGAGAAATTATGCTCTGGAAGCGAGTCATCACCCAAGTTAAAGTGCAGTGGAAGCACTTCAACCTGGATGAGGCTACTTGGGAAGATGAGGGATTTGTGCGCGAGGCTTACCCAAAGCTATTTTCTTAGCCGGAGTGAAACACCGTGGACGGTGTTACTTTCAGGGGGGAGTTGTGACAACTGCATTTAGTATTAACTAGTTGTTAACTAGTTAAATAAAATTTTATTATTTTAAAAAGAAAAGACTGAGACACTTAATGTTTTTATGGAAAATTTTATTTTTATTTATTTTTATTGTGAAAATTAAAATTCGTTATGGAAAGTGGTTCCATAAAAAGTAAAAAAAAGGCTGATGGTAAATATTTTCCAATAACTTAAAGGTGGTTGGATAGTTTGAACAATTACCTGATCCTCTGACGATAAAAGACTCATCCCAATGAGGAATGGGGGTTTTGTTCAGAGACTAAGGAGGAGAGTGAAAAATTTTCCTGAGCTAGTAGAGGCCAGTGGAAATCTCTCAGAAATCCTGAAATTTTCTGGTACTGACTGGACTTGGGGTCCTGAGGTCACAATAGAAAATTACTGTCAACCTGTACCTCTTCAGGAGTGGAGCATGGGGGCAAGAGGAGGAAGTAATAGCCTCTCTTGAAGGTTGGGAGGAACATCATCAACAAAATTTACTTTTAGATAAGTTACTGATTATTTTTGGTATTTGGAATTACAGGAACAATACTACAAGATTTGAACACAAGTGTGTGTTATATATTTATTTATTTATAAGCTGTATTATGAATGGTATAATGATGGAAATGAGAAGGTTATGAAATTTAGTAGAGAAATCTGTAAGTTAAATCCTGAGAGTTGATAAATTATCTGTAGAAAGAAATATTGTTGCAATGCAAGGAAAACTACTAATGCTCAACCTAGAATACAGTAATGAAGTGTGTTAGTCTGTTGCATTAAGTCGTAGTTGCCCTTACATAAGCTAGAAAAGAATATAAAAAAGAATTTTAACATGAGGGAAAGCTATATTGACCACAGTTACAAACTATAGCTTTCCAAATTATTTAGTAGAGAAATAAAGCCATGTTGGTTCGGTCCAAACCTTGAGGAGCTAACTGTCGATTCTGGGTACGAGGAACTTGTCAACCCAGAATTCATCACTGCTCGAGCCTAACTATACACGGACAAGGAAATAGGTGGTCCGGTCACAAAAGCTTAGCAAAGATCGAATTTCAGTGTGATAAACCCTCAAAATAACAAATATTAAATAACTGAGTAAAGAAATCAGATATTTTCATTTCTTTTCCAAAACACTTAAGCAGTTCACAGAAGAAATAATAACATCTATCTTATTTGTCACATCCTAGAAAATACGCAGATAAACTTAGAAATAACATGGGTCAGACAGAGGCTCGGACCCTACAATATTCAAATAAACAGCATGTTATTTCATTTAAATGAAAATATTTAATTGTATAAAAAAAGCAACTGATATTTCAATTGGAAGCATCCAAAGATATGCACATAGCCAAATCTGACAAAGATTGGGTGAACATTAAAACAAACAGAGAATCATTAACCCTATTTTCTTTAAAACAATCTTCTATGAGGAAGACATAACTATAAAAACAGAGAATCTAGATATATTGGAAAACCGAATTGCCAAAGAAAAAGCATTCATCTATTGCTTGAATAAATAGTACAGATTGAATGGAAAATAAAAATTGAACGAATATTGATATAGCAAAGCCCTCAATTTCGTATTAACCAATATAGTTCAGAAGACTTCCTACCAAAACCAAAAAGGAAAAATGTTCGGAGGAAGACCCGCATGGAGACAGTGCAGAACATGAATTTTAGCTTAACTATATCATAATACAAAGTTCATAGTAAAATAATGATTCCAGCTCTTATGAGATAAAAGAAATCCAAAATTTACATAGAGGGAATACTGAAAAAATTATTTTGAAGCTCATTATTTTAAGAGCAGAATACTAAATCTAGATGACGAGCTTTCAGACCAACTAATGTCGACAACGAAGTACCTGGATGGGAAATTGGGAAACGATTAGCTGAGAACCTCATTCAAGAAATGAAAAACCCTGCTTTGGCAAGAGTATACCTAGCAGAAAACCAAGAAAACAAAAAACGAGAATGAGGGTGATGAAGAAAAACCAGACAAAAAACTTAAACTAAAGCTTCAGAGAGAAAACGAGATTTCATTGTAACCATATTTACCTGTAAATAACCGTGACTTCGACCAATGATGCCAAGCGCTAAACTGGGTACAAGCAACCCAACAACAGAGGTGAGGGTTACGAATTTTACAGGTTGAGGACAAAAATCTGTAGATTAAACTGGGTTTAGAAAGTAAGAAATCAAGGAAACATTCATTGAAAAGCCTGAGAACTGAAATCATACCTGTACTGGAGAGCCGCGGTTCGGAAAAAGAGCTGAAGGACTTGGCATTGTCTCTATGTCGAGTAGATGGTAGAGATAACCTCAAGCTCGTTGGAGTCCAGCAGAAAAGACCCAAGTCCAACCAACTTAACTTAAGAGCTGGATGACCATCATGCCTGAGCAAAGCTAAAGACAGAACACCCTTACCAAATCTGGCCGCCATGGACCGACGCATCAAGTCTTTCCCTAAGGCAGAGCATTACCTGGTGCAAAGGTGGAGTAAAAATGACGGGAATGGATAGGTCCCCAAGGTTTTACCTAGCCCTTTCCTGCCTCAACCACCATCGTTGATCGAAGAATGATGAGACGGAGGAGATAAGGAGAGATGGCCAACAAAAAAACTCTACGCGGATCAAATCAAATCCAAAAACTGGCCAACAATTAAAAGGACCAAGACATGTCACGGTCAGTAGTACAACAATAGTAAATCAAGTTTGTGCAAAATTTAATGGCGTGGACGACAGTCATCATACCCAAAGTTTAAGTAAACATATATTTCTGCGAAAACCCGATTGTAAAATCAAAACTTATAGTGGAAGGAAAATTAAATAGTTTTAATCCATGCATTCCATATTTAAAGATATATTTTCAACTTCGTAAAAAGAATATGTATCACATGAATAACTAAGGGTTATCATAGCTGAAGGTTAAATTAATTTTTTTTTATGTGGTAAATTTTGTAATCGTGATGAGTGTTACAAAAGTTAATTGGGGTTATTCTAAGTACTTGGGAGGGAAGAAGGAATGGAGCAGTGACCACCTAGAAATTGAGTGGAGAGGTGTAACAATGTGATATTTCATCAATCAAAATTAAATAATTTTATTTTGAACAATATTTAAAAAAATATTTAAATATAATTAAATTTAAGAAAGTTAACTTGGGTTATCCTAGGTGGATGGGAGGAAGAAATGGAATAATAGCCACCCAAAATCATATCATGCAAGTGACATGATGAATATTGACAATATTGGTAATATAGGTGTATACAACTTTGTATTTGTAAAAAAATAGTTAAATAGTCCCATTAAAAATTGAGTGCAAAGGTATAACAATGAGATATTTCATCAATTGTTAATTATTTTTAAATTTATTTCTATAACTGACAATATTAATAATTTATGTATATTTCTCATATGAAATATCTAGCATGTTACCTCTCTCTCTCACACACACACACACACACACATATATTCTAAATTATATATATATATATATATATATATATATATATATTTGTTTAAATCGAAATAACATATGATATTTTATCAATCTGAATTATATTTATTTTTCTTTAAAAATTATTCAACATTCACAATATTTTATTTTTTAATATAAATGAATTATTTATGTAGTTGTATTTAGAAGAAAACAAAAGAAAAATATATCATTTTATTATGATGTATATAAATTTAAATGACATGTATATCAAAAATATTTTACCATTTTAAATTATATCTATATATGTTTTAAAATGTTATGTCATTGAAAATTGAGTGCAAAGTTCTAACTTTGTGATATTTCATAAATGGTTACATCCACAATTTAGACTATTCAAAATGACATGTATATTGAAAATATTTTACCATTTTGAATTATATCTATATATATTTAAAAAAGTTATTTATGATAAAAGAAATTTATAAGTTTGGTAGGATATTTTCATTCATTTTCTTCAAAGCAAGTTACAACCATAAAAAGACGTTAAGTGGCCTCAATCTTCCCATTGGGAAATGAGGTCTATTGGACACTAAACCACATTATATGCCATCCAAAATCTCAATAGTTTAAGTCTTTCTAGTAGTGACTTATATGGTTGAATGTCTGGAAACCATCTACTACTTAGATAGCTATAATATAGGTTAGTAATCGTTATATACATCAAGAAATTAAACAAAATTAGGAGCTTCCATATCCAAGCTAACTACTACTCATCGAAGGACTCTACAGGAGTTGGGTCCTTACCACTAGAACCAGGTAATTCAGACTGAGGAAGACACAAAATGTGTTGCTTAATGCGGACAAGACGAACATTTTTATCTAGATTTGGAATTGGATAAGTTGAAATTCTTTCTGAATTTCCTGAAAAACATAGATCATATTTGACATCCTACAATAGTGGTTAGAATAGCTCTGGCCACAATACTCTTCACCAGCCAATACAGATGGACAATTTTTTTATATTGAGTAATGCAGCCTCGAGTATGTCACGGGTCGGGATCTCAGTCGCGCCAATCTTCTATCTGAACTTCAATTTCTACCCGTTGATTCAATTCAGCTTCCCATGTGTCGATATCAATTGTTTTACTTGAGTTGGGGTGCTTTTATTATAAGACTGGGTTGCCTCACTCATGATTTGAGCATCAGTCTTATGGCCGCTTCTTCTCGGGTGTCAGGCTAAGGATCAACCTCTGCCACCTCGGTTCCCCGGTGGTCATCTACGACAACGACCTCCATTTCATAATGAGCTAGCACCAAGAGATGTATGAGACATTTGAATTATCAACTTTACCATAGAGCCACAAATTGTCGACTGAACAGAATGAGCTATAGTCCATAACCAAATTGTTTGCTCGCGATAGGGTGATTACATAAATTTTGGGAACCTAACACAATAACATGAAACAAAAGCAAGAGAAAAAATTTGTTAGGCCCAAGCCTTGCATAGAAACTAAGGGTATGATAGGATGGCCAGCATCGATTCCCAATATCGTGTTCCAAGACCTCGTGCTCAATTGAGTCAATAGATAGAAAAAACCCCAAATTAGTTTTTTGCCTCGGGAAGAAGGCTTCACAGATCGACTCCCTGAGCCCAATGACATTGAGGTCCACAACATAATCATAATCAATTATATGGAAATAATTTAATCTCATTCCCATGCTTAGGACCAAAAATTCATAGATATAACCTGCACCGACAAGCAAAATTCATTCACCAGAAGATTCAAAACCATAGATAAACCATACATTCCTGAAAGAGAAGAACATACCCGACTGAAAAATTAGTGAACTATAGAAGACCATTCGCATCCCATAAATAGGCCTTCCTGACCTTCCTTGCAGACAATAGAGCACTTTCCACAAGCCTACGCTACTACCAGGAGTCGAACCCCAACACAATACAAATGCATGCATGAGATGTTAAGGACTACCCACCTAGAGATGAAAAACCTTGTGGCTCGTCACATCACCATTAACACAACCCATGCACCCTTCCACCCTACTTACCTAATCAAGCATGCGAAGGCGAGGGTCAAGTCTCTCTTCGACCAATTCAACGATCATTCATGCATGAAGTGGGTCCTGAGATGGACAGTGAGTTGTGTCGCACCTTGATCCAGGAGTTATTTATGATCATTTAAAAATTAGCAAAATCAATTAATTTTATTTTTAACTATATATAAATTTTACCTTCAAACTCCACCATTGTTGGTTGCTTTATCTTGATGGTCTTCTAATGCAACATTAATCTTGGGTAGACTCCTTGCTATTTTACCTACTAGGGATGCTTCCTGAATATTTTCCACTTGCTCTATTATCTTACGATAAGTGCAATTTTTAACACAGTGAGGTTATCCACATCCCCAACACTGTAACGATGGTTTCGGTGATTGAAAATATTCAATTTTCTTTGACTGATCCATTGGTTTAGATTCATTTTTCAATTTAAAATTTTGTTGATTTCATCCTCAAATTTTGTTCTGTCGATTTTTATGCGAGTTTTTAGAATTTGTATTTTTTATATCCTAAGCATTCTGGGAGATTTTTTGTCCCTTTTCTTTTGACCACCTTTTACTGTTATCCCCTTTTTGTTCATTTGTTGATAATATATTCATGCTTTATGTATAACCTCATCCATGGTCTTATCATTATCAAATTCCAAGCGCTCCTTCATAAACTTAGGCAGGCTACTTATAAATCGTTGCACACTATCCTTTTCCCCATGTATGTAAGGAAAATACCTTAATAAGGAGGTGAATTTCTACACCTATTCATCCTTAGATAACTAACCCAACTGAAGGTCTTGAAATTCCTTAGTGTTTTCATCGTAAAACCATTAATTCAAATACTCGTTCTTTAAGTATTGTTGAAACTTTTCCTCGGTAATTCCATGTTCATCAACCCCTTGGACTGTTTTAACCTCTTCACACCATAATGTTGTTTTTCCTTGAAGTTGGTAAATTTCCAAATGAGCTTTCAAATTGTAATCATACTCATATATTTGGAAATATTTATTAATTTTTACTAACCAAACTTCAACAACCTCCTTGAATTCACCGTCAAAGGTTGAAGGTTTGGTTTTTCTAAAATATCCTTGCAATTATAACTTCTATATTTTTGCTCCCTTTTGCATTTTTTCTTGGGAAGTATTTCCATATTCTTCCTCCATTGTGTCCCTTCCACCCTCTAATCCTTGTGTAAGGCTTCTCTCAGGAATGATATTTTCTCTTCACCTTTGTGATTCAGCCCTATTTCCATTGTCGGGAGTTGGAGTTGAATTTCTTTGGTTCTGCGTATCTGTTAAACTTTTAATTATTCTTTCTTGATCTCGCATTAATTTTTCATATTTAGTGCTTAATTTAACCATATTTTTTCTTAGTTGTTTCGTTGTTTCCATCAACTTTGCAGTGGTGGTTAGAGTCTCATCACCTAACCAGATGCACATCTTTGGATTGGGTCTCAAAATGGTATTAATCTAGGCTTGACAAGTGGTTTGGTAGGTGGCATAGTCATTATGCAACTACCACTTCTCATTTTCGTGGAACCTAAAACATAGCTTTGTCACTAATATGGTTACCTTGATTAGGCCACAATGTGGTTACCGTGACTTTGATACCATTTATAACATATCTCAATTTATTTATTTATGTATATATTTGTATTTATATTTACTGGTTAAACTTACCAATAATGATTAACTCATTTACATTCTATTTTTCCTATGTAGAGAAGGTATAATTATAGTTGAATTATTAACACGTTCATAGGACCTTTGTTCTATACCCTCATGTTAATTTTTTTGACATTTATATTTGTAATGTGTAAATGGTGAGCAAAAATTTAATTTCTCCAACTTATCCAATGATATTATATGGTTTGGGTGGTAAGGTTATTATGTCACAACCTTCGGTGTGAAAGGAATTTCATAACTATAGCGAAGCCTTTTCCAATTGTATGCCACTTGGTGATTGGTCATCTTGGAAAGTGTGTCAAACTTGATCTACGTATCCAGTTGTTTTAGGGTTTCAATCCAAGGGGGGGTAGGAGGGAGTGGTTAGAGAGTAACCACCCTCTGTCCCTAGCATTTTGAATGGTTCATGTACTTCCCTCCTTCCGAGAATGGATCTACAAATCTCTTTGTAACTTATCCTAAAAATTAACGAGTATTCTTTAGTGCGACTTTTTGAAGGCTTTTACAGTGACTTTTTACGGTGTAATTTCTCTAAAATCCGGTAGGAATTTATTAAAAAGAGAAGTTTGATTGCTAACTTTGCACAATCGAAGTGCCCTAGAGGTTTTTGAGGGTGTTGAATCCATATATAGAGTCAAAAAACCAGTTTGAATAACAAAAACCAAGATTTTACCTCAAACATTTTCACCATATTCCGGCACCTGAAACTTCAAAAAGTCGCACTAAAGACAATTCTAAAAATTAATGTTTGAATCGCTCCTTCCGACATTGAACTGCATAGTCGCACAAGTAATTACCTTATTTTCTTTATATAGGGAATTTTTCATGGCATGAATCAAGGGTTTTATTATTCACTGCTCATTCTATTTTTGATTAATATGGATTTTTGGTTCAATGACAGAGATTTTAGGTCATATATGCAATTCTCTACTGTGGCTATTTGTGATAACTTTGTCTTGGAGGTCTGCGAGGCTCTATGCACTTTGGATATAAATTTATTAATGGCCAATCTTAGAGCCTCTAAGCTTCATAATCTTGTCTTCATCTGTTCTCACTTTGACCCTAAACTATGTTTTCTAGATTAATTTTTTTTAGGACACAAATGAGATTTGGTCAAGGGAAAATGGGTGCCATCCTAGGTAACCACTCTCCTATGCCTTCTTTCACTGATTATTAAGTTACAATTCATAAGGGTTTACCCTAATTATTTATGATTTTTTTTCCTTTGCAAGTGAGCACTCTCAATAATAAATTTTGAGAGTCAAATTTCAGATTTGATTTCACTTCCAGGTTTTAAAAATTACCCTATTGATCTTCTACAAGTGCCATGGGAATTTTTTTTTGCGAGGGTGATTCCTAGGGTTTCATCATTTATCTCATTTCCTTTTTTCTATAGAGGGTTTTCATTCTTGCTTCTAGACTGGACCAGGGTTATGTATGGCTGGTCCCTAATTTTGTTGACAAACCATCCCATAAAGTTGTTAAAAAAATGTAACCTATATTTTTGCAACAAGAGGCACATTCTAGAGCTCTGTATAACCCCGATGTGTAAGTATGTAAGCCAAAAAAAAAAAAAGCTATATTTTTTTTAAAAATAAAATATAAATAATTTCAGCTTTAAGAATAACTTACATAAGCATATAAATAGACAATTAAAAATAAATTTAAACAACATAAATTTAAAATATGAATAGTTTTAAGAACACTAAATAAATAAAACCGTTTTTTAAACTTACCCTCGAGGTATGGTAAATAAATAAAAATATAAATAAACTAGAGGTATGGTCCATGAGACAGATTATTATTAATACCATGGGCCAAATACCATATTTATAAAAGCGGTATAAACGAGTAAGGTAAATAAATAAAAATATATCAAATAGGAGTAGAAATCAACATCTAATTATATTTGAAGCCTATGGACCAAATTAATAATAAAACCATGCAAAAAAAACATTATTAACCCTAACATTCATATTAATAAATTTATATGAGATGGAAGAACAAAGACATATGATAGATGTGGAGAAATAAAGGGAGTGACGAGGAAGAGATGGAGATAAAATGAAGGAGAGGGGAGAGGAGGAATGAAGAGAGAGAGAGGGAGAGGAGTGAGAGAGGGGTAAGGTGGGGAGAGGGAGACATAAATATGGAGGTGGGAGAGAGAGAGAAGGAGAGATGGAAGGAGAAGGAGAAAGGATTGGAGGGTAGAGAGAGACATAGAGAGAGAGAGGTAGGAGAGAAAGGTAGATAGAGGAAGGATGAGAGGAGGAGAGACAGAGTTGGATAGGTAGAGAAGAAGAAATGCATAGAGAGTGAGAAATGGAGAGAGAGGGAATGACAAGGGAGAGATGGAGAGAGAGGGAATGACAAGGGAGAGATGGAGAGAGAGTGTGTATGTTTAGGGGTGAGATAAAGAGACATAGGAGTAGTTATGGAGATAAGGGGGGAGAGAAGGAGAGAGAAGATAAAATGGAGGGATATAGTAACATAGTTGGATATATACATAGAGTTATGGGGGAAGAGAGAGGATTTTATGGCAGAGAGAGAGAGAGAGAGAGAGAGAGAGCGGAGGGGGGGGGGGGAAGATATAGGGAGGCAAGCGATAAAGGGAGAGAGAGGAAGGACAACAGAGAGGACTTGAGAGAGAGGAAGAGAGTGATGGGGGAATATAGATGATTTTAGGGGAAAGAGAGAGAGAGAGAGAGAGAGAGAGAGAGAGTGATGGGGGAAGAGAGAGGGAGGTAGGAGAGAAAGGGAGAGAGATGAAGGAAAGAAAGGGAACTTGAGAGAGGAGGAGGAGAGAGGGAGGGATATAGATATGGAGTTGGAGGGGGAGACAGGGATGGATAGAGAGATGGAGCTGGATGGGGAGAGAGGGAGGGATAGAGAGATGGAGTTGGAGGGGTATAGAGGGATGGATAGAGAGATAGAGTTGGATGGGGAGAGAGTAAGGGAAGAATAAAGACATGGAGAGTGACAAGTGGAGAGAGAGAGGGAGTGACAAGGGAGAGATGGAGAGAGAGTGTGTATGTTTGGGGGTGAGATAAAGAGACAAATAAGAAGAGACAGAGAGAATGGGGGAGAGAAGGAGAATTTTTTTTCTCCGGTATATGCACAATTATTAATTCGTGTATCATATATAATTATTTATATAAGAACTTATTCATAGAATATCCCATTTTAAACAATATCCTTGTGAGTTAGGGATTGTTCCTACACTACAAAAGTATCAGCTTGGCCTAGGAACTAACCTAAAACTCACAACATAATTATTCCTAGACTTCTCTTATATTAAAACTTTTCTCTTTTATTTTAGTTAGAGACTTTTCATGGAATAAATAACAATTTCAATCCTAAAAATACTTCATAGTATTAACATACTTCACAATATAAACTCAGTTTCAGTATTGAACATATTTCATAGTGTTACACTCTCTATCTTCAACATATGTCATAGTATAAAAAATAGTTTTTAGTTCTGAAACATTAACCAACAGAAAAGCATAGTGTTACACAACAATATATGTCTTCAACATACTTCACAATATAAAAAATAGTTTTCAATTCTGAAATATTAACCAACAGAAAAGAAAATTTTCAAAATACTTATATGTTCCCTTTCTCTGCTTATCCAAGCCAGCCAAAAAATCATAGGGAAAAGGATTCTCCACCCAACCTATGAAAACGAGTAACACCATTGGAACTCCCCCCAAGCCAACTTCACATCTAGAAAAAATTCAAAACATTGAATCACATAGTTCCAACCCAAATTTTTTTTGATCCCAATCATATTTAGTCTCTGGTTTTCAAGGTTGAGCACACAGGCTTCAATTGGAATTCCATTGGCCAACCAACTTAAGAATTCCTTCCTCCATATCATCCTGTGAAAGGTTTTTGGTTTTTGATCTATCTCCCCTTCAAGGTTGCCTCAGGTTCCTCTCTTACCCTCTTTTCTCCATCTTTCCATTAAGAAGTTTTATTCCCAAGGAGGAGTTTGGGCAGGCAACCACCTTGTCGGTAACTATTTTCAACTGCCTGGAATGTGAAACTTTTATTACTGTTACTTTCCAGTGTGATTTTAATGTTAACTCCCTAAAGCATTTATGCATTAATAAATTAAACCAAACATTTTCTTCAAGTAATTATTTGGCCTTCACATTGCCCACAACACAAAATAGTTTTTCCTAACTACAATAGTTAAATGTTTAACTTTATCATAGGATATTACATTTTTATTTATTATTAATAGTTTTACATTTATTTCTTATTGATATTAATTGAAATCATATATTTTTTTAATATAATTTAATTTTGTTTGATAATTTTTTTTAATGTCTATGTTATAGGTCAATTTGGGCACCATTCCCAATGACCTGGTTAAACTGGACATCATCCCCAGAACCAATGAATAGGGTCTATAATCCCCTATCATTTCAGTTGCTACATTCCCTAAGACAAAGAACAAGAAAAAATCATCCATGACTTCCATTGCAAGGTTTCCAAGATTTGACGGTACATGTTATATCACCTATGAACTCACCAATGCAGCCTCTCAAGGGACTAACTACTTTGCATATGCAGTTACCTCCATTCAAGAGTGATCTGCAAAGCACTTCTCGACATTCAAGAGTGCGTTGGTCAATTGAGAGCGAAATTATCATTGTTCCAGAATCTCCACATGGCTAGTGCCTCTTAGAAGAGTCCATATGTGTCAAACTTCAAATCCATGTGTCCATCTAACACCTTTGAGCTTGGGAACATGTCTTTCATATTATTAGAAAGTCATTGATTGTGAAACTACCTTCAACTGTTCTATAAATTGAGCACAGATCCTAGTGCTTGAAAAGGAAGAAATTTGATAGAGAAATGTTGTTGAATTCTCAATTGAGGGTTTGATTTGAGTGATATGCTGGAGTTGGTGACATCAAATCAATCGTTGGTTGTAACCTCCCCCTTCTATCCATTAGTAAATATTGTTGCTTACTTTCCCACATATGTATCTGTATAAGCTTATATCTTTCATATTATGGATTCTTAGCTGATGTATATGTTTCATGTTTCATTTATTTAACTGAATAAAGTAAATAGTCATATGTTTATTGCAATCTCTTTTTTGTTTAGTATTTATACTTGTAGGAAATAGTTTGGCGATCAAAGTTGGATTGGAAGCGACGGAAGGAGAATAGGAAGTGCTTAGACTCCAAGTAAGTTTCCCCATCTTTCTGTGTGTCTATTTACTATTAGGAAAAGTATCTGCAAAGTATTTGATTTGTTGTTCTAAATGCATAGCACCACATTTAGATAATGTGTTTTACCCGTAATTCATAATTCCACATAACAAATTGGCGACTCCACTGGGGAGTTTATTTTCATCCTTGGTGTATTTTTCCTCTGCTTATCCACCCAGTAGCATATACTCTCAATTATTAGGCTTTTGAAACAAAGAATTGCATTAGAAGTGTGTTTAGTAGCTTGAATTTTGTTATCTGTTATGCCCAACGCATTGTTGGTCAAGACACATTGCTTTGCATAGCAATGTCTCCCACTCAAGGGTGCTCTACAACACACTGTCTCCCCTTAGAGACTGTGTTTCCCCCTAATCCAACCAAATTCCCTTTGAATTTGTCACTGCCATTACTTTCAACCCTTTTTTTGATGTGTTTTCAACTACCTGATGCCTCATAGACACAAGTGAATTTACCTAAATCTTCCTCCTTTGAAAAGTAAGTTTGTTCAATGTCTCTTTAAGTATTTTTCTTTATCGTTGAAAAATCAAATTCAAATTATTTATTTCTTCATTAGGTCGATTTTTTTTCTTAAAGGAAATTATCGTTAAATTCTTCGTTTCCTGTAGGAAAAATTGTAGTTCCATTCTTCATTTTTCCTGTAGGAAATTGTCGTATAATTCTTCGTTTCCTGGATATTCCCTGATGGATCCCTTTGCTACTACTTGACATCTTTCCCCCTTTTAGGAATAGTTGGTTTGGGTAGGAATACAGCCTTAGGTACTACATATTTCATATCCCTTGCTTTTCCATATGCATCTTGTAAGGATACATGTTTCTAGGCTCTGACCCAACCACGCAAGGGTTCTACTAACCCTTCTATGAAAAAAATGACAATCTAAACCATTGAGAGGTCATTGAACATAACTGCAAGCCTATGGAATTCTGAGATATATGATTCAACCCTTCCTGTCTGTTGGAGTTGGGTTAGATCTCGGAAGTACAACTCAGGGTCCTTCCTGTCAAATCTCTCTATCAATATTTGCATGAATGATGTATAGGATATTATGTTTGCATGTCCTAGATTGATATACCATGTTTCCATCAATATGAAGCGTGGCATATCTCTCATGCATGGGATTAATATGGAAGGATGTATCCAAATTTTGCACCCATAATCTAGCTGAACACTTTTTTGACCCATCAAAGTAAGGGAGAGTTACTTTCCCCACAACCTTTTGCAGATCCATGTTTATTGAGGGCCCCCATATATTGTTTCCTTCCTTTGTTGTTTTCTCCTCATGAAATAATAGGCATTAATGGTTAAATTTTCTTTCACGTTGGGGGGAAACACTTCATATTCCTTCATCCAAGTTGTAACTGTCTCCACAATTGGTGAAGGAGATTCTTTCTACCAAGAGGAATCATCCAAGAATGGAGGTATGGTTGGGCGGCTGAAAGGGATGCTCCAAATGTTGGCATGTTCATGAGATGGATTGTCCACTCCAGAATGAGAGCCACCTTGCCCATTATTTCTCTGCAAAATAAGTTGTCCGATCTGCAATTTGAGAAGTTCCACAATCATGTCTTGAATGGCGGAGATCTTTTGTAATGCATCTTCAAGCTTGGAACTTTCATGATCACCCATTAGTTTGTCTAATTCTTCTGGATCTTCTTGGTCCTTAGTGATGATCTCTTTGTTTTTCCCTCCTTGACTTCTAGCATTTCTCCCCTCCCAATTGATAACAATCCATTTTTGTTTTCATTTTCTTGTCATCCCACAATTGGGAAATATTGTGGCTTCGATATCATTGTAAGGTTCCAGAGTGTAAAAATATCCTATAATTTCACAAATACCATTGGTCACACTTAGAAATTGAAATTCGTAAGAAAAACGAGATTTTTATTATTGAATATGGAGGGTCCATTTAATTCTTTTGTAGACATAATCAACTAAAAAAGGATAATTATACATAATACAATTGGCATAGTTAATTAAAAATCATTGGCATATTCACTGGACCCATAATTATTTGACCCAGGGCATGGAAAATCAATTGGGTTGAGTGAGAAGACAGATGGATAAACTGTCACCTTAATCACCGGATTCCATTGCCCGATGTGCCCAAGCTCCAACGGAATATCGACCCTCATAATTGCGCAGGCCTCATATCCTTTGATCTGTGACTGTGTATTCAACAGGGTTGTGCAGCGCCCTTATGCTAGTAATGGGTGGGGAAATTCAATGGTTGTCGTATCAAGATCCCGATATTACATCCCCAACAACCTCTCTGTCATGGCTCTAAAATTTTCTGAGGGCCACTCCTTTCCAAATTGAACGTTGGTATCAAGGAGACTAAGTTATGTCCCTTGAACCATAATCTCCACCTTGACGCAATTCAATCAACAATCCTAGGAATGATTTGTCATTTCCATTCATGTGCGAGAATCCCTTTACTGTGACGACCCTCATAATTTCACAGGCCTTATATCCTTTGATCTATGACTGGAATAGGGTTGTGCAGCGGCCTTATGCTAGTAACAGGTGGGTAAATTCAATGGTTGTCGTATCAAGATCCCAATATTACATCCCCAACAACCTCTCTGTCATGGGTCTACAATTTTATAAGGGCCGATCCTTTCCAAATTGAACGATGGTATCAAGGAGACTAAGGTCTGTCCCTTGAACCAGACTCTTCACCTTGACGCAATTCAATAAAAAATCCTAGGAATGATTTTTCATTTCCGTTGATGTGCGAGGACCCCTTTACTGTGACGACAATCTCTTATACTGTGTGAGACACTGGGACTATCAATGTATAGGTTCCTAAAATAGCCCAACTCCAATAAACCTGCAGAGAAATTCCCAATCAAATATCCTCAACTCTAAGAAGAAGGAATAAATGAGCCCTTGACTGGAAAAAACAAAATATTGAGCCCGCTAGGGTGACTCCAGAGCCACTGAAAATGGATTTCTCTCTATGGTGAAGCTTAACCCCACCAAAGTTAGCTAGAAGGATATCGCCTGAAACCCGTCCTCCTTGAAAAATCACTTGAGCCTTCAATCAGAATGCAGAAGAAGGAAAATCCCAATAATGTTCCTCTCATTCCTCCTCTACCCTTTTTAAAGCTCGATCAACCGATAGAAACCACAGGAAAATACCTTGGTTGAAAATTACCTGCGGCCAAAACTACACCCCTTATTCCCTCATTTATTTATTTATTTTTATTTTTATTTTTAACTCGACCCAACTGGGTCAATTGGTTGGGGAGTTTACAAAGGGATACATGTATAGGATGTATCAATACCCATCACAACAAAGAGTAGTTTTACGTTGTATGGGATATGTGCTTACACCACATATGATTATCTAGGCTTAGGATTTTTCTCTAGTAAACTACATGTTTATTGATATATTTATATACGTAACAATATTGTTTCACTTATTGATTTAATTTGTTACAACTGTTCTGATATTCATGACCACTAACATGCTCTGTATAAAATAATTTTGAAGGTCTTGTAACAAAAGGGTATCATGGATGTAAGTGTTTTGGACCTTCTCTGAAGGCTAGGTGGTCCAACCACCTATGAAAGCCAATTTATGAATGCTCCAAGGTATTCCTTCCATAAAAACACCCTTATAGAAGAGAAACATGTACTTTCAATGGTAAACTAGAGAGAACCTAAAGGCCTATAATAATGTCACCAGCTGAATGGCTTAGAGCATATGAGAAAAAGAAGGAGAACAAGATTACAAAAATTCTCAATTCAAATGGGGAACCTATTTTCGATGATCCAAAATTCTTCAGCACCTATGTTGATAAATTGACCATTGGGATGAAAATGAAAATTTTATTTTATGACCTCCCCTATTGGGAGCATCTTAATATTTCCCATTTATTAAATATCATTCATATATTTAAAAATGTTTCATATTCTTTATGGAGGCACATATGATCAAAATAAAGTGACACATTGTCTATTAGGAGAGACCTTATTTCTTCAAAAACTAAAAATAAACATTGGCCAAGACTAGAAAGAAGAGGAGAGGTGGGTCCCTCTTGGTTTTTCAAAGAAGGTGATGTCCCACGTATTTTACAGAAATATGATCTTTCCTTGGCAAAGGAAGTTATAATGGGTGTGAGGGTGCCTTCTTTATATGGGTCTTCACTACGACGTTGCTTCACTATCGAAAACCATTTGTCGAGGTTGAAATCACATGACCATTTGAACCTTCTAAGAGTACATATGTCAAAAACATGATTTATTCTTTGTTATTATTTTTATGCCATGGGATAAAATATAATTAATTTTTGTATGTGTTTACTTTGCAATGTCATTATCGTTTGCTTGTGTGTGGGTGTGTGAACCATGACTCCCCCCAAGGTGTACAATGTACCATATCTAAATTATTTTCATTTTTACATTGGATCACATCAAAGGATATTCATATGGATAACATTCCACGGTGGCATGAAGAAATAGTTAAGATTGTTTGTATGTTTGAGAAGGAATTGTTGATAAGTTTCATGGACTTGTAGGTTCATTTTCTAATTCACCTAGTATATGAGGTTGAATTATTTGGGGTGCTTTCTTGTCATTGGGTGTTATTCTTAGAGAGGTACATAAAGAAATTGAAATGTTTTGTTTGACAAAGGGAAAAACTCGGGGAGTGTATGGCAGAGGGTTACATATCGTATGAGTCTTTTTATTATGCCAATGAGTACTTATAGAAGATCAACTACACACCAAGCGTGATGATTTGGGACAATGAAAGGGATGAAGACAAAAGAGAAGGGGAGCTTATCTAAACGAATGGAAAAAAGGTGCATGAAAACGAGTAAGTGACTTATCATTTATAAAATTTATAAACAATAAATATTCACACTGAACTTCATAATGTATATTTTGATCACATATGTACTACATATGTCTGTTTGATTTCATCATTGAATTCATAAATGGAAGCCATCAACAAATTTATTCTTTACAATTAAGAAGCGATACAACCATGGATAACATTGTACAAATAGAAGAGGAGGAAATGGGCCAGTGATAGGAAATAATTTAGATGGCGGAATGGTAGAAGCATGGATTATCCAAATTATTTTAAAAAAAATATGTCAATGATATGCCCCAAAAGTTGGGTTGTTGACCAAGTTAGAGAGAAATACAGTGCATATGGTTGTTACCCGTGTGCTGAAGAGGATGCACTAAACATAAGGATTGGGAGTAGTAACTTAGTGACAATATATTTTTGTACATTTTTAACTTCATAATGCACCTTTGAATTGTAACATTTATATTTTATATTTTAATTATGTTCGAGTAATTAGACGCATGAGACGATGATTTTTTCATTTTTCTATAGGTGTATTTGTTCCCATATATGTGGGCATATGGACATCATTTTTGCACAGAGGATGTCGATTATGGACACATGACACAAGACTGTGGAGTGGAATTTGATTTCAACCAATCTAGTTGTGATAGCCACCATGATAAAAACCAATACAGGGGACGCTAGGTCACGTCAGAAAGATACAAGAGATCATTGAAGTGGCCTTCTCTTCATTCCTGTGTTATTTTTAGGTGTAAGTGGTGAGACACCTTTGATCGGAATAATGTAAAAGACGATTCTGATGGTAGGTTGTTATATATCAACTATAGAAATATGTGGCATGACCCTAAATCAAAACATATTTTTGGGAACAACGGTGTTATAATTCCAAGCAAGGAAGATAATCAGGGTGATAACAACGGAGAGTAATATGTACTTGTGTTATGTCATCATTTATACTATTGTTGTATGTTTTTGTTTTCTTTATTTCGCTAATTATATTGTTTTTTATTCGTCTTGTTGTCATTTTCTATAATTGGATGTAAGATTCACAAATGTTTTACATATTTTTTTCTATTCTAGTGGAAACAATTTTAAACTTAAAACTAAGTATTTATAATTTAAAAATTTAAATTTTAACATATTTTCTTAATTCTAAGTTTTTAATAAGTTTAATTAGGATTTTGTGATAATTTGGTTTTCAACTTAGTTGTTTGTTAGTTTACATATTTTTATCATGGTTTTCGGAAATAGTTAAACTATGCCCCCAATGTTGACTAAAACCAAAATTAATGAAGTAATCTAAAATTTTGTTAGCAATCAACTTACAAAATAATGACACAAAAAAATATAGGAAGATTTGCATCCATAAAATTTTAGGGCTAATAGAATGTTTATGATTGGAGATCATAACTTTTTTATAGTAACAATTTTAAGGGTAGAAGAGTATATTCAAAAAGGGTAAATAGTACAATGGAAAAATACATTTATTCATATGTTATTGTTTTTTGAAAGTTAGAATGAATATGTATGAACTATATATACAATAGAAAAATATTTATGGTAATTTTACAATTATACTTTCAACCATATTAAACTTTGCAATTTATGAACATATCTTTACATTTTTTTATTTAAAGTAAGTCTTTTTGCATGTATTTTCATATATAAAATTTTGATATAAGTTCACCAATATATATAATTTATAATAAATATATATCATTTCACAAAAATAAGCATAATGATGATAACCATCTAACAAACTAGTGAAACTGGGTAAATGTGGGAGGGTTGGTTACAACCCTCAAATTGTAACCAACATAAATAATGTACATAGCTAGAGTTCAACTTCTTGTGTAGATATCAATGATGAACACCTTATGAATTTCTATATGAATCTGTATCTTCTTGAGGGGAGTATCTTGCTGATTGATGACATATGTTTCAATGAAGAGAGAGACTTTGCAAAGGGTGTTATCATTTACCTGCTATGTTTATATTTTAAATACAAAACTCCTCTATTAAATCCTAAAGATAATATGTGATAACTTAGCCTTCTGCTATGCAACTGGGGAATCTCGTATTGTTTATAATGTTTTCAAGTCATAAAAGGTGTGCATTATTTAATAGTGATAATGTAGGTATATAAATTGGATAGCTCTGCAAACCCTAGCTACATTGTGCTCTTGATTCGACTTCCTTCTTGCTTCCTCCATCCATAGCTCACCCGGAGGGGGCCTCCCCCCCTCACCTAGATAAGGAACCCGCCTTCCAGGCACTAGTCTCCTCCCTCTTGCAAAAGCATATATCAAATGTGCATTCTTCGAAGTTTTTCAAAAGGATGGAATCAATTTCCTCTGTGTTTCTCCCCCCAGTTTTCTACAAACTTCCCTCTCCTATTCAGATTGTGCTCTGGTCAAAAAAAAATTTTGTGATGTGCCCCCTCTGCCCCCCCCTCCCTCCCCAAATCGATGGAGTCATGGATAGAGAAGAACTGGAATGATAATATGAAAGGTAATCCAAAGATTTTTCGCTGTTGGTAATGGGGTCTTTACCTTTCTATTTGAATTCAAAGAGGAAAAGGAGGTAATATTTATAAATGGACTATATTTTTTTGGAAGTCGCAGAATGTATCTCAATTGATGCTCGTTGGACTTTGATGTTGCAGAAGACATCCCCATAATGATCTCAGTCTGGGTAAAACTCCCTCATCTCCATCTCTCTTGCTGGAGCGATGATTACCTTCGGGAAATAGGGAATGGGGTTGGTAAGTACATAGATCGGGCGAAGCCTAAGGGTAGCCAATTTGCATGCACCCAGATTTGCATTGAGGTAAATCTTGAAAAGGGTCTTCTATATGATATCTTCTTAATTATGGGAAATTGGAAACACTTCCAAGTTTTGGACTATGAGAAAATCCCATTTAGGTGACGAATTTGTCATGAATACAGAAATTTCGTGAGGGATTGTAAGAAAGACAAAAATGAAGCTTTGGAAAATCCAAAATCTAGCCAAAACAATCAAGATTACCATTGAAAAACTAAAAAATGGGAGGAATTACAAAGGGGAAAGAAAATAACAAGAAAGCACGGAACAATAATGGACCATCAACTTCAACAAATCCATTCAAGGTCCTTTAATCCCCTGAAGCTGAGCATCCTAAATCATAGGATCCTCAACAAAGGGAAGTCAAAGGAAAAATAGAAGAAGATGCAATGGAAGAAGGTGAGATAAATGAAGAAGTAGAGGAAACAATGGAAGGTGAAAATCTAGCATCTAATATCACCACTCACGAAGGAGGTATGGTCTTGTGTGAGTTGGCACATCCCTCATCCCCGGCTAAAGGACAACAAGAGGAGGGCCACAAAAAATTATTAGAAGAAATATGTCTCAGATCCAACAAGGTATAAAAGATAATAAAAATCAAGATTTAGACAGTGATGTCAAGAAAAAAGGTTGACATTCGAAAAAGGAATTAAGGGAAATAGAAGTAGAAAAAAAAAAAAGCTAGGAAGTCAACTCCAGATTTTAGATCTTCTCAAAGCATATGGTTAAAAAGGAGTAGTGAGATCAAACAAGGGAAGTTCAAAATCATTTTTGACTCCCAATCGATGAAGATACAGTCATGGAATGTAAGGGATTTGGAAGGACCCTATAAAGACATCTTGATAAAGGATTTGGTAAAAAATCAACAACCGGAAATTCTTCTCTTGCAAGAAACAAAAGTGGAAGAAGAAGAGTTAATGAAAATATCTCAAGTATTTTAGAATGGTAGTGAAAGAATAGAAAAAAATTCAATACGTGTCTCTAGGGGCCTGGGGACCTTCTGGAGGAAGGAGAATTTATTTTTGGTGAATAGTATAAAGTCTCCCAACTGACTAAGAGTGGAGTTGGAGGCAAATGACACAAAATAAATGATCAAGGCTATAAATGTATATGCCCCATAATTATACATAGAGAATCAAGAAATTTGGGATAGACTATTACCTCTAAAAAATGGTAACTGGAATCATATGGGGATAGTGGGGGGAGACTTAAAAACCCCAATATATTATTTTTAGCACAGAGGAGGGAATATAATAAGAGATCCCTTTCAAGAAAATATCGAAGAATTGTTGGCTGGTTGGAAGTTCGTAGATATCACTCCCATAGTGGGAAGTACACTTGGTCCAATAGAAGGTTTGCCAATAGTTACATTACAGCCAGGTTATATTGTTTCCTCCTCCATAGCTCCTGGATCCTCCAAGATCTTGATCCCCATTCAATGATTCTTACTTTTGGAGAACATGATCATAGACCAATCTCTTTGGTGCTAGGCAAAAAAGAGAATCTTGGCCCGATCCCATTTCGACACAATCTAGGTTGGATAACAGAGGAGGGTGTCATGGACATAATAAATGTTGCATGGAATCAAGATTTTGTAGGATCCCCAAGTTTTTTATCAGAATCAAAATTAAAATCATTAAAGCAAGCTCTGCAAACATGGGTCAGGGAAGTGGATATCCCACTAGGAAGAAAAAGGATGCTGTGACAAAAGAATTGGAAAGTCATATAAAAATCATGGAGGAGAAACAGATGGAGGACTTGCACATGGAAAAAGAGAAGAGCCTTAATAAACATATATTCCAAGAAAGCGGGAAAGAAGAATAGATGTGGAAGCTAAAATCCAAAAGTATATGGTTGAAAGTTGGGGATCAAAATACTTCCTTCTTCCATAAGTAAACCAAAGCTCAGGAAATGAAAAACCAGGTCAAAGAAATAATCCCTAAGGGGAAACCTCCCATCTCCAAGTTCAAACAGATTAAGGAGGATGCCCATTTGTATTTCCAATCCTTATACTATGTGGATAGGGAAGGAGATGAAAAATTGAAGGAAGTCTTTCTTGCCCCATTCAATTCAGAAATATCGGATGAAGAAAATTCTTATCTAATGTAAGAAATTAGAGAAGTGATAAAGGAAATTTTGGCATTAGATCTTGATAAATCCCCAAGTCCAGATGGTTTTTATATTATATTTTATAACTCCTTTTGGTCTATCATCAAAAGGGATTAAATTTGAATGCTTAATTGGTCTAGGATCAAAAAGAAATTAGGAGGGGGCACAAACTCTGATTTTCTGGAATAAATCCCTAAGGAGTCAAACAATTCAAATTTTAATAGGTTCAGACCCATTTATTTGTGTAATGCTTCATAAAAAATTTTAACAAAGATGATAGCTAGGAATCTCAATAAGATCCTCCCCCAACTTATTGTCGAGAATCAACGTGGATTTCTACAAAATAGATATATAATTGAAAATATCATATTGGTATAGGAGGACATACATTCAAGTCAGGAAAGTGGTGAGCCAAGTATCGTCGTCAAGTTGGATATGGAAAATTCTTTTGATTGGGTAAGGCACTCCTTTCTACTCAATATTCTAGATAAACTTGGAATTGGAATAGAGTTTGTTAATTGGATCAATGCATGCATCGATAGCCCATGGATATCCCCTCTGATCAATGGAAGGAAAAAATTCCTCTTTAAAGCTTCTATAGGGATCCAATAAGGATGTCCACTCTCTTCACTACTATACACCCTATTGGCAGAAAGTTTAAGTTGAAACTTGGAGGTTACTTGAACAAGAGGTGCACACCCTGGACTAATCATATCTCATCAGGTTAAAGCCATCAATAATTTACAATTCACGGATGATACGATCGTTATGGGTGGAGCATAAAAAATCATATCCACCAGATTCAAAAGAATTGTGTATACCTATTTAGAGTTATCAGGAGGACAAGTAAACAAAAGAAAAAGTTGTATCATGGTTGGAATTGCCAGGAAATGATGCTACATGAGATTGAAATAATCCTACAGTTCATAGTCTAGGTAAAATGGTGATCCTTCAGGTATATTAGGATCCCAATTCTCTTGGAAATACCCACAAGGAGGACTGGGAGGAAATATTGCAGAAATTCAAAAAGAAAATCGTAGGTTGGGGAGCTTTCTCATTAAATCTGGCTGGCAAAGTAAATTTGATAAATGTTGTGATCTCATCGCTCCCTATTTACCTCTTCATGGGGCTTCTAGCTCCGAAAGGAATTTTAAATAAAATGAGCATCATGATAAGAAACTTTATCTGGAAGGGGGGAAAGAATAATCAAAATCTAGTTAACTGGAATATAGTTAGATTACCAATGGAAATGGGAGGATTGGGAATACAAGATCCTTTAATGGTCAATATAGATTTGGGAGCGAAATTGGTTTGGAAGCTGGTCACAAACACCAAAGTATGGTGGAAAGAAGCCTTTATAAGAAAATACTTCCAAAAATCCTGAATTATAAGGATGGAGCAGGCACAATGGATTGGTAGAGGATAAAAAATATGGAGGATATGTAAGAAAACAACTTTGATTATTACTAACAATTTTGGATGGAAGAGGAAATGGAGCTCAAATACATTTATGGAAGGATAAATCTTTGTCTAGTTCCCTCTTTCCTTATAGATAATTTTATCTCATGATTGAGTGCATGAAAGGAAATGGGATTAATAAATTGAAGGGAATTTCAGAGTGGGACAACTCATGAAATTGGAAAGGATGGGCTTGTAATGGAATCCCACCAGGGTTGTAGGATTTCTGGGAAAAACTAATTCCTTTCTTAAGGGGGCTAGCCCCCATGCATGTAAATGAAAAATATCTAAGATCATGGTCAGTATCCAAATCAGAAATATACTCAGTCAAAAACATATATCGATTTTTATTGAGGAGTATCCCATCCCCTGTCCCCTCTAATATTTGGAAACCCATCTGGAGAAGTTTAGTAATTCCAAAGTTTAAATCCTTTTTTTGGACTCATTTTTAGGGAAGAATTATTACTGTAGAAATTTTAAAGCACAGAAATATTCAAGGCCCTTCAAGGTGTGCTCTATCTAAGTAGGAAGAAGAATCAATACACCATACATTTTTTCATTGTCAATTTTCTATATCAGTTTGGAGTAGTGCCTTTGATTAGGTCATGCCAATAACTGTGATCCCTTCAAATTGGGAAGAGATGTCAATAAATTGGACTTATCAAGGTTCCTCACAAGGTTCGATTATGAAAAGAGCGTGGCAAGCCCTCCCATTTTATTTTTGTTGGGGCATATGGATCTCCAAGAGTCAGATTTTTTGAAGGAATTTTACTTCCAATATCTCGGGTGTCCTCCAAATTGTTGTATTTCATCTCCAAATATGTAATGGCAATGGGTATAAAAAATTTATATTTGGACGGGTTGGCAAAAAAAAAAGAGTTGGTTAGGAATAGGGGTTCCCTTGGATCATGTTGGAAGCTTCAATCCTTGTCCTCGGGCAAGGAAATTTTAGTGTTTAAAATTTATCTAGGTATAATTTGATAAATGGAAATATTTGCAAGAGGAGGCCATCCTTATGTTTGATGGAGCAACTAAAGGAAATCCATGGGCGACAGGAGTGGGAGGGGGTACGTTTTTGCCCCGATGAACAAAACAAGATAGATTATGCATGGGGTATAGGATTGGCAACCAAAAATAAATCAAAATTGCTAGCCTTGTGTAAAGTGTTGGAATTAGCTCTCAACTTAGAAATAAAGAAAATAAAAGTGGTTTGGAATTCCTTATTAGACATAAGGACGTTTTCCCACACCAATGCTAATAATCATGAACTAAAATCCACTCTTGTAGTAAGGATAGATTATCAATTGAAAAAAAATTGAAAATTTTGAATTATTCCACATCCTCCGACACCTCAATATGGCCACCGATGGAATGGTGAATCGTGCGGTTTTATTGGGCGAAGGGAAGTGCAATATCAGTGGGAGGGAAGTAGGTCACATTCCCATTCCATAAGAGAATGTCAGATAAGGGTATTAATGTTCCCCTTGATTTTTTTGAGAGTTTATGATGAAAGACACTGTGACAGAAATGCAAGATAGATGGGATGAGGAATGTGAGCCTTCAATGCATGGAATATTCCCGAATCGCGAGATCACCACCTCCGACTGTTTGCATAATTTAATACTTCAGATCATGGATAAAACAGTGAACTTGTCATCTTAGGAAGGAAGCCAAATTGTATATTGCTCAGGCGAATTAAACATGAAATGATGGGAAGCCTCTCGTTCATCAGTGAATTGGCTACAAGGGTGGTTTGTTAGATGCCTTGGACAACATGATTATTTAATGGGCCTACTCATCAAGGATCTATAGGTGAACATGGCACGGACATAGGTGAATAAGGAGGCATAAGGTTTGGGTGTATATAAGAGTACGTAGACTCCCCCTGATCCATGTGTTGTGGAAAGAGCGGAGCATTGGTTTGAAAACAATGTGAGATCAGAGGATACAATTATGGATTCAAAAAAGGCGAAGGATGGGAATATCCCTGAGGAAGATTGTTGAGCCTCAAAATTGTACTTTCTTTCATTCCACTTTACCTCATTTTCCTTTGTCCATTGCTATCCTAGACCCAATTTATCAATGAATTTAGTTAAAATTACTTTTAGAATGATTTACATGACTGACTTGCTAAGTTTTGTGATTTTTGCCATTGTAAAGCATTTTGACCGGAACTAGCTGCAGAATGCAGACATTCCGTAGCTAACCGGTGATTCTATAGCTGTCTTCACGTTTGAGTATGTTCCAGGTGGCCCCTTAAGAAAAACCGCATATGGGCATATTCCACGTCATGTCTACATGGTTCGTTGCTCACCATGAAGGAAGAAACGAATTCTGGGTATGGTTTTGGAACGTGGGAACACATTTAAGAAGGCAGACTTCTATTAGGACTGTCTCAGTCCAGATGTCCATTTCCTTGTTAAGCAGCCACTTCAAGAGTCCTAATGTGATTCCGATAATGAAAGGCAATGTTCCTGAAATTGTTGCAAGTCTTGTTATTTACATTTGTTATATAAACACTTGGGAAACCGAGAGCTACGCTAGATTTTATGCTAGATTTTTCTTAGATTCTGTGCTACATTTCTAAAGACGCAGAGTGCTCTGTTCAAGTTATTTTCACTTTTAATGAAGCAGACAGTGTTATTTTGAAAGTGTTGATTTGATTTGGAGTTAGATTCCATCAGGTGGTAGAGGGCCCCTGCCTCTTGCACGGATTTATTAGCGTAATTTAGATAAGTATTCTAGCTGCCTTTACGTTTTTGAATTTGAATTAGTAGTTGTTTTCATTAGCTACTATAGTTATACTCATTCTAACTCTTCCAAAAGAAGAAGCTCTTCCAAAAGATTATAATGATGAATGGGAAATGGCTATAGTATTGTAGGGTTTAATTGTAGTCTCTTTTATTCACCATCACAGTTATACTTATGCTCAGCACTCTTCCACAAGAAGAAACTCTTCCAAGAAATCTTTATACTGTCTTAAGCATGATTGTGACCTTGAACATTTTAGTTGTGTGTTTTCACTAAGTACCATAGTAGTTCTTGCTCTTAAACGCTTGTCAAAAATATCATAATGATGGGTAGGAGATGGCTATGATATCTTAGTTTTTCATTGCTTTCAGTGTTTACATTTGCATTTTCACTCAATTACACAGTCAGGATTGTTCTAAAAACTCTTCCACAAGTAGGAACTCTTCCAAAATATCAATCATGATGGACAAACAGACTATATAGTTCCATAGAATAATGCATGATAGCTTAGTTAGGATGCTTCGGAGTTTAATTGAACTTAACTCATGTTCAGTTGTTTTGCTTTAAGTTTGATAATGACTTGTAGTTTAACACTGTTTTAGGTTAGTGACATTTTTGGTTCAGTTGTAGTTCAACTCATTGCGTTTGCACTCCATATTCAGTTGTCATTCACTGCATATTAGATTACTTCAGTTATTAAACTTAACAAAACAGCCTTCATTATTCACAAAAATCTTCTTGTTCTAAAATCCATAATTGATTCATAAACATATGAACAGAAGACAACATCATTTTAAGGCCTGAAGTACCTCTGCAATTTCCTTATCATTTCATAAACAAAGCCCTCCCTCAAAAGACTACTTTGAAAAGAAATCAATAACTCTTGAGTAAGGTTTTGTGACATTCAATTACATTGCAGAATAGAATTAGCTTTAGAATAGAAGATCTTGTGATGGTATAAATGTTTTGTTCCAAATATGCTTCAACAAATCTCTAATCAAGGATAAAATGTTGCATCATTACAAGTTAGTTGTTTAAACTGTTTAGTTAGGAAGATTTGCATGGTTAGTTGATCATCTCTCAAGTTGAGTTTATGTTTTTAATCATTTCCTTAGAAGTCATTATCAAGCTCTGTTTGCTTAGTCATAGTTTAGATTTGATTCTACTTCATTGTTTGCAATTGCATTTGTCATTTGTCATCAACCAATTAGGTTTCACTCTGTTTTTAATCATTAGCTTCCTTCCATTAGCTTTCTAGTCATTCTCCTTGTGAACATAAAACCACCAAAAGATCAAAAACATCAGAAATCATCCCAAAAGACCAAAAACATCATAAAATACTAGACACAACGCATTAAGAAACAAGCACCTAGGTACATACAGTACACTTCACTTCAGCAGTTTACCTACCCTGGTTGACAATTAAATGAGCTCAATTTAGGAGACTAGATTGAGACCAAACATTTTGGCGTCGTTGCCGGGGAAGTGAAAAGTAGGTAACCTTTGTTTCTTAGCATCCAAAAACAATTATATGCATAGGGAGAGAGATTCAAGGGGAAGATTTATAAGCAGCAAAGGCAGAAGTTTGATTTCTAGAACACCACCTGTTTCATCTAGATCCAGAGCTAGTACACCTTCAACTCATACCCATATTCCATCCTCTCTTGATCCTAGACTTCTAGAAGATCTAAAATCAGATATCCCATTAAAAAAACTTTCCACTTCATCCACTGAACCTGCCATAGAAGAAGATCTAAAAACTCTTGTTAGGGACACAAACATTTCCACTTCCACAAAAGAGTCAACCATGGCAGAAGAAGGAGGAGGAGGAGTTTTTAATGGAGAACACACACTATTTGGAGGTAGAGGTAGAGGTAGAGGAGAAGGAGGTAGAGGTGCAGATGGAGGAAGAGGTAGAATAGGAAGCTCTTTTGGGTTCCCTATAATTGATGAAGAAACCAATACAACCATGAAAAATATTTCACCCTCTGTCCTTCCAAACTTCTATGAACTTAAAACTGAAGATCCTGAAACCTTCATATTCGAATTTGAAGTGCTTTGTAGAACTTATGACTACTTACAAGATGCTCAAAAATTGAAATTATTTCCTTCAACTTTGAAGGGAGCAGCAATGAAGTGGTTTATGAGTCTAATCAGTAGTTCTATTAGAACATGGGAAGACATGAAACAATCATTTCTAGAGAGATATTTGGATTATTGTATGCCGGTTAATCATAAGGAAGAAGTGTTCAATATGTTACAAAAAGAAGATGAAAACTTAGAAGATTTGTTGGAGAGATTCAATTACAACATCAAAAGGGAAAAAATGGAAAACCTAGATCAAGACACCTTAAAAGCTCTTTTGTTGAAAACAATTAGGGATGAATGGTTGGATATCCTTAGCATGATGGGAAAAGGGGATATATCACAACTCACATTACCTAAAATATCTGAGTTATGTATCAACCTTTCAAAAGGGAAATCTAAAACTGTCAAAGGTCTAAGAGATCCCGCTCTTGCAAGGGCAAGTAAGTCTGCTTCTGGGACAGTAAGTAGATCAGAAATAGGTCATATGCTTGATGATTTTAAATCTGACATCTTAGGGAGTCTTAGTGAACAAATAGACACCCTTAAGATACAAAACAAGCAAAAGGCTGAATCTGATGCCTTGGCAATATTTTGTCCCAAATGTAGAAAGAAACATGCCTTGAGAGAGTGTCCTTTGGGTGTAAAAGTTGTAGAAACCTGTGTCATTTGTTCTGAGAAACATGAGACCAAGAATTGTCCTTCTCTTCCTGGTCTCAAGGTTGTCTTTCAGGAGGAAACTCCTACAGATTCCACAGAGTCTCTCAATTTTGTATCTAGAAGACCTTGGCAGGGACCTCAAACACAAGGATTCCATGATCAAATGTATAATTAACCTCCACCTTGGAATCCTTGGCAACAAACTTGGCCCCAATTTCAAAATCAATCTCAGTCCTGGGCACAAGGAACACAAAGTCCCTATGGAAGATACTCTCCATACTATTAGTATCCACCATATCCACATTTTTATCCTCAAAATCTTCAACAAAATTTTCAACAAAATCCTCATCAACATCATCAGAACCAACCACATCAAAATCAACCACTTTCATTACCATTCCCTCAAAGAT